>JAEMBT020000009.1:1752000-2082000 GCA_018873245.2 Archegozetes longisetosus | reverse complement strand
TTGGATAAAGAAACGCTCGAGAGAATAGAACTCAATTACTTTAACAAATCATTTGATATGAAATTTGTCAAAAGTAATCACTCAGAACTCAAATAAAGGATAAATTATATTATAATATTTTCTCTAAAATGCTAAATGAAAGAAAATTCGAAGAATTCAAAGTTTATTCAAGTAATGAAAATTTATTAAAATCGTGTGAAATTCAAATTGAAAATAAGAAAATTGCATGTCCTGGACCTCAATTAAGATTACATAAATCTTTACTTCATTTGGGAAATTTCTATTTCGGTAATTTAAATGACAGTTTCAAACAATTGTTACACGATATGGATATTGGAAAAAATTTGGAGAAAATTAGTTTTCAATTTCAAGCAAACTTATTCGGAGGTGTAGCATATATTGGTTCGTTCTCAGCATTCAGCTTTGAAGTTATTTATTTCTTTCCAGAAGCAAAGATCAATGCTATTTTCAGTTCGTATTCTTTAAAAACATTGAATACAAGGAAGAACTTTTGTAGTTCTTATTCCAACGATCAAATTATTTATTCTAATCATGAGCCTGAATATTGTCGACACAATTGCCTCGCTGATGTTTTTATCACAGAACATAAATGTTTAGTTCGAAAGCAAATCGATTTGTTTCTCGATATAGAAGAGCACTTGAAAACGAAAAATTACAAATTTTGTAAATCAGATTTTGCTTACAATGAATCTTTTATATTAGAAAGTGTAGAATATTGTGAGTCTAAATGTGGTCGTGAATGCAATTCAATTCATTTTAATTTCATGACCAGATCATATAAAACGTTGAACTCAACAACTATCAATTTGATTCCAATCAGTTCTGGTCACTTAAGATATATCGAAACTTTGAAGACAGACACTAATGGATTGATTTATAATTTGGGAGGAGTTTTAGGTCTATGGTTTGGTTTATCTTCTTTTTCTTTCATTGATTTAATTAAGTTAATCATTCAATTTTATCGAAGAATTAAACTATTGTATCAATAAAAATTTTTCTATCTTGTGAAACCTGCCATAAAGAGATACGATTTATCTCTATTTGCAAAAATTTATCGATAACTTATTCTCATTGATCAAAAATCGTTTTAATGTAATTTTTAACACTTTCTCAAAAACAAGTGCTAATTTATAGTTTTATTCATTTATTTATGTGATTTAAGTTTTAAAATCTTGAATGACTTGAAATTAAAGATGAAAAATGAGATATGTTTGAATTTTTCAATTTTTTCTCTAATAATATTTCACAACACATTACAAGTTAGCTTCGAAGTTACTTTAAAAACAACTAAATAAAGTTTACTGAGAAATTCAACATCTTATTAGAACTTTTATGCTATTTATTTCTGTATTATTTCAATTTAAAAATGTGAATTACTTAAAATTAAAGATGAAACATGAGATATGTTTTAAATTTTGAAACTTTTCTATTATCATCTCAGAATACTTATTGTGAAATCATTTTGAAGTTACTTAAAAGAAATGAGTAATATTTACTGAAATATCTTAACTAGAGCATCAAATTTTTGTAAAAATCAGATACTAACTCAACCCAAGCCCGCCCCACTTTTCCAACCCATCCCATCCCGGAACACACTTTACTCTCGAAACCCATGCTAACCCTAAAAACACGGACATTTGAAAACATTCAAATACACAAGTTTTATTAATGCAAATCGAAATTACAGCGAATAAATGGTATTTTGTCAACATTTTCATCATTTAATGAAGAGTATCTATCAGTTAATGCTAAATTAATATAATTAAAATTTTGCTCGCTTAATAAATCAGAAGCAGGTATACTAAAAACGCTAATGCCACTTTGATAAACGAGGATATTTGTTTTATATTTTTCTCAAAACGAAATCGGATCTATATTACTCTCACTACTATTAAATGGATAATTTAAATAGTTATACAATTCATCTTTAGATTTAACACTAGATCCATCTTCAAGCGGTTCATTTCATTACATCTCGTGGAATCCCGAAATGCCTGTAAGATTCCCAGCCCACTCTGAAACGAGCTTTTCAAGTCTAATCCATTCTAACCCGGATTCGAGATTGATTGGTTTAGGATTCTCATGAATTCGGGGCCCAAAGTTATGCTTTAATCTTAACATTCGATTAGAACTTTTCGATACATTTGAATTTGAGTCTTATTTACAGATAATTGAACTGAAAGCAAAAGTTAAGCCAAAAGTAGGTCATTTGAGATTAAGTTTTGGATAATCTTTAAATAAATCAATAAAGTTTAGACCAGTGATGCACACGCTCGACGCTCACGCTCGCGCTCGGTCAGAAATTGAGCGAGCGTCGAGTAAGCAAGCATGTTGATGAATTGAAAGGTCTTTTCTACACAAAATTATTTTTTAAAGCTATAACTTTATTTGTATATAAATTTCATAAATATGATACTAACTCATTGAAAACCATTCAAACAAATACTTTAGTTCAAAAGCTGATGTCATATATAGAGACATCAGTATAACTTTGCAATTTTTAGAGCTCCTTATTCAACTTTATATTCAAGAGATTAATACAGTTGATTATTATAAACATTAACGGTTATAATGTTCAAAAAGGAACCTTAAAAATTGCAAAGTTATACTGTTTTCCATATAAATAAATTGTTTATATTGAAGATATGCGAACACATTTAGTTTCAGACTCAAAAAGATTCTATCTAAACTCTTTAAAACAGAATAAGTCATAAATTTTTATGTAAAAATTTATATTTAGTAAAATCTAACTTTTTTGTATTTAAAAAAATCTATACTGTATTTCTAATATGGAAAATACGTACTAGGGCTAGGCCTGTGTCAGAAAAGTAGTCACCCATTACTTTACCAAAAGTAGTCAGAAGTCATGACTAATTTCCTGACTATGATCACATTTACAGTAGTCATCGGTATTTTCAGGTAGCCACGGGTTTTCAAAATTACTTACAACTCATTGAATGCGAGTATTTATTTGTTGAGTTTTATTCACTAGAAAATATAAAAGACAGTTTAACAATAAAATTTGTAAAATACTTGACAAGTTTCATTAATGAATTAACAATTAATGAAGTAATTGACAAGATTTGTGAAGAGAATAGTAATTACTAATTGTGAAATTTTTAATAATGAGTTTTACTATCACCCGGGTTTTAATTTTCAATTGACGTGATCTTTATAGGTAAGAAAATCAGTTTCCGTGTTCATCATTAGAACTTATACGATAATTATCATATAAACATTTACATAAGTAGTCGTGACTACTCGTTATTGCTTATGAGTAACCGCCAATGAATGAGTAATAATTAATGAGTGGCTACCAGATATTTTATGAAGTCGGTAGTCAGTAGTTACCCGACTACTAACTGACTACTCCATGGTAGTTGGCACAGCCTTGATACGTACTAAGACTTGACGCTAAACGCTCGTGCTCGGCGCTCGGGGATAAGATGCTCGAGCGTCCACTCACGCTCGGCAAAATTAGAACGCTCGACGTTCGCGCTCGCTACCGAGCGCCAAACGCTCGAGCGTTGAGCATCACTGGTTATTCAATCGGAATAAGTTCGATAACTATTTCGAATGAATCGTTTGACGTAAGTCTGTTTGCAACTAAAGACAAAGGCTTTCATTTTTGTACTCAAATATTTGTTTGTATATAAATGAGTTTTAAAAGTAGAATATTTTCACGAATCATGTTTGACACGTTTGTATTTAAACTGATTTTTATATTCAAATAAACGTTACGCCAAATACTGATACATAAACACATTGACTGTTGTCAACAATTGAATCGAGATTATTTAGCAAATCTTGATTTGCACTCAGACCTACTGTTCAGCGACAATGTTTTATTCAATCCATAATAGCAGCGAAAACCAATCCTAGGCTTTCGCAAAGCGAGTCATGCAATAGCTTCAATTGATTTCAGTGTTATATTCAGTGCTTTTCTGAAATAAACGCTTTAATTCCTAGGACTATTTATTAGGAAGTATATGATTCATGTTTTGTGAACGAAAACTCGGGTTTGCGAGAAAATGTCGAAACCGAAACTTTTCAAATGAGTTGATCTTGCTAAGTAATATGATTTAATCTTTGATCACCACATTTGTCACTAGATGTAAACGTGTTAATCGAACAGTAATACAGGGCCAGAAAAGTGAATCTCTGACCCCATACCTCTAAACATGACTTATAGATATGTAAACCACTGACTGCAGTGCATGCACTTGAACTATCTGATTGTTTTAATATTTACTTGAATCTAAAAATATACCTCTAAATAAAAGAATGAGCGTCACATTTTAATATGTGATTTCGACATTACTTAATTGTTATGCTGTCCCAAAGAGTGGCGGCGTAAGTATTTCGGTCGCGTGGGTTCTCTAAAGATATTCAGTCGTTCGCTAGTTCTCTGAAAGAGAAATCTTCAGTAATATATATGGAAATTTTGCAGCTCACCTTAAAAAGGTAATATTTAAAGTTTCAATTAAAAAACTTATTAGATGATAAAGTAAAAGAAATCCAACTGATATATCAAAAGAAGTTGAGAATGGCATAAAAAGCTACTACTATAGGGCGTACAATAATACTGACGTAGACAACAGAGTGAATGGAGTTACAGTACCTCCTAGTCTTTTTGCTACATTCCTGTGATGATGATCACAGTAGAACCACAATCAATCACTATTTTAGCATATCTTTTATTTCCATATTTGCGTATAACATGTCCGGTTTGTTGTCGATTATTGTTCTGAAGTGCAATAAAATGGCAGATTTTTAATAATATAACTTTCTAATTTTTTTTGAAAGGAATTGTTAAACTCAATTGAAACTTTAAACTAGAAATTTTCTCCGACAATCCAGTAATGAATTCATTTTTATATTGTAAAAGCCTGAGAATCTTTCATAGGAGTTGTGTAGAAACTTTATGCAACAGAAAATTATATACTTTATTATTAATATGTTACAAAGTACGGTATAGCTTTGCAGCGGCTTTCACAGGATTTAAGAAAAAAGAGCGAAGAAAGTGAAGAAAAACCCGATGTATTATAGGAAAATTGTCGGCTCAGTAGGCATGTATTCTAAAGGACTCTTCATAATAATTTGAAGTATTTATTGCTTTAAGTTTACAGTAATATTCTATACAAAGAAAGTTTTTAGGAAACTTATTCCTTTAGGTTATTAATAAATACTTTGTATTGTAATAAATATTGTATCTAAGTTGTAAATATTTATCTCATCATTAACCTCTGAACTTACATCGACATATGCACTAATTTAAAGATGTTTTTCAGTTTCCTTATGCACTCATAGATGTTTTGAAGATGATCATTAGCCCTGCGTTTCCCACTTCAAAGTATGTAAAGGTCGACCACATATCGGCTCATATAGTCGATATAATTTCACGATATTTAGAGGAGCTACTTATAGTGAACTGATGCATAAGAAAATTCATTTCCCTCTGTTCCCGGTATATTTTATAAACCTCAACAACACCAGATGCACTCTGAAGAGATGAACGAATATAAGTGGTGTCACAACCCCGACAAAAATCACATTATGACTTGAAATTACATATGTTGCATATTTCACAGAGTTGATCAGAATAGTAAAAGATATTGAGTATGTCATTAGTTTTGTCTTTTGCTAACCTAATGAGTCAAATTTCTCTGCCGCGGATTCTATTATGTCACCAATCCGGGTTCTGCCCTCGTTTTTACAATAATTAACATAAATTGAGTAATCAGTCTCAATACTATAGTTTCAGAATTCTGTATGGCACTTCGTATTGGTACATCATTGTTACTCAAATACTCATCTGACCCAGAGGTCCAGTTGTCTTCGGATTCCATTGTATAGCTAGCGTTGCGCTAGTGATATCCAATTTCTCTGTCCAAGGAGTCTATATCTTCATACACAATGCCTGAATTTGCCTTTAGGTTTGTTTGACCTATAATTTCGTTGTTACCCTATTGTTCTAAGGCATCCCAATCTGTGTTGTTACAAAGATTATTAGTTGCAACGCTCTCGTCCTCTTGTACTCCTTCATAAGAGCTGAGATTCTTCCCTGTCTTATCAAAATCACTTAATTGAAGATCCATATTGGGACTCAAACTGTCGATATCTTCGTATAAATCAGCTAAACCCAATAAGTAAAATTGAATCAATTTTTTTTACAAAGATTAAGCATTTTTAAAAGCGAAATTTCAAGTGTATTTTGTATCTGTGTTTATGTTTATAATTATGTTATTTATAAATATTAGTGATTGTAATGATGACACAGTTTGATGCTTTACTTAACCCAATTTTTATCGATTAACTTATAGAAGGGACAGATTTCTTAAACTTAGTTATTTATTAAAAGTAATGAATATACAAACCTTTTACATCTTTTAATGTTTATAGATTTCTTGAAGCTATCTTTCTATAGAATGATACTGTTAGATTAAAGCAATAAATACTTCAAATTAATGTGCAAGGCCCCTTAGATTTATTTGATTACTTTGTTTTTAGGTTTACCAACAAATTTATATTTTTGAGGTTTTTTCAAAGAAATTTATAGTTATTACTAATCATATTTCAACACAAAACTTAACAATACATGCCCACTAACCCAACAACTTTCCTATAAAAGTCGTGATTTTCATCATTTTCTTCACTGACTTTTTTTTCGAAAACTTCTGTTAAAGTATCCCATACTTTGGATAGTGTTATTAGTAAATAGTAAATTTGTACTTTCTATTTGTAATATAAAGTTTCTACACGCTCCTATCAAAGATTCTCGGCCCTTTACGTTGGAGGCATCTTCGAGATAGAAGTTCAAGAGTATAGAGATTAATAAGTTTTTGATATATTATTGTGAGCAATTTGTAGTTTTACAAAAGTTTTCAAACCGTAGATTTGTTCCGTTTTCTTGAAACTTGTATCGTATATTGTGCATATTAGGAAGTAGCTTTGCTGTCATCTTATCTTTTGTACTGCGAGGGAGCAACGCATCCGCAGAAAAGTAAAAATTTCTTTTACATACTAACGATTTATTTTGGCTCTAGTTAGCAATATGGACAAAATCCGTTATTAAGTTCAAAAATTAGTAAAGTTCTTTAAAAGTATTGTAAAGTAGGATTTAAAACTTTATTCTAAAATTATAGTTCTTTAAATAGAGATTTTTCAGTCTATCTATCTATCTCTATTTAAAATAAATTCAATTACATATAAATCTTCTCTGGTGATGCAAAATGCAAAATTTTTTAAGTCTCATGCCTAACTGGAGTCAAAGAATTAACTTTCATTTAATGCCACCTGTGCATAATCTCAATCTTACTGAGACCGCAAAGCAAACACCTACAGAAATCGACAAAATTAAGAATCAAGGAAGTCTAGACATTAGCAAAAGTACAATCAAGCATATTCTCACGTCACTTACACTGTTATTCTTATCCGTTGTTAATAGAAATGACAGTCTACCTGAGAAGAAAACGTTCTCAATTAATTAAATTAAAATCCGCGCAATCAATCCTGAACGGAGCAAAATACCAGAGGAAACCAAAGAAGAACCACTCACCCATGAAGAATTAAAAACTAATATCAATACTTGTTCACAAATCATGACGCTACCTCCTTTACGAAGAACTGATCGAGCATTATTCTTAGCATCCATAATTACATAATCCCTAGCATCATCTAATGCCTATGGTTATGAATACATGGTGATTTTTGTAAAATTTCAGTCACCATGTAATGAGTTGCAATTAAATAATAATACACCTTCAGAAATTGCGCGATGTCAAAATCAATTCGAACTTTCACTCAAAAAAATTGTTAACACCTTTTATAAAATTCTGGAATCTGAATCGAATTTAGAAGACAAGATGCTAAACACATTGATTTTTATATCAGCTTCAAGGTAAAAGACCATTAGATGAAGAATGCAGCGATTTAAGAAGAATTTGGGGAAAAGACGACAAGCACAGATCTTATCTCATCTAGTATGCTGCCTAAACTCTGGAAACCAACATGAAAAAACAAAATCATTCTTTATATGTATTCGCGAGTCAAGAGATACTTCAATTTGAAATTCCCACATATGGATAAAAGGTCTCTACATTGGACATTAAAGTTGCTATTCATAAAACAAGAAGACAATGAAAGCGATGCATCAGTCGATCAATATTTAAATGTTTTCAAGACAGAATTCAATTTAAGAGATATTTTCAAATTTTTTGGATCTCGAAGCCAACTGTTGGAACTACATCAAATCCTCTTACAGATAACTTGAAATAGGCATATTTGAACTTTTGAATAGGATTAGACTACTTTCTTGTTACTTTTATCAAAATAATAGACAAACCTTAACTATTAAAAGTTCAAGTTACAGTCATTGAAAACTTACATTTTAGTCATTTACTAGTATTTAGTGTGCACCCCATTTACTTCAATAATTTGATGTCGCTTATTCTTCGTTTTTGAGGAGACTAATGGAAGTCACACTTAAGGCTTTATCTATGAATGTGATCGCTTTTGCCACAAGCTTTGCAGGATTTTGGTGTTGATGTTTTGACAGTTTCTCGTCTCGCTTAACCTGTTATTTGTTAACTTTTAAAAGAGATCTTTTCTTATACTTTGTTGTTTATCAGAAGTAATAAATGTCTAAAACGCTTTACATCTTTAAATCTTTATAACTAACTTGAAGCTATAAATATACTACAATTACTATAAAGTATTTATTAACAACCTAAAGGAATAAGTTTCCTAAAAGCTTTCTTTGTATAGAATAATACTATTAAATTAAAGCAATAAATACTTCAAATTATTGTGAAGAGTCCTTTAGAATACATGCCTACTGACCCAACAATTTTCCTATAATACATCGGGTTTATCTTCACATTCTTCGCTCTTCTTCTTTAAATCCTGTGAAAACCGCCGAATGCTATATCGCAGTTTGTAATGTATTAATAAAAAATTATATAATTCTCTATCGTATAAAGTTTCTACACAACTTCGATAAAAGATTCTCAGACTTTTACAATATAAAAATTAAGTCTTTATTGGATTGTCGGAGAAAATTTCTAGTTTAAAGTTTCAATTGAGATCAACAATTCCTTTTGAAAGGAAATTAGAAGAAATTTTATGAAAAATCTGCCATTTTATTGCACTTCGGAACAGTTATCGACAATAGACCAGACATACTATACGCAAATATGGAAATAAACGATATGCTAAAGTAGTGATTAATTGTGGTTCAACTGTGATCATCATCACAGGAATGTAGTAAAAATTCTAGGAGGTACTGTAACTCCATTCACTCTGTTGTCTACGTCAGTATTATTGTACGCCCTATAGTAGTAGCTTTTTATGCCAGTCTCAATTTCTTTTAATATGTCAGTTGGATTTCTTTTGTTTTACCATCTAATAAGTTTTTTAATTGAAACTTTAAATATTACCTCTTTAAGGTGAGCTGCAAAATTTCCATATATATTACTGAAGATTTCTCTTTCAGAGAACTAGCGAACGACTGAAGATCTTTAGAGAACCCACGCGACCGAAATACTTACACCGCCAGTCTTTGGAACAGCGTAACAATTAAGTCATATCGAAATAAAATATTAAAATGTGGCGCTCATTCTTTTATTTAAAGGTATATTTTCAGATTGAGATAAATGTTAAAATAATCAGTTAGTTTAAGTTTTGAATAACTTTTACATTAGATCATTATTAGCTCAGGACAAACGCGATAAATAATGATTACTTTGTATGACTGCCTTATACATGATTTCGATACTTATTAGTTTGTAATCAATTGATTTTGAAGAATCAAAGTAATATCAAATGATAAGGAATTTGTAGTCTTATTGTATACATAGCTATAAGTCATGTTTAGAGGTATGGGGTCAGAGATTCACTTTTCTGACCCTGTATTACTGTTCGATTAACACGTTTACATCTCGTGACAAATGTGGTGATCAAAGATTAAATCATATTGTTTAGCAAGATAAACTCATTTGAAAAGTTTCGGTTTCGACATTTTCTCGAAAACCCGAGTTTCCGTTCACAAAACATGAATCATATACTTCCTAATAAATAGTCTTAAGATTTAAAGCGTTCACTTCAGAAAGGGACCGAATATAACACTGAAATCAATTGAAGCTATTGCATGACTCGCTTTGCGAAGCCTAAGATTGATTTTCGCTGCTATTATGGATTGAATAAAACATTATCGCTGAGCAGTAGTCTGAGTGCAAATCAAGATTTGCCAAATAATCTCGATTCAATTGTTGACAACAGTCAATGTGTATCAGTATTTGGCGTAACTTTTATTTGAATATAAAAATCAGTTCAAATACAAACGTGTCAAACATGATTCGTGAAAATATTCTACTTTTAAAACTAATTTATATACAAACAAATATTTGAGTACAAAAATGAAAGCCTTTGTCTTTAGTTGCAAACAGACTCACGTCAAACGATTCGCTCGAAATAGTTATCGAACTTATTCCGATTGAATAACTATCCAAACGATTATTCGTCTATCAAGAGGTTGAAAACGACTACAATTGCTATAAATTAGATCTTATGAGCCCTATCGTAATGACATTTCATGGCCTGCTTTGACTGAAACCGCTTATCACAAGTCGGAAGATCACAAGTAAACGGTTTTTCTCCCGTGTGTTTCAGTAAATGAGTTTTCAAGTGATGCGATTGTCTGAAACTGCACTCACACGAAGGCCACGAACACCTGAAGGCTCGTTCGTCGGTATGCCTTCGCTTATGAACTTTGACGCCTTCAGCGTAAAGACTGTTGTATTGACATCCGGGCCAATCGCACTTGAATTTAGTCCTTTGCTCGTGTACTCCTAAGTGTCTCACGAGTCCCCTCTTATTGGCGTATTGTTTGCCACATTCGGGCCACGAGCACACAAACGATTTCTCACCCGAATGTCTCCAAATGTGGTCCTGAAGGTCGAAACGATTGCGAAACACAGCCTCACATCCCGGCCAAAAGCAACCGTGAACTTTACACGTTTTCGCGTTCGTTTTCGTCTTACACTCCACTGAAATGCGACACAAATCATAACTCGTTTGGCAAAATTTATTTCTCACAAAAGTGAAACCTTTTTCGGTATAAGTGGTTTCGCCATCACTTTCTGTCTCTTTACTCAACTGTTCTCTCAAATCAACACCTGTTTGAGGGTCAGGTGGTTTTTCACTACTTCTCAGTCTTGTCTTGTATTTCGACTTAAACTCTTCGCCGTCGTTACTGTTGTTAATAAGCTTTTGACCGACTCTTCTGTTGGTTGTCTTGTTGTTCATACCTTTGAAACGAACATTCGTTTCATTACTCGCGTTTCGACTCTTTTTATTAATTGTGTTAACACTTTCTGAACGAAATAAAATTATCAAAACTAAACTCAAACAAAACCAATGAATTACCTGAACTCTGATTATTGTCTAATTGTTCAAATCTATTAATTAGTTGTTTGTATTTGTGATCGACTGAAGTCTTATAAGAGTTATGACAATCGCATGAATTGTAAACAATTAGTAAAACATCTCTTATTTCGCACATAATTTCCAGTTTTTCACTTAGTTTTCTGTTTTCTTCAATCAGTTCTTCATTTTGTTGCCTCAATTCTTCTAAATTGGAGTTCAATTGATCGAAATTAGAGCTCATTTTGTCTGAATTGAGTGCTGAACACAAGTTTCACATCTATTCAATTTATTCAATAGTCAACTTTGAAAGTGTTTTCAGTCAGTATTTGTTTATCATTGAAATGCGCACGAATTGTGCGCAATATTTCTGCAAACATTTCTCACAAAATGTATTTATGAGGTTCTGCTTAAAGAGGCGGAGATTTGAGTGACTTTTAAACGAGTATTACTTTTGGTGTTTGGCGCTAAAGTTCTGTTCCATTAAAACGTTTCGCTTATGTAATGTTTTGTTTTGATGAGAAAATCTTTTTATAAGTATTGTCAACGAATACGTTTTGTTAGCATTGAATGCGTTTCTTAAGTAATGTCTGGAAAAAAGTTGAGATCATATAAAGCGAGCGATCATTTGTTTCGACAGTCATTCGACAGATTTTGTGACGATTTGGCGCAACATTTGTTCAGTTTTCTGCCCATTCACCACAAAATCCGTTTTGAATGCGTTTCGAAACAATTCCGAAGACTCATATTCAACGAACAATTCGTTCTCACAATTAGTCCCCGAAGTAGTGAAGAAAACACTTTTTGCAACAAAATCATCAAACAATTGAACACAAGTGATGAAAATGTTTTATTCCAATATATGATTACTGTTGACGAAAAGGCCTTCGAATCAGTTCTGAAAAAGTTTCAATACATTAATAGCATTCGTATTAGCTCAGCAACAAATAATGAAAAACTCTTACAACTCATTACTAAATATTGCAATTGTTTGAAGCGAATTGAGTTCGACTTTACAAATATATCGCACAACACTAACACAATTTGGACTAAAATGTGGACAAAAATTACGAAACATTCGCTTCTGGGGAACCATTTCGACTCGCACTAAGAACAAATTATTGCATTTTTGTCCAAATATTGAATCGCTGTATGACATCGACATCAAACTCTTGACTGATAGCCAGATATCAATGAACAAACTCACGAAAGTAGAATCGCTTAAACAAATTGACAGCAAACAATTGATGCAAAAATTTGTCGATAAGTACAAGTCTCGTCTCAAACAATTACACATCGATTTGAATGAGAGCAAAGACAACAATAGTTTAATGATCGAAATTTCGCGTTTGCAATGTTTACAAAGTCTGAAATTTGATTACACGACAGACACACAAATGGGACAAACATTTGCTCACAATCTCAAGACTATTGCAGTTAAGTGCAATCAGATCAAGTTTTTGAATTTTTCCAACGAGACCACAAATCTGACGTTTCCCTCATCTCTCATATCAAATATTAAATGTTATGAAATACTTTACCAAAATTGAAAACATTGAGCTGTCGTTTATTGACAACAATCAACATTTCACAGAAATCAGTTGCAAACTGTTTAACGAATGCAAACGACTCACTCGTTTGAGTTTAAGTTATCCCAAACTGAATCAAACTTTCTTCAAAGACATTGACTTACATTTGTCTCAATTGACGCATTTATACCTTGGGACTGATGGCGAATATTTCGACATAACTGATGCGGATATGCACTCTTTGGCAAAGTTAACAAAACTGAAAGCTTTGAGTCTCGACTGTTGTTTAAATAGTCCGAAGTTTGACGAGATATCAGACGAGGGATTTTGTTATTTCGTCACAAACTGTCCTAACATTGAAAGCGTTCGTTTGAGAAAAGCACCGAATATAACACACAAATCAATCGAAACCATTATTTCACTCGCTGAACAAAAGCCTAAACTGACATTTCGTTTCTTTATTGGTTCGAAACGAGGCTATCTCTATACCTATCAAGTCGTAGATATGAGTCAATTTCCAATTTGCCCAACAATTTGGATATAATGGTGAGTGAAGAAGAAGACGACGACATATTTGCATTTGATTTTTATCAATAACTGTTTACTTTAATGCGATTTATTTGATTTTGGGAACACATTCGTGATAATTATCCCAAAGTATTACTTAAGTGAATCGATTACTGTTAATAAGATTGTTGTCTGTATTACACATTTATTTACTGTTAAAACTTTTGTTTTGTGTGTCAACTCAAATAAAGTAAAACTGACCAAAACTGGAAACCTGTTGATTGAGTTTTAAAGTTTAATATGAGAATGTTGAATAAGCAACGATTGAAGGCTTCTTCTGATTTGACTAAAGTTAAGTCAAATATAATTTGTTCATAATTTTGAATGTTGTGCACTGAGGTGATTCGTGAACAGTGGCTTAACGTGGGTTCTTCTTACTTTCGTAAATACTATTTGATCATCAAATACATAAAAATCATAGGCCTGAAAGAAAAGTTAATAAAAAGTTAGTTATTCCCTAAGAAGTGATTGCGCTCAAAAGTCGTACTATGAAATAAGAGAAAAAACTTGTTTCGCTTTCATTTCGATAAGTTTATATCTTTTTACTAATAAATATACTTATTATTAAAACTCAATTGAATAGAAACTTAAAAAACATTTTTTACGTTTTATCGGTAATCAAATTTAAAAATGCATGTCTATATTTGATGCATCCAATGCATTATATTCAACATGATATAAAATTATATCTTCTTTAACATCAGTCTAAACTTTGTTCACCTATTTAAGGGTTATCCAAAACTTAATCTCAAATGACCTACTTTTGGCTTAACTTTTGCTTTCAGTTCAATTATCTGTAAATAAGACTCAAATTCAAATGTATCGAAAAGTTCTAATCGAATGTTAAGATTAAAGCATAACTTTGGGCCCCGAATTCATGAGAATCCTAAACCAATCAATCTCGAATCCGGGTTAGAATGGATTAGACTTGAAAAGCTCGTTTCAGAGTGGGCTGGGAATCTTACAGGCATTTCGGGATTCCACGAGATGTAATGAAATGAACCGCTTGAAGATGGATCTAGTGTTAAATCTAAAGATGAATTGTATAACTATTTAAATTATCCATTTAATAGTAGTGAGAGTAATATAGATCCGATTTCGTTTTGAGAAAAATATAAAACAAATATCCTCGTTTATCAAAGTGGCATTAGCGTTTTTAGTATACCTGCTTCTGATTTATTAAGCGAGCAAAATTTTAATTATATTAATTTAGCATTAACTGATAGATACTCTTCATTAAATGATGAAAATGTTGACAAAATACCATTTATTCGCTGTAATTTCGATTTGCATTAATAAAACTTGTGTATTTGAATGTTTTCAAATGTACGTGTTTTTAGGGTTAGCATGGGTTTCGAGAGTAAAGTGTGTTCCGGGATGGGATGGGTTGGAAAAGTGGGCAGCGGGCTTGGGTTGAGTTAGTATCTGATTTTTACAAAAATTTGATGCTCTAGTTAAGATATTTCAGTAAATATTACTCATTTCTTTTTAAGTAACTTCAAAATGATTTCACAATAAGTATTCTGAGATGATAATAGAAAAGTTTCAAAATTTAAAACATATCTCATGTTTCATCTTTAATTTTAAGTAATTCACATTTTTAAATTGAAATAATGCAGAAATAAATAGCATAAAAGTTCTGATCAGATGTTAGTATTTCTCAGTAAACTTTATTTAATTGTTTTTAAAGTAACTTTGACTCTAACTTGTAATGTGTTGTGAAATATTAGAAAAAAATTGAAACATATCTCATTTTTCATCTTTTTATCTTAATTTCAAGTCATTCAAGATTTTTAAACTTAAATAACAGAAATTAATGAATAAAACTGTAAATTAGTAATTATTCTTGAGAAAGTGTTAAAAATGACATTAAAATGACTTTTGATCAATGAGAATAAGTTATCGATAAAAATTTTGCAAATAGAGGTGAATCGTGTCTCTTTTATGGCAAGTTTCTTAAGATAGAATCATTTTATATTGATACCATAGTTTGATTCTTCGACAAAATTTAATGATTAGTGTAATTAAATTAATTAAAGAAAAAGAAGATAAGCCAAACCATAGACCTAAAACTCCTCCCAAATTATAAATCAGTCCATTGGTGTCTGTCTTCAAAGTTTCGATATATCTTAAGTGACCAGAACTGATTGGAATCAAATTGATAGTTGTTGAGTTCAACGTTTTATATGATCTGGTCATGAAATTAAAATGAATTGAATTGCATTCACGACCACATTCAGACTCACAATATTCTGTACTTTCTAATATAAAAGATTCATTGTACACAAAATCTGATTTACAAAATTTGTAATTCTTCGTTTTCAAGTGCTCTTCTATATCGAGAAACAAATCAAAATGCTTTTGACCTAAACATTTATATTCTCTGATAAGAACATCAGCGAGGCAATTGAATCGACAATATTCTGGCTCATGACTAGAGTAAATAATTTGTTCGTTGGAATGAGACTTACAAAAGTTCTTCCTTGTATTCAATGTTTTTAAAGAATAAGAACTGAAAATAGCATTGATCTTTGCTTCTGGATAGAAATAAATTACTTCAAAGTTGAATGCTGAGAACGAACCAATATATACTACACCTCCGAATAAGTTTGCTTGAAATTGAAAACTAATTTTCTCCAAATTTTTTCCAATATCCATATCGTGTAACAATTGTTTGAAACTGTCATTTAAATTACCGAAATAGAAATTTCCCAAATGAAGTAAAGATTTATGTAATCTTAATTGAGGTCCAGGACATGCAATTTTCTTATTTTGAATTTGAATTTCACACGATTTTAATAAATTTTCATTACTTGAATAAACTTTGAATTCTTCGAATTTTCTTTCATTTAGCATTTTAGAGAAAATATTATAATATAATTCTTCCTTTATTCGAACTTCTGAGTGATTACTTTTGAAATTTTTTATATCAAATGATTTATTAAAGTAATTGAGTTCTATTCTCTCGAGCGTTTCTTTATCCAAAAAAGGTGTGACAACAGCTAATTTGGGCAATATTTTCATTTGTTCTACACTCAAACGAGTAATTGTTTCATCATTTAGAAAGACTACAATTACTTCATTCACTTGATATGACATAAGACAAAAAAATATTAACTTAAGTAGAAAAACGAATATCATTCGAAGTTCAATTTTTGATCGAATTCTGAAGATAGAACGTAAATTCACACCAATTGTTAACAGAAGTGAATTAATTATGTGGAAAAACTTCAGAAATGATTGATTGGTGAAGTGAAAAAAAGAAATTCCAAACCACATCGAAGATATTGAGCCGATCGAACACAAATATCCAATTAAGTCCATTTTCGAGCTATGAATATAAAACATTTCCCCTTCAGATGACTTCATAAGCGATGCGCCTATTATTCCCTGTTTGAAATGGTAATTATCGCTATTTTTGATAGTCTCAGTGTGATATATACTATTGCAATTCTTTTTGCATGTCTTTATCATCATATTCCTATTAAGCTTTATGTTACAATTTTCTTCTGGGCAGGTTTTATTGAAAAAATAGACGTCACTATAAAACCATTTCTTGTGACATCTACATTTTTCAGACTCCCTCTCCATCATATATTTGACAATACAATCTTCTTGAGATTTCGGTGAATTCTCTACACCAGAATATGAATCATAATTTTGACAATCAGTTTGATATGGAAATGGTAGTGATATTTCATGAAAAGCATCAAGTTCGATTTGATACATGAAGCCATCCCTCAAATTCAAAGAATCACTTAATATATTTGGAGGTGTTTTAGTTCCATGAATATTCACATTTACATTCGAAATATTTAATTCTCTCGAATTTATTAATAAAGCCGCAGCAAATTCATGATCTTTAGCCTCAAAATCATTGAGAAGTTGACTTAATAATGTGATACACGATGTTGAATACGATGTTGCACTTATCATCAGTTTAGATAATTCATAGCAAAATTTCTGAGTTTCATTTCTGAATTGAACTACACATAGTATGCTGGAGCTAAATTTAGTTGAATATGTTTTATAATCATATATATTTGAGTGTGTCTCATAAAATCTTCTATTGCATATCGTAATGGAGGGTATCTCATGTAATACATGTTTAGACTTCAAATCAATAACTGTTTCATAATTCAGATAATTTATAGTTAAATCAATTGTTTGATATATATACAGTATTGATATGACGAAACGTACAACTTTTTGAATTAGCTTTGAAGGAAAAATTTGGTGAATTTGATTGCACCATTCAAACATTTTGAGTTTACTTCGCATGAACGAGAAATATGATTGCGGATCACATTTAAGCCATTACAAAATTGAACCACATGTAAAGTACATAATCTTTACTACTAATAAGTACTTATAAATCTATAATTGAAATTAGTTGAGTAAATACCATTTCTATAATAATATGATTCAGAAGGTATTCACGAGGTTAATAAAATTTGATCCAATAACTTATATTGATTGTGCCTAAAACATACTGTACTTTTCACTTGAATACTAATACAAGAATTAGATCGACTGCTATGTTTCAATTATACGTTCGATAAAACAATTATATCCCCGATATCTCAAAAATATTGCAAAAACATGAGAAATTAATTTACTTCTTTTTTCATAAGTTTATGTTGCTTTCGAAATAGTATTGTAGCTTTTGTAATAGGTATTAAATCAATATTTGAGGGAGTGGTATACAAGCATAATTTTTTACTTATCGTTACTTTTATTGAATACTAAAACTTTATTTTCATACAAACATTTAATGATCGATTTCGATTTTTCAAACTATACAGTATAATTCAATCAATAAGACATGTATAAAACTAATTTGATGAGAAGGTATTTTGTATTAAATTTTTTCCTAAAATAATTTCTTAAATTAATACTCTTACATTAAAACGTTCCTCATGTCATTGTTTAATTTCAAGATATAAGATCGTTCGTTACAAGATATAACCGATCAAATGTTCTTTATAATTATATATAGCCATGGAAATAACTATCTTTACCCATTTAAACATAAATTACTTTTGACTGGATGATTCAAATTTCAAACCTATTTCAGTTTTGAGTAGCTAGATAATCAATATTTTTTTCTAAAGTTACTAGAATCATCGAGCTAGAAGATTTTAAAATTCAAACTCAATTTTTCATGCATTCTTACATACATTCCAGTCATTTGCAAAACACCGTAAGCTAGTTTTTGGACATTCTTCACCCCTAAACGTTAAGTAATCTTGATGAAAATTCTTATGAATAAACCAGAATTTGCAGAAAGCATTTTGACAAAGTTTGGTAGCTCAATCATTAAGTGACTATCTACTTGATGTAAAATTCTATAGAGAAAAATTGAGAGATTGAATTCGAGTTCTGATGAATTGTGAATCAAAACTACTTAAAAAACAATTAAATAAGTGTTTCTTTGTTTGGCTCAAATATCTCTATCTCCAGAATTATAGCTCATCAAAGTTGATAATTTCAACTTTTCTAAATCAAAAGTTAAATCTAAGTGAAAAATGTAATGAACCGTGGCATTTTGCCTGCGGCAGTTTTACCGTCTAAACGGTAGCCGCACTAAGACGGCCAGGGTTGAGGACAAGAGCTGAGTAGAAAATGTTGGATTAGGTTAGGAAAATCATACATTTAAGGATAAAGATATAAGAAACCTTTTTCGTTGGGTTCTTTGGGCAGTATGCCGTTGGTTCCAGGATATAGATATTTAGGACCTGGCAATCCATTAGATAACGGTGAACCTGTGAATAGAGTGGATGAAATTGCTAAAGAACACGATATTGCCTACTCTCAAGCAAGTACTCAGGAAGATACTACAAAAGCTGATTTGGATGATTGATTGAGCTACCAAACTTTGTCAAAATACTTTCCGCAGATTCTGGTTTATTCATAAAAATGTTCACCAAGATTGCTTGACGTTTCTTCTGATTTGACTAAAGTCAAATATGATTTGGTCGTAATTTTGAATGTTGTAAACTGAGGTAATGCGGGAAAAGTCCCTCAAATCTGTTTAAATACCTTCAGGTGAGAAACACGTGTTTTCAAGTTATGAGTAGATTATAATTGATTTTGATTGTGTACTAGATATGACTCACACTAAGTTTGAATCTAATAAATTATTTGTGAATAAAGTGATACAAAGGGACTCATTTAGTCACAGAGTATGTGATGACTTATGCGAACTATTATTGAGTTATTTGTCATTTGAGGACAAAATACGTTTTGAATGCATTTCAAAGCAATTCAAACGATGTCTTTATAATAAACAAAATATTATTGAAATAAATTACTATAAAACAAGAGAATCGAGCCATTCAACTGAAAGTGCGATAAGCGGTAGAAATAAACTCAATTCATATGAGAGACAAATAGACATAAAAAGATTTGAAAGACTTTTACAAAAATGTCAATTTATTAATGAGCTGTCTATTACTTCATATGGTTTTGGGCTAAGCCCTCAAGACAGAGAACAGATCTTCAAATTAATCACTAAATATTGTAATCATTTAAAGTCCATTAGATTTGATTTGAATGGCATAAGTCAACGAACTTTAACTGAATTTGGGCTAAAGTTTGGACAAAACTTACGTCACATTCATTTTGAGGAAATGACCTCAAAATGTGTTTATAAGTTATTGTTTACATTGTGTCCAAACTTACAATCAGTAAATAATGTAAAAATTGATGACTTATTTGATGGAAACCACTTATTATTGACTAAACTTTTAAAACTCTGTTTTATTGTTTACGACGACATTCAATATAATAACAGTATTTATAGTAATAATAACGACAAATATTTCCAAATTTTCGTTAATAACTATAAAAATAGACTTAAATACTTAAAAATAGATTTGAGTGACGTCGAAGACTATATGAAAATAATGAGACAGTTCTCAAGTCTTAATGGTTTAGAGGATTTGAATATTTTTCTAAATTATTGCGATGAGAGAGATCTGCCATTAGATGACAGTCTCAAACAAATAGCGGTTAATAACAACAAATTAAAGCGACTGAACTTTCGTGTGAACTGCTTTTATTTGATTCCTAAATCAGATCTTCTGAAAAATATTTATTATTTCAGTCAAATTCAATGTCTACGTCTAGACTACACTATCTGTCAAACAGCAGACTATCAAAATCTAAATGTATTTACAATTCAATACTTGAAAAGATGCAAACAATTAAAATACTTGTATGTAAATCACGTGATAATAAATGATCAGTCATTCAAAGACATTGAACTGTGTTTACCAAAATTGACTCATCTCTGTATCACTGATAATGGAGTTAAGAAAGTAACTGATATTACATTTGATTACTTATCAAAATTGAACCAATTGAAAGTGATTTCATATGAACGCGAATCGAGTCATTACATGGTTTCGATTACAGACTCAGGACTTTCTTATCTCATCAATAGTTGTCCGCAAATACAATCGATTCGTTTGAAACTAAGAGAAGGACTGAAAATAACGTCTAAAACAATCGACGCCTTAATAGGACTCGCAATAAGAAAACCTCGCATTTGTTACAATCATTTTTTCAGTTCTGTTCCAGAAGAAGGTAAAGCTTTTAGTTATTTAGCACCAATTGATTTGAGTGTCTACAAGAGTTTACCAAATAATCTCAATTTAATAGTTAGTCATAACCATAAAACTGATGAAAAGTTCAGTCATTACAATATGTTCTTATCATAATCTGTAATACTTTTCAATATTTGATTCATGTTTTGATTCAAAAGTTGTTGAAATAAATAGTAGTGATTAGTTTAAATTAAAAACTTGTTAGTTTGAAATTATCATATGTTTGAAATGAATTAATCCCAAAATAACTTAAATTCGATTCATTCAACGGTAACGTTTCGGAATAGGAGGCAGTCAGAGAAAATTCATTGTTTGCTACTTTTACCCTGAAACCGGTTTCGCAATCTGCAGCAACTTTTAAGTTTAATATAAGCATCGTAATTTTCTTTCAATACTTTTACTATTATTTCTCAATTTTTCTCTTAATTTTATACAGTTAAGTTAGTATATGTAGATAAAAATTTTAATTTTCAAATAAAAACATTGATTTTAATGTTAGAAATTAAACTATAAATTTGCTTTATTATTTGTTAACCTTTGTTTCATAAAGCATGTTAAAAACTTTGAATCTTTTTCATCTGCCTCTATAAAACTGTTCAAACTTATCCTGGCTTAATAACTGTACTTATTTTTATATAATTCACTTGCATTTCTTTAATTATTTGCACAAGTTTTCAAACTTATTTGTAACAAAAGTCCTACAGTAGGCTTGGAAAAACCCCTGTTATGAGATTTTTCAGTTAGGGTATTACTATTGCCTCCTATTCCGAAAGCCTACCCATTCAACTTATAGTTAAGATTACGTTTGTATCTATAGCTCAGTAATACTAATACACATTTAAATGTAAGTTATTTATTAAAAGTCCCTAAAATTTAGTAAACATTTGATTTGTTTTGGTTGAACTTTCGAGTCGTTTGTTTATTGTCAATATAATTGATATTTCATTTTAGTGACCACTATTCAAATAATTCAGTAAAATATGAATCAATTTAAAGATAATAAAAATATGAGATCAGATACATTTAGTCATAGAATATGTGATGACTTATGTCAACTTTTATTCAGTTATTTGTCATTTGAAGACAAAATACGTTTTGAATGCGTTTCAAAGCAATGGAAAAATTCAATATTTAATAAACAATTTGTATTAGAACTGAACGAAAACAATAAAAGAGGAAAAAACAGTTTAAATCAACTGTTTGGAGATATTCCTGCAAATGATGTTAATGTGACAGCGTTTGAAACTCTTCTCAAAAAATCTAAATTTATTAATCAAATCATTATTTATAAAATTTATAACTTTAATGAAAAACATCGACAAATTATTTTACAATTAATTATCAAATATTGTCATCGTTTGAACTCAATTACTTTCAACTTTAATGGCATTGAACAATTAGTTATTAGACAGTTTGCTCTCAAATTTGGTCCATATCTCAAAAATATTGTATTTTGTTGTGATGAACAATTGGTTGATAGAAGTGAACTATTGCTCACATATTGTCCAAATGTCTCGTCCATAACTAATATATATCTGAATGAGTTGTGTCGAACCACTCATTTCTTAGTGCCTAAACTGGTCAAAGTTCAAAATATGTTTATATTTAATGAAGACTTTCAATTGTTTCAAATTTTTGTCAATAGATATGCAAATACTTTAAAAAGTCTTAACATTTATTTGTATTTTAGTTCTGAAATCAATTTGAAGTTAGAATCAGTTTTGGAGTCGATTTCGTGTTTATTCAATTTAGAAGATCTACGAATTCATTCTCTTTTCAAAATACTCAACTGTTTTAGCCTTCAGTTTGAAACTAAATTGAAAAATATTGGTCTCAAATGTAATCAAATAAAGCGGTTATACTTGGAAACTATTGCTGAGCATCTCTTTATTCGTTGTTTACCTCACTTCGAGAAATTGAATTATTTAGAAGTTAGATATCTATTGAAAGAAGACGATAACCAGTTCAGTGTTCAATGTCTTAAGCATTGCAAACAATTGACTCGACTCAAACTATCCTGTGACCAATTGAATGATCACTTTTTCAAAGATATTGGTCTACATTTACCACAATTAATACATTTGAGTATTGAGACCAAACAAGACATAACTGACAGCGCAATGCATTCATTGTCAAAATTAAATAAACTAAAAGTATTTATATTAAAGATACAAAACGTTAATTATGACAGTTCTTCCATTACAGACTTAGGACTTATTGATCTTATCAATAATTGTAATCAAATACAGTCAATCAGTTTTAATATAAGACCAAAAATAACAAATAAAACGATCGACGCCTTAATAGGACTCGCTTTGAAAAAACCTAAAATTCATTTGAGTTACTCGTTTGGTTTCACAAATACTCATTTGGCAATCGATATGAGTAAATATGAAAGTATACCAAATAATCTGAAAATTACAGACTTCAATCATTGATGTTATTTTCCAATTTAGTTACATTCAAGTTAAATATAGACTTTGACTAAAACTTTAGTTCAATAAATTGTAAACTTAATAAATTGTTGAAAACTTTAAATAAATCAATACAAAAGACTTTAAACTTTGTTTATTATAGTTTAGATACAAAATCAAAGCCATAAAAGTTAATGGCAAAGATTATGAGATATCTTTTACTCTATGGCTAGTCATTCAGTAATTGAAAAAATAAATGATTTGCCTCAAGTTCTCAGAGTTGGTGATGAGATCGCAGACAGACTGTCAAATAACAAATTACAGTCTATACACGAGTTGCTTATAATCTAATACTAATGTAATTCATTGGCTCATAAAACTCATTAATTACACGAGTTTTGAAAAAGAAGTTCACTGTAAATACTTTTCGATATTTGGCTCAAAAATTGTTAAAGTATTAAATCCTATGAAATGATAGCGAATGTTCGAACGTAAAACTTGTTAGTTCAAAACTATCAAAATTAATTTGTCTGAAATGAGTTGATCCCAAAATAACTTAGATTCATTCAATTTATGGTTAAGATTATGTCTGTATCGATGGCTCATACTGAGAGTATCTCAAGTGATTATCGGGTTTGAATTTGAGACTAAAACTTTATTAAAGTACTTGTCTTCACATACCTAATGAACACAATCTTATTTGCGAATATGCTCTGAGTAACCAGATATACAGGTTGTAAATCGATTATTCAACTACTATACTACATTAGATAATGAACGTTACAATACTTATAGATATTTTTGAGACAAAAATTTATATAGATTTCATCTTAATTACATATAATAGACAAGATATGAGTGAAAATAGTGAAATGATTTAAACATAAATTTTTATCACAATGGGAACAGCAAACAAAATAACAATCATTTAAATCACTTTCAAAACATAGCCAGTAATTATTTTTCCCCCAATAAAATTTGCGACAAGTTTTGTATATTACAGCGTGTTTTATATGCAAAACTAGTATTTTTGGGATACTTATTTCTGGTCACTCGAGATATTTCGCAGCTAAGATTATGGTTGTTAGGTATGTGAAGACAAGTATTAGTAGTAGATATGTGCTTCTGGACCTGAGTGCTTTAGACCTGAGAGGGTTCTAGACCTGAATACTCTATACTTGAGAGAGATGCCTAAAGCTTCTTCGAGGTTATAATTGACGATACTGTCTATTCACAAAATTGATATATTACATGTATTCAGAAACATTGAGAATATCATATCTAATTAAGGAAAGATAATTTTGTTTTTAATAATATGTAATATTACGCATTAACTAAAAACTAGCTGGTAAACAACAACATGACTATCAAAGCGTTGCTTATAATTTTTTTAGTGATACTTATATTTAAGTCATCACTGGCACCCCAAAACTGACCAACTTCGTGAAAGCATAACTAACCAAGATCAGAGAGCGTTTATAAAATGTCACGTGTTGTTGCGTGATACACCTAGTGAAATTTATGATATGCTACAAAAGATCGCCAAATCTAAATGTTTATCCCAAGCAACTATACATAGATTATACAACCAATACAAGGCTGGGAACAAACCCACACCGAACGTAGGCCAGGACCAGGTGCACCAAGGACACAAGCAACTGATGACAAATTGGAAAAACTACAAAACCTTCTAATTGAAGAGGGCGATTGGACAGAAATCGAGTTAGCATATGAATTGGGTGTTAGCCAATCAACAGTGTCACGTATGCTGGAAGAATTAGGAGCACGAAAAATTGCAAGTCGTTGGGTACCCCATGCTCTTACTATTGAAAATAAAGAAAAGCGATCGTAATTTTGTGAAAAACCCTTTATATGTTTCAAGCCTCATTTGATATGCTAGAACGGATTATTGCTATTGATGAATCGTGGTTAAGAAGTTATGACCCAGAAGATGCTAGATCAGCAAAAAGTTAGTGCTTACCTGGACAAAAGCCGTAAATACATAAAGTTAATTTTTTAAAAATTAAAAATATGCTAGTGACGTTATTTTTGTATCTAGGCCAATCAAAGTTGGCTCAACAATGTGAGACTGGAAGCTAATGATAATAGCGACTGTACATCAAAATCGGATAATCACTTACAAAATATTAGCAAAAAAAATGTCAACCACGAAGTTTATTTGCAATTTTTAGAGGAAGTCTTGCATCCAGCAGTCAGAGAGATGCGTATTCGCTCTCCAGTAATTATCCAGGACAATGCTACACCACATCGACATGCCGACGTCACTTCCTTCTATAGTCGACATCGATGGACCCTCTTAAAACATCCCCCTTATAGCCCCGATCCTAATCCGCTTGATTATAGTATCTTTGCTAAAATAAAGCAGGCACATTAAGGTTTCAGATTTACAAGTGAGCAAGACCTAACTCGTGCCTATGAAAATACTATTCGCGATATCAATAAAAGAAACGATGCTACCGGTATATCCAAACTTCCTGAGCGCTGGGAGCAAGTCATTCAGAGTTGTGGAGTGTTTTGTATAATCATAATATCATTTATAAAATACAATAAAAACTTCTTGAAAATCAGAATTCTCAATGTTTCTGAATACATGTAGTAAAATTAGCTCAATTATTAATCATTTTATTTTCCCCGAAATCAATGCATTTACAAGATTTTTTTATTAACAAGTCATTATTATTTTTATCAAATGAGAATAGAGATAGAAAATCGCAGTAAGAATAACCTAATAGTCTTAGTTTTACATGAAGAACACTAACACAGTTTTACTCATTCATAATAGTGTTCGCACGTTATATAATGCGTGTTATGTGTTTTTATGTAGTATCGTGTTCTATATTGCTATATAGTGTGCTATATAATGTTTTATGTTGTATTATTATATAATTCTGTGCGTATAACGTGCAATAAGTAGTACATTTTTATGTAACATGATACCAAAACATAAGAGTGGTGTCCCCGAGTCCTTTTTTACAGTAATGCTAAATAGTGAAACTTTACGCAATCATGTAAATAAACAAATCCTTTTGGAGTACACCTGAATCTCAACTCTATTTAGCCACTTTGTTGTTAAGATGGCTGCAAGACAGGTGGACCTGAAGAAAAGCTAAATTAAGAAGCTGCACGACGCATTTGCTACATCCAAAGGGAAGATGGACATGATGACCGACCGCATCAAGTCAATACGAAAGAACTGGAGTAAATACATTATTTAGTGCTTTTTAGAAAATATTTCTAATCCTTTTTTTCATTTTTTAGAGATCATGTATGAAGAAATGGAAAGCCTGTGGCCTGAAGGACTGGATGGTTGGATGCCAGACGAAGACAGATTGAGAAAATGTCTTTTCATGACGGCTCTCCCGAAACCATATGAAGCTGCAACTGAGGATTTAACAGTAAGTACAAGTTTTTTCTTAATTTTCTCAAAACTTTTCTAATTCATTTTTGTTTATGTAATTTTTCTAGGAAAAACAAACGATTGAAAGGGAGCTCAGGGAAGCGGAAACTTCAGAGCTCCGAAGGAAGAAAAACAAAAAAGAAACAACTTCCTCTAAGAAGAGAAACTAAAAAATCAACAACTAGTTCGGGAAAATGAGAATCTGCTTCAACTGGTGAAGCAGCACTTTAATTCTTGTTTTTAAGATTCATAACACTAATTCTTCTATTTCTTTAGCAGGTGTGGCCAATCAACGTGGAACAGTTGGCCATTTGAGTCTCGGCGGAGACGGAAGTGGCGTAAACGCCATGGCCAGGGACTAGGCCGAGGGCTGATTTGGAATAGGTTTATGATAGTGAATGTCTTCTTGAGTAAGACGATAAAGATATAAAAAAACCTTTTTGTTGGCTTCTTTGGCAGTATGGCTTTTGTGAAATCCTGTTTTCTTTAAATCTGGTTTTAATTATATTCATGTTTTTCATTGCCGTTGTTTTGTTTTTGATAGCAATTAGGTTAATAAGCGACTAGTCTTTTCATCAGAATAGCCGTTAGCAATTATAAATACATTATAGGGACTGAAAGTAAGTACGAAATCGGTAAGTTTTTTCTTTATATTGAGTTGAACCTGACCTAAAAGTCAGTTCACAACTATTCAACTTAAGTCGAGTCACTTTTTGTACTTTTGAAACTCTTGCTTTGAGTTGACATATTTTGTTATATACATAAGATTTGTACAACTATAAGTAGTAGTAACTTTTCTGGTGTTGTTTTTAGTGGTTGATAGGGCTGACTCAGTTCCTGCCTAATCACTAACTTATTTACTAGTACTGAATAAACAGTTTTTTAGTGCCTAATAATTCACTAATCTGGAGAAACGAGCCTGAACCTCAAATACGCCTTCCAGGCCCTCCACATAATTGGCGCAGTCGGCAATCAGCTCTTTCAACAGATATCACTTTCGATTATTCAGGCAATAGTATAATATTTCAGCAACAGAACAATACATCGATTGGCAATACATTCAGCGAGTCATAACAACGGATCGCAAACAAAGATATAACACCAGATCTAAAGGACAGCCATTGTCTACAACAGAAACATCAGATCCATCAAAAGAAAAGAAACAAAAAGCAACCAAGAGACAATCACGGGCTGAAACATTGCAACCACTTCAACACTTATTACCGTCAGATCAACAATCAAGTTCAAATATTTCCAGTACTACAACAATGCCCCTCAATTCTACAGCCACATCAACAGCAACTCCGACATTAAACACCTTAAGAGTTGTCCGATTTGATGGTAACACAAATGCGTATACTGTTCAGGAATGGCTCACATTTTTCGAGTTTGCAATTGATGGCATATCTGACGATAAAGATAGGATACGAGAACTGATGAAACACCTTGAAGGAGATGCTGTCAGTTGGTTTGTCCGCGAAGTCGCTCCAAATGCTACAAATCTGTCATGGGCTGAAGTGAAGAGTCTGATGGGAACTCGATTCGAGACATCACTAATTAGTCCGAACATAGCCGCACAGAATCGAAAGCTTAACAAATCTGAAACAATAAGACAGTATTTTGATGACAAAATGTCACTTCTTCGTCGCACTGGTCTGAGCGAAAAGTTTATGGCTGACGAGCTCACATCTGGTCTCCTTTTTCATTACAAGACAACTCTCTTTGCAGCACAAGTAAAAACAACTCAACAATGGCTTTCAGTCGCGACACAGGTAGAGGCAGACCGACAACAACTTTTTCAGAAATCGGAGTCACAGCTAAAAAAGTCGTTTCCTGTCAATTACTCGAATCATAAATCAAATACAAACTATTATAAATCTGAAAGGAATCAGAGCAAACCAGTCAAAAAGCCTCCCTATCCATGCAAGATATGCAAACAGCTGGGTCAACAGAACTATCACTGGCATAGCGAGTGCCCAAATCGACAGCCGCCACAATCGGATTCGAGTCAAGCATATACTACACCTAATGCCATAACAGGTCCACAAGTATCACTAGTAACGGTCGCGCAGAACTATAACGCAATTGATAATTCAGGATTCGAAGACTTCATAAAAGTCAGAGTCACTATCAATAAGCAGTCGTTTCCTGCAGTAGTCGACACAGCGTCTACCTGTAATTTAATGGCAGAAGGAGTAGCAAAAGACTTAAATCTCAGACTTGATCGGAAATCAAAAATCAAAATAAAACTGGCAAAAGGCATCACTAAAAGCATCGGTTCCGTTCGCTTTCCGATAACAATCGACTGTCAGACCAAACAAATAACAGCTCATGTCCTGAGAAATTTTCAATACAGTCTGTTACTGGGTGTTAACATTGGTCAACATTTTCCTCTTATACTAGATCTTCAGGAGAGAACTGCAAAAATTAAGCACTCAATACAATACTGCAATACAGCAATTCAGGCACAAATTCCTCAACATATTCAGACATCAAATGAATTTAAAGACAATGAGAAGTTGAGAACAATAGAGGAAGTACTCGAACATTTCAAAGATTGTTTCGCTGATTCAGAACAAGATATTGGTCGCATTCCAAACATATATCATAAAATAAGACTTACCACAGACAAACCGATCGCACGTCCGCCTTATAGATGTTCAATCAGCCAACAAAATCAAATCAATCAAATAGTTAACGATCTATTGGCAAAGGGTCAGACCCGGAAGTCAAATTCACCCTATGCCTCACCAGTAATACTGGTAGACAAGAAAAATGGTTCGAAACGCTTAGTTTGTGATTTCAGAGATATAAATAAATATACAGTCAGCGATAAAGAACCGATACCTCGAGTGGACACAATTGTAGACAGGTTTCATGGTGCAAAGATTTTAGTAAATTGGACATCGCTTGGGGTTATCATCATATCGAAATGAATCCTTCTGATATCGAGAAGACAGCTTTCGTAACACCTGATGTCCATTATGAGTGGCTGGTTATGCCCGAGGGTACTAAAAACGCTCCGTCAACCTTCCAACAGGCTATGCGTGAAGTACTGAAAGGACTTATCAACAAATTTGTTCAAAACTTTTTTGATGACACTAGCGTATACTCTCGAAGCCTCGAAGAGCATATCCAACATCTGGTCGAAGTATTTACACGTTTTAGACAGCATAATATGAAGCTCCGCCGTTCTAAATGCGAATTTGGCAAATCAGAAATTTGCTTTTTGGGTCATATCATTGGCAACAATACTATCAGACCTAATTCCAAACTTATTAAAGCAATTCTGGAATATCCTGAACCTACTAATATCAAACAAGTCCAACGCTTTCATGGATTGTCGAACTTCTTTAGAAAGTATATCAAACATTTCAGTCATATCTGCAAACCTCTCACAGATCTTACACAGAAAAACAAGTCATTTATTTTTGGCCCAGAACAAAAGCAAGCTTTAAACAAACTCAAGTCCGAACTTCTAAAGCAACCTGTTCTTGGTATTTATAATCCCGACATACCACTCGAATTACACACAGATGCCTCAGCGGTTGGAATTGGAGCTATGCTTATACAGAACAGTCATTCAATCGGATATTTCTCACGTAAACTCAATAAAGTTGAAAGCAATTACTCGTCTTCAGATCTGGAATGCCTGGCAGTGATCGAAGCCTGTAAGCACTTCAAGATTTACCTACAGGGAGTCAGGTTTACAATTATTACCGATCATTCGGCACTTCAATGGTTATTCAGAATGAAAGACGATAATAGACGACTATTTCGTTGGTCAGTCTTATTATCAGTTTATGATTATAAAGTTATTCACAGACCTGGAAAGCATATGTCACACGTTGACGCACTTTCTCGTGCACCTGTCAATCTATTGCTCTCACATGAAACTATCAGAAAGGCTCAACACGATGCAAACATGCTCTCAGATGCAAAGACTGATATCCTTAAAATTAAGCGGAAAGGCAAATCAAGAATAATTATACCGGCAGCTATAATACCAGAAGTATTGCAAACATATCACGACAAATGTGGCCACCCGGGAGTTAATAAATGCCTCAAAATGATCTCAAATATGTATATATGGGATGGTATGAAAGAAGACATCAGGACTTATGTCAGAACCTGTCATAGTTGTCAGATTGTTAAGTCTTCGCATCAGTCGTCATTCGGTCCCCTCATTCCTATTCAAACCCCGGAGAAGCCAATGGAATTATTAGCTATGGACACAATTGTTATGGGCTCATCAGCGAAGGGAACAAAAGCCAAATATATTCAGGTTGTAGTCGATCATCACTCGCGATATGTTTGGGCAAAGGCTACGCCAACAAACACAACGACAGCAGCTATTGGATTGTTATCAGAAGTCTTTCGTAATGTTAGAGTCCCCGAACGCATACTTACAGATAATGGAACTAATTTTAGAAGCAATCAGTTTAAAAAGTTTCTCGAAAGCAATGGAGTCAAGCGATCGTACACGTCGACATATCATCCCCAGACAAATGGACTAAACGAAAAAGTTAATGACACTATCGTTACAAGACTCAGAATTGCAATGTCTGAACATCCCAAACGCAAATGGTCATCATTATTATCAGAAGTTGTTAATGGATATAACAAAACCGTCCATTCAGTCACTGGTTTCAAACCAGTATACCTAATGTTTGGCACAGACGATAAGAACGCGAATAATCCTTCAGTAGAGGAAGCGAAACGCATAGCTGTTCAAAAATCGAATCAGTTTAAACAAATAAAAAAAGGGCTTTACGATTTAAAACACAAAACAATAGTTCTGAATCCGGGCGATTTAGTTAAACGTCGTATTCCTGCTAACCATCCATAAGTGACAAAGCTATCACCGAAATTTGAGGCACCATTTAAAGTGATTGAGCAAATGTCTGAAGTTAACTATATAATTTCTAGACTGGAAAAGGGCTCTCCGACCATCTTCGCGCATGTCAGCCAACTGGAACCGTACTTCCAGCGCGAAGCCTCATCTTTCAGTCCGGGGAAGTGAGTTGAACCTGACCTAAAAGTCAGTTCACAACTATTCAACTTAAGTCGAGTCACTTTTTGTACTTTTGAAACTCTTGCTTTGAGTTGACATATTTTGTTATATACATAAGATTTGTACAACTATAAGTAGTAGTAACTTTTCTGGTGTTGTTTTTAGTGGTTGATAGGGCTGACTCAGTTCCTGCCTAATCACTAACTTATTTACTAGTACTGAATAAACAGTTTTTTAGTGCCTAATAATTCACTAATCTGGAGAAACGAGCCTGAACCTCAAATACGCCTTCCAGGCCCTCCACAATATAAGATATGCATTTTTTACAACTTTAAATGATTAAAAACATCTTTTTACATTTGCTCAGAAGAGAATATGGTTTTCCTATAACGAAAACTTTAAAGTTAAAACGTAAATGTCTAAGTGAAAATTATCATAAATTTAAAAGTTTGTTAAATTGTAATTCATATTTTTGTTTATATTTCAGTAAAAATATAACTGTTTTATATAGAGATTATCGTGAATTTAGAACAGTGTTTTGTTTCGTTAATACTTATGATCGTTTATTAAAAATTATGCGTCAAGATATTGAATCTAACCATAAAGGTATATATATTATTTTATGGCCGAACATACCTCTAACAATTGATCTATAGTTAACTATATTAATAAAAGAAATATAGCAAGAACTAATAAAAACCAACTTTAAATCTAAAACGTCTAATAATTATTTATCAACAAAATTTAAACAAGGGAACTATAATGAAATATTTAGTTACTATAATACTGAATGGAATAATGTTTATAACAGTTATATGAAAAATTCAGATACTGGATTATTTAATGATATGAACGAACAACAAAAACATAGTTATGAAATATCTTTTCAGAAAATAGCTAATGATAAAGAATTTGACGAATTTAAATAAAGTTTTATCAGATCCAACTATAAAATGTAGTGACTTATATTTTCATGAGCAAATGCAAGAAGAAGAATTATATAATATTATAACTACTGTTCCTTCTCAATCTGAAGAACATGAGTCAATATACAGAGAATTCGAAAATATTAGTGAAATATCTTCAAATTTTTAATCCACAAGAAAATACGAATGTGGATCAAAACAACTGTCTATTAATGATTTCTTCGCTCAATATAACGAAAATTTGGGTAAGTATATTATTTTCATGATTTATTTTTAATTTGTGCGAATAATATACTTTAGAATGGGACGAACAAGAATCTTCAAAATTATTCAGCATATTTAGATCTAACGATTCAAATAGTAAGAAAAATGAAGAAACTAGCTTTTTACGAAAGTCTGGATCAAATATTAAGTATCCTTCCTCCACACATATTATCTGCTACGATATTGTTTACTGCAGAAAGTCACTCGATTCAGAAGCATATCGAAGTCTGTTACAATGTTCAAAAAGAACTTTCCACAGCAAATTGGGACAACCCGGTTTTAAACAAGACTGGCTTATCGACAACTTCATTATCGGATTTCATAAATGTTCCGTGGGACAAAATAATTACTCCCATATCCATTGGATTCATGAGATCAAAACAAGGAAGCTGTAATTGTTGCATCAACAGACGATTACGAGACTCCGGATTGGTTATCGACCGTCAGTACAAGCGCAAGGGAAACCCAGAATACGGGATAAACATTTGTTCATATCTACAAAAAGGTGAACGATCAATCATTCAAATCCGATTCGAAGGGAAGGATCGATTACCAGAAGAGTTTAAAGATGAAGACAACTCTATATTCGAAGGAAGGAGTAATAATAGATATTGTGATGCCGATTTCCCTCAATGGGATAGAAGTAAAATGGGTTTTAAAGCAAGAGAAAATGATCGAATCTTTCCAGAAGGATCATTCGGATATAACAATTTTGACGCAAAAAGAAGTAAGCCCTCAAAGGAACAAATACTGGGGGGGGGGGAAAGGTCAAGAAACTAATATTATTTACATTACCTTTAAACAGTAATGATTTATATTCTAAAAAGGAATTTAGAGATTGGTTTCCTGAGTTAGTTTGGAAAAAATCTTTAAGAGAAAGTAATATAGATAATGCTTTTCAATCAATAATTTATGATTGGAATGAAAAATCATTTCAAGAAATTATAGGTATAAATTTAAAATCTAATGCAACATATTCACCATCTAAAATTTATTATACTTTAGAACACAGTAGTTCACTTATTGCTAGATTATTATTAGAACAAATGAATAATGATTATATGTTAGTTCAACAATTTGTTAGATTTAATTTGTGTTTTAAATAGAACTCTATCTAAAAAATACTTATTTATTCACATTTTGTACGTTTTGATGGTTTATGTTATAGTGCACCTATCAATATTACAACTAGAACTGCTGGTGCAACCTTAATTCAAAGAGATAATTCTACTTTTGCAAATAGAATGTATGGTACTGAAGCATTGGGTGGATCAAATGGAATTACAGCCAACTTACCAGCTTGTATGGGATTTAGACAACTACAAGAAAAAATTACATTTGTTGTTGAGCAATTTGGAATTGCTTCATATGTTATTTATATATCATAATTAAAAAATCGATATCTTTATTAATACTGAATGACGTGTTATCAATGAAGTTGAACTATCAATAGTAAAAACTTAATTACTCTATTGCTATTAATACTTCAATAAATACGAAGATAGCTTTTCAATAAAACAAAAAAATTCTACATAGAAATTTCGTAATTAACTATAATATTATTGCTTTCTTAGGTTCTTGTTGCGATATTCTTCTATTTAAGATTGATTAGCTTTTATCATATCATCGAATGAATATTAATAGAATAATAGAAAATACAATACCATTTCCATATATTTTTCATATAACTTCAAACTTCTTCAGCCATAATATTCATATCAATTTATTGAAGTAAAATTAAAATTAGATCAAAATTTTATTAAAGCTTAAACCTAAATGGCATTGAATACAGAAAGCGATTTCGACCCTTCACAAATATTAGCACCAGAACTGTTGGTAACTTCTGCAGGAACTCATTTATATTTAATCGGTTTATCTCTATTCCAAAACGGATTGGTCAGAAGGAACAAATTTCATAACCCATTATTGATTGCTGCAATAAATTCGATATTTTTGGCCAGATCTGTTATTTCATTACTATTACCAGAAGAAAATCCAGAATATTTCATAATAATTGTCGACTTTTCATACTTTATAAACGCAAGAATTCACTGGGACGTCTTTGCTATTCTTATGTTTTCATTAATACTGATTACACAATGGCTTCATTATAGGAATTACAAGAATAGTGAATTCCCCACTTATATGAAACCATTTGAGATGGTGTCAGGATTGACTTCACCGCTAAGTATTGGACTTTCTGATAAAGCCAAAATTTATAAATTCATGAAAACAGTGAAGCGAATATTCTTTGTTTGCGATAATTTCTCGAAACCAGTGGTTATAACAATTGTTTTGATTCTCGTGAACTTTCCGATGATTTTCAACTGTTCTTTCAAAAAACTCATTTTCTATGTATTCCCTTTGAATTTAATCTTCGCTTCCGCTACTTATTATGGTAACATGATTCTTATATACCAAATTACCTACTTTTATCTCATTTGTTATTACCTGTCGATTAAAGCTAAAGATGTGAACGACGAAATCAAAATTTTTGCCTAAAGGAAATCTAAATTGACGAAAAGAAGAGCTATGTATATAATGAAGACTTTGAACACAAACTATTTGGAAATCTATTCGTTTAATAAAGACTTTTGGTCGAAATACTTATTCTGGGTTTGGTTTCTATACATTTATATAATTAACTTACAATTATTTATTATCATATTCTCGAAAACTGGTTTAATAATCAAATTGATTATGATTTATGGTTCTCTTAATTTGATACTTCCTCTGATACTAATAATACTATGTGCCTCTTCTGTCTATTATCAATCCAATAAAACTTGTGATATATTATTGGGAATCGTGTTCACACCTAATAAGTTGTCATTAACTAATACTACTCGTTTGAAAGTTTGTAAAAACTACAAAACCAAACAATCCTTAAATAAATGTTAATTTTGTTATTTTTTAGTTCTCATCATTTATTGAGAGGTTGAGTCGAACGAAAATTGGATTTTATTGTTGGAAACTATTTATTATAAATCACTTTCGTGGATATGAAGTAAGAACTAATTCTTAGTTTTATCTGGATTTTAAGATTATTTTTATCATTTATAGATCACAGCCTTGACTATGATCTTTATGCTGAAAATCATAGAAATTTCCTTGTATTGACATATGAATATGTTGAAAATAATTGGCTTATATTACTATGGTACTCACTTTAATATTCATATCTACTTCAGTAATCATCACAGTTGTTTATTATACTGTAACTAAAAGTGTTAAATTTTAATATCACCTATATTCAGGTTTAGGCAGTGAGGGTAGAAACTAAACAACTCTGCCTCAAAGTGATGAATCACATCTTAGGTATCTACTCCATAACAATATTACTTTGTGTTATTTTGATTTCGGCTTCAGTCGTATCAGATGTTTAGCTAAAGAAAATCTGTCGTGTCGTACATAGTTTTTTTCTCTAGTCTGATATGTGTTCAGGTTTTATAGATTTATCAATCTTACTATTTGATCCTATGTACTTATATTTATAACTTGTATCTTCTATCATAATGTTTAACAATATATAATTACTATTCATTTGAGGACAATAATTATGAAACTGATTTATTATGTATTATGTCTAAGGCTAGAATTTCTGTTGTATTTATTAACTTTACTCACAATTGAATAGATTAGGCTCAAATCATTTAAATAATATAATAACTGATGTTTTATTCAAAAATTTGAATTATAGCAACTTTTAAGTATTATTCAGTAAATAGTACCTTAACTTCCACTCAATACTTGTCTATAATATAATCTTGTTACTAAGGTTTGGAGAATAAATATGATTATGATTAAAATTGTGATCACATTAACTGTATTTGAAACTCTATCAGAAAAATATATTCGTATTGATATTTTAACTGCTGAATTATATACTTATATTCAATTAAATTTGATATAACATAAGTGATACCTTTAGTAATAATGAATCATATCTCAATATGAAATTAAATCATAAAAATAGAGGTAGTCAATTGGTGTTAATAAATCAATAAACAGAAAACTGTTTTTTTCAATAAAAAAATTCTTTTCTATGAAATATTGAAATTATTTTCAATAAAAATGAGCTTTTACTGCAATGTTTTTCTACTTAAGTTCGATTAGCTTTTATCATGAAATCATCGAATATATCAATAAAATAATGGGAAATTGTGCTATTGTGACATCTTACTATATTATTATTGAATTGTATTCACGTCAATAGGTTGCCCTCAACTAATTCCACTCATTGTAAGTTTGTGAAGCTTAAAAAGATAAAAAAAATTATTAAACAAATGAAAATTTTTAATATATTTTAATCTTTATCATTCATTGAGAGATTGAATCAAAAGAAAATTAGATTTTAATGTTGGAAACTATTTGCCATAAACTACTTTGTGGATATGAAGAGCTAATTTTTATTTTTAAATGGGTTTTTGAGACTACTTATTTTTTTTTAATAAATTGTAGCCTTGACTTTGGTTTTTATGCTTAAAATCGTAGAAATATCAGTGTATTGATCCGAGAATATTACAGAGTCTATAATCTTTTATAGGAACGTGTAAGAAATCGACAAAACTTAAAATATAATCAATTTATTAAACATAATAATAAACCACAATACAAATTTCATAGGGTTTCACAGGATTTTTAACGCAGAAGAAATAGCCACAAAATTCAGGAAAACACGACATTTTAAAGGGAATATAGGCGGGTTGAATAAGAAGATACTTTACAACAATAGGCTAAATTTTATGAGGTCGCTAACACGTTTAACTAGGATTGAGAGATTGTAGTTTAGTTCCAGGTCCACAATAACTATATTTTCCAGTGTTATTAAAGCTACCATTTTCTACATATTCAGATGAAACACCTTTAGGTAAAGATAAATGCATCTCTGTTATTGGAACTTTATTCAATAAAGTATTGTTATCTAGATATAGCATCTATATCAACAAAGTTTTTATTATCTTCTAATAGATTTGTTAAAGCAACTTTATTTACTGTTTCAGTATATAGTTCATGTTTTCTAGATCTAATTACATTCATTGTTTTATAAATTTTCTTATTATCTTTCATCATTTTTTTATAATCCACAAAACTTATTTCATTCTTAACTATTGATGATTTTATTCCTTTTAATTTCTTGATATGATCTAAAGCATACATTTTTGACTTGAGCCCGATAAACTCTTTAGATATTTTACCACCTAATTCATCTTTCATTTTACCTAAAGTTTTTTCGTTTCTAGTTTTAATTTCTTTTATTTTATCTTTACTCATATCCTTAAATATAAAATGATCATCTGGATAATTAGATAAATCAAAATAGCTTTGTTGCATAGAGATTTTTTTGGTATACGTGACTTCTATTAATAATTTTACTTCATAGGCGTTGGTTGTTTTCAAGTAACATGTAAGTAAAAGTGAAATTAATAAATTTTGAATCATCTAATTTTTCGCAAAATTAATGTTGTAAAACGCAGTAGTTTTTAAGAAAATGGAAAATAAAGATATAATAAACCAACTAAACGAAATTAGATCATACATAGAAAAGGCTCTATCTGATATAATTGGCCAATTAGAAATAAATTCAAATGTAAGTTTTTTAAAACGCATTCTCTTCTGTTTAATATGGTTTTCTTTGTTATAAAAGGATGAAAAATCAGAGGTACAATCACCTGTATCATCTAGTCTTGATGTCTCCACTTCATCTAAGAGGACTCCAACGGTAAAATTTTACAAATTGTTAAAAAAGTTTTATTTTTATATATATCTTCTTAGGGAAAAAGAGAAAATCTTACCAAACAAATTAAAAAAGATGCAAAAAATTTAGCAATCGAATTTATTAATGATCCTAATAACGACATTAATAAGAATGATTTCTTATCTAATTTGCGAAAAAAAACTGGAAGAAAAGTGGCCCGAGCATGTGAAGAGATTATACAAAGGAATTGAGCAAGTTATTAAAAATTTTATGAACGGTTCTGATCCGCCTGATGTGAAGAACATAATGATAAAATTTATAGAGCAAATCAAATTTTGAAATCTAATTTTAATATAAACGTCAGTCTTTTTTTTTAATTAAAACAGAATAAAAGATTAGATTCATATAATTCTTGGAATGTTATCTTAGTGAGTTATTGCAAAGTTTTGTGTATTTGATTAGATATCGCTTATAAACATCTTTCTTATTTCATTCTTAAAGAGTAATAGAGATAAAAACTTTTTATGTTTATGAAAAAAGGAAAAAGTACTGAAATCAGGGACGGGGCGGGACGGGACGGGACAGTATTTTTGTTCCTCATATAAAAGCATTGCGTGACATCAAGCTAAGCATATACGCATATAGCATATAAGCATATTGATAAAGCTGTTATCAACAATGTTAACTTTATGATAATTTAATTCAATGAGTAATGATAACAACTTATATCAATACTTTCTATTAAAACCATACAATAGCTCCATTTCTTATCAATAGTCTTAGTAGCTTAGTGGTTAAAGAGTATGAGTGTTTGAATCATTTGGCCAGTGGTTCGAATCCCATACCTGACACCACTTTTGGGAGATCCTCTACTTTCTCTATACGTAGAGATTGTATGATGGATTAAATAGTCGCTAAAACAAGCGGCGAGGGTACAGTACCCGATATATTATAAAATTAAATGTTTAGGCGCGTCTGGGTACTGTTACCCGAAAGGTGGTGAGATGGGAGGGCACCCCTTTTACACTTTTTTCATGTAATATTATCTGATAAAGTAGTTGGACGTTATCTTACTTGGACTTTTACCAATAATAAAGGTAATGTATTTTTATTTTTATTTTGATAAAAAGAAAAATTACACGAGTTTATCTAAATTATATAAAATAAATATAATTAATAAAATATACATATATTATTAATATAATACTTATAATTTGTTTTCAAGGTAATTTTTTTCAGGCCTGAAAATTTGTCCTTGATATATGAACATATTATATGAATATTATAATTTTATTGTTTAAAGAAATTCTTTTTATTATTAACTGAAATAATTTTAGTGTTTAGAAAATTATGTGAAATATACATTTTTTTGGTAATAGAGAGACAAAAATCCGTCCTCAAAAACTGTACTAAAAAAATAGCCCTCAGTATACCCACATACTACTCGCATCTCTTTTAACACACTTTATTTCTGCTACAATTTGTGTAAAATTAATAGTTATTCTATTGAACAATTTTTTTACTTACAGTTAAGAACTCTGTTTCGTAATTTTCATTCTCTTTCGGAAGATCCGTCATGAACATGCATTGTTTCAATCTTTTCTCTTCAGGTTTCCAGCCATCAAGTACTTTAGGCTAAATATTTTGTATCTCTTCATACATAATTTCGGAAAAGATAAAAAATGTTATTATCAAAGCAATTAAAAACTTATAAATTTAATATAACTTACTCCAATTTTTCTTATCGTCCTGATTCGATCAGACATCATTTCCATTTTGCCTTTTGATTCGACAAATGCATTGTGAAAAGTCTCATGCATTTATAAAGTCTCTCCCATACTTTGGCGCCATACAAATAAACCAGTATTAGTGGGAGTACATCCTGTCTAAATGGTCATAAAATATTATAGTCCGTGCGATCTTCTAAGCGACCCAGACCTTTTACCACCTGGATCTCAGGCACCTTTATATAACTGGTGTAACACCATTTTTCACACCGATTTTGTCGTTCCGGTGCGCAAAATGTGCGATACAGCAAAGTTCAGTCCTGATTCTGTAACAATAAGGTCTCGAGAAAAAAGGCTAATAGTCACGATAACTTTAGCGGTGATAGCCATTAGCGTAGCAGCCTCTATAGGTATGTCCGCAGTCGCGCTCGCGGAAACATTATCTCTGAAAGATAAGGTAAACGATATGGCCAAACAAAATAGAATTATGATGGAAAATCTGAAACGTCTGACTGAAAATGACGTAGTCGTAAAACTCGCCTTAAAAAAGCTTAAAAGTGAAATTGCCCAAATGGCCGAATACATAAATAATATGACTGAAACTGTCGATCATATGCAAAGGACACTACCGACAGGGTTAATTGTCATGTCGAAGATAGGGGCACAATTGACATTGACTAGAAACCTTCTGTACGAAATTTCGAGAAAATGGAGAGAGAAGGAAATGATCCCCAACTGTTCAACGTATTTAACATAACCCTACCATGCGAAGGGAGTTGCCCGCTAAAATACGCACAACCAAAGAGCTGCTCAATCGACGAAGAACAGAGCCTAATCATTATTCACTTTAATTTACGGGTAACACAACCCCGCGCTCACGTATTAGCATCAGATCCATCCAATTTGGTATTCATCAATAAATTAAAGGGTATGTTATGCAATCGAGAATACTAAGGACCAGAACTTGTCGTTTACGACAAAAACCTCGATTGCATCGTGCCCAATAAGGGATCAAATCTAGATTTCACAAACGATGTCATCTTGAAACCGGACGAAACATATTGCAGTAAGAGGCAGATCTCCGCTGGTGACAAATACTGGGTGGAAAAGGATTGTGAAAGATTGGATAAAGTCGTGGAAGATGAGGTAGTTCAGGTGAAAAATGGAGGCGAACTCAATTTCGTATATTGCAATACATTTAAAATCAAGTTGTACGAGAAATTGCCGACAGTCGAAAGCCCTAATTTCGTGTTCTCGTTGCCCGCTAACAGATCGTTTAAAGTAGGCCGCCTAAGATATGATCCAGAGCATATCAAAATAAGCCACGATATGAAATTTTTCTCTGATTTATCTCAGAGAGTAAATTTCCAAATGCTACCTCAAGTCCACTAGCTGGACATGGCAATGGATAATAAAGTCTTAGACGAGTTAATAGATTCCATTAAAGCCGACTCCCCCACTTATGTATTCAGCGACATCACAATACCGACAACTACGATCTTGTTGGGATTTGCTGTCATGCTAGCGGGAGGATTGGGTACTACCTTATAATTCGGAGACAAATTGCAAAGAGGGGAAGGGAAGAGGAAGTGATCGAAATGAGCTCGATCCAGCCTCAGAGGGAAGAAACTGAGCGCTTAGAAGCAACCACTTTCCTAGAAGAGTCAGACAAAAAGGCCAAGTCTAAAATGCATTCTAAGAAATGCAAATATTGTTAAGTCTGGATCTTTAATAGGAGCGTGTACGAAATCAAATTTTAAAATATAGCACTTTATTTAACATAACCACAAATTACATAAGATTTCACAGGATTTTTAACACTGGAAGAAAGAGCGAAAAATTTAGGAAAAACACGACATTTTATAGGAACAATAGGCGGATTAAGTTGAAACATATTTTACAACGATAGGCTAAATCTTACAAGGTTAATAGCACATTTAGCTATGATTGGAAAATTGTATATTTAGGACATACTTAGGTAGGTTTTAAGAGATGAAATATGCTTACTATCAGCTGTCTTCATAACTTTTACAGTTGAGACAAGCATGTGAAGATTTCTTTTGTACAAATAAAAAGTAATCTTTAAGTCAGTAATAAATGTTGACATATAAGGTGAGTTATGAGAATTAGAGTTTAGAAATATAGGTTATTACAAAAATATTATGATATAGGTCTAATTAAGAAACTAAGACGTTATTACAATATAAATCACACAAAAATAAGAGTGATAAGAGAGCCAACGAAACTGGCATATCCATCAAAATATAAAAGATTGCATTTCGCATGTAAATAGACTCCTAATGTATTTTTTAACTTTATACCTTTAGCTCATATTACTTAGGAAGTATGTCAGACACGAATAAGGCTAAACGTGGCGAGAAGAGAGACAATAAGCGCAACAGTTATACCAGAAATCCGTACAAGCGTGGAAACAAAAGCAGGAAAGTTATAACAGCGCAAAACTCGAGCAGTTAGCCAGTACCGTACGAGTTATTAAGCACGAGATCAATCAAATGGTGGATAAAGTGCCGAACGCTCCAGTGGCTCGGAAACGCCACAAAACAGCACGCATGTCGACATCGTTGCCTTCTGGATATAGATCCAGTACTATAGCGGTCATGGACGATTTACGGATTATTCAAGAGGCGTTAGCCTCACTCCAGATTGGAATATCGCGTCTGAATTTGGAGAACGAAAGTGCTCACGCACCACCTCCACACTGCTACCAACAATATTAATGTCTACGGTTTTTTATATTAAGCGCGAAATCGAGACGATTATAAGCCTTTCGTTTGCATTATTTAATCATTTTTTATCTAATATTTTTTGCATTATTACATATTTACTCATTTAATAATCCTAAAGATCGTCTGGTTGTGAGTGACTTAGCAAAGACTTGGGAAATCCTTAAGGGGAAGGGACCCGAGTGTGAATGCAGAAACTTTTTAGTTTCTGTTTTTCACAAACAATTTTTATTTATTTTTTCTTCTCTTCCTTCTCCTTTCTCTGTCTGAATTCTCAGAAAAGGAGAGGATGAAGCTGCTGTTCTTAATCGAACGCAGCTGTGGAATGTCAGAAGAAGGGCTTTTATGGCTCTGTTTTGAAAAACAGAGCCATAAAAACGGGAGGCCCGGGAACCCATTAGTAAAAATATTTCATGTGTCGTCAATTGGAACGACACATGAAATGGCCAATTGCTAAGAAAGGATGGCCAATGGTCAACACCGCTCGGCTAATCTCACATAAAAGTCCGGCGATCAGGCATGGACTTAACTTTAAGCCATTGCCTTAATTTTCTCATATTTAAAGTAATGTTCGAGTCCGAAATCAGCACTCGCAGACATTTTTTTCTTGTTCTAAAATCCATGTATCTGCATTTTGTTATTATTTTAAATAAAGTATTTTTTTGCTCTATTACATTTGTGTGTCTTAATCTGTGTTTAATTCGTGTTGCCGTGGGGAGAGACTCAAGTAGTTTGAAAAAGTGTGTTTAACTAGAGTTTATCTTCACATCCCACGCAAGGATTATAAAGAAGCAGGGAAACGCTCTTTGCAATCACAGTATGATGAGTTTGACATTATTTTCATTTGCCGTAAATAAATTGAAAATATTCAGAAAAGTGAATAATTGATTTTTCTGAAAATGATTGTTTAAGAGTGAAAATTTTTGTTATATCTTTAGAAAATCTTCAATAAGCTCTACTAATGTTTTATAAAAGAAAGAATTTTGATAACATCTATCGATCTATTTAGATCTATATGATATTTGACAATGTTTCAACTAATTTATCCTAAAATATAAGAATAATATCTTAGAGTACTTATAGAAACAAAACTCCATAACAATCAGGAATGCCAAAGATAATCATTTTTTATGTTGTATAATTGAGAAAAAATAAAAATTAGTTATTGAATAAACACTGTTTATTGCATTTAAAACAATAACAAAAAATAAAATGTTTTTAATTGATTAATAATAGAAATTTAAGTTAAGTATTATAGATTTTTATTTAGATATCTCAATCATTTTTAGAAGTAGCAGAGTTGTTATCGAGATTATCTGTAATAGGATAGAAGTTCTTTTCATTATTTAAAAACTATTTGGAAACAATACTGACTTCATATCCACGAAAATAATTGATAATAAATAGTTTCCAACAATAGAATCCAACTCTTTTCTGACCAATTCTCTCGATGAGTGACATTAACTACGATTTTGGAAAAGATGTTAATTTAAAAATTCGATCTTTATCATTTGTTTACCTTTAGTTTTGTGGTGATCGAAATATGATATTTGCCTGAATATAGCATACAATTATTTAATTTTATATATGATTTATTTGCCTCTAAATTAACTGAAGATGTTATGTTTATGACTAATATTAGGAATAATGTGAAAATAATTGAAACACAAATAAAAACAAGCTCTAAAATTGGAGTCATTTTGATGAATATCGTCATATACAACAATGTACTCAAAATAATGGTAAAGAGAAACCAAATCAAGAATAAGTATTTAGACCAATATTCTCTATTATAAACAGCGATTTGCTTATAAACAGAGTCAAAAGTTCTTAAAATGTGAAAATTATTTCTTATTTCATAACTCGAATTTCTAGAAATTGTTGCGTTCAGTGCTCGTATTTTAATCTTTATGTAGTAACATATAATATAAAAGTAGACGAATTGCCAGAATATAATACTATACATGAAATAAGTATTCAGAGCCCACAAAAAACTATAAGGTATCCCGAAAATGATATTTCAGTAATGGAGTAATTATAACAAAATAAGATAAGCGCTATAAAAAATGTAGTTATAGGCAATCCTCTTTTGGTTAGAAATTCATTAAAAGTAAATAAATTTTTACATAAATAAATCATTTTGTAAATATCTGTTTGATTTGTGAGACCAATACATTTTGGTGAAACTAATCCAGACATCATTTCGAAGGGTTTGAGATAAGAGGGCTTTATACCATTCTTATAATTATAATAATGAATCATTTGCGATATAATTGGTATTAATAACATTGTGAATGCAAACAGATTTAAATAAACTCTTGCGTTTATCAGTTCAGACCAATCTCCCAAATATATGAATATATGTTTGTTCTCATCACTTATTGATAATAAAATAATAGTTCGAATAAAGAGCTGTATATTCATTATGAAAACAAATAATGGGTCGTGATATCTGTTTCTATTAACAAACTCATAGGAAAAATGAGATAAACCAATTTGATATAACTTGGATGCAGCCCTTTTGATGATTTTATTTTGGGGTAAAAGTTGGTTTGGATCAAATACTACTTCCTCGATTGCCATCACTATATGATCAACTTATTTTGCACACAGTCACAAACTTACTGATATAGCACCAAAACTAGAGAAATCAATTTTCAATTTTATTTTACGTTAAGACTCTGAATGTGGTCAATATTTAGATTGCTCAATAGGTTTATGAGCTACTTTAAATAATTAATATTCCTATCATTCTTTAAAATTTGAAAAAATGACTGTCTTAAAAGTTGAAAAGAGCATAAAACCATCCGTTAAAAATATCATAACAACAAATTTTCATGTTTATTGATAATTCAACTTTCATCTAACTCATGAATTTTTATTATTATAAGAAACTCGATTTTCCGTGATAGAAGATACTTAAGAATAGAAATCGGAAATATAAAAATGTGAAGATATGGAGCTAAAACTAGATAGAAAATTATCAAATTATATAATATTCAGATATTAAATGTAAGTAATACCGCTGTAGTCAGCATTTTTAGTCTGGAGGAGGGTCTAAAAATTCTGAAGTATCTTTTTGTTTAGATAAGGCTTTATTAGATCGAAATTCAATACAATAGCTGATAGATATTGCAATCAGCAGAAGAAATATTAGACCAAATGTTCTCTAATTTATTACTAAATGTTAGTCTAAACTTTATAATAGTTGATCTTCAATACAATTAAAGTCAAACCTTATTGACTTTAAATGTTTGCAAAATTGTATAATTAATTTTATCATAATTTTTATAACTTGATCGACAGGATAATTATGTTTTATTCTTAAAAAATGACTTCGTAAATGAATTTCATCATCATTTGCATTTTTCAGAACACTTTCAAATGCCTTAATAATAAATTTGATACAGAAAATTTGTTTCAAGTATTTTTCATTATATTTATGAACTTCAGTAATAAATTATTTTTTGAATGCATTTCAATGTATTTAGTACCAAAACGATTGCTAATTAAATCCACGCAAATCATCTCATATTCAATGACTAAATAAATTTCTCCTTAAAATAACTTTACTTTCAATTAATTATTTCATATATTCTTTAGTGAATGTCCACTTTTTTATATTCATTATTAAAATGAAGATATTATTTAATTGAACATAAAATAATAGTTTGTGATTTAAACTAAACACCAACCAAATGATTATAAAACAGATTCAGTAGGACAACATTTAAAGTAGTTTAGTTTAACGATTTCCAAACTAGGTCTGACAGACTATAATTGGTCCGCGAAGATCATATTTAAATTATGGCCTATGTAAACCATTCAGTTGATATCACTGAGGTGATCTGTGAGGCCAAAAAGTCTGGGAAGTGATCGTTTAGTTGACGAACTTCTTAACTTAGGTCAAACTACCTCCTTGCATCGTAACTATCTTGACCATGACCGCATCCGCAAAGCAGATTCGGCCCTCTGCTTTTCTGCTCCTCTCCCAGAAACAGTTGATCATAGTTTCTCTCAATGCCTTTTACTCTCGTCCCTCGGCCATTCCTATGAAATAACCCCCTTTCCCTTTGGAGGGCACCCTCAAACGTCTCATGTTCCTTATGTTGCTATGAAAATCATCACCAGCCTGAAGGCAATAATAACAACAACACAAACTTCTCAAACTATTTATTTTGTCTGTACTTTTGAGACAGCCCACAGACAGTAAACAAAAAAATATTTTGACTTATTTTTCTCTATGAAAACCAATGAATACATAAGACTTATGTAAAACTATTTATCACTTAGATTGCGCTTAACTTTTGATAACATGTGTATAAATAAAAAAGGCATTAGTTTTCGGTTTATCATAAAAGTACTCGTATTTGGTAGAGCTGTTTGTAAGTAAAACTTTAATTGTCATTAGAAAAAATGAAATATTAACTAAATTAAATTATTAAAATAATATAACAATTAATAAAATAATTAATATTTTAAGTTATGATAAGTTATACTAAAGCTCATAACGTTTTAATAAAGTATTTATTCGTAAAAATTAGATAAATAGTGAGTTTTGCTGATATTTTGGCGAAAAATCTGATCATTCCTATTGTTATTATGGAAGAAAATATTGATTTAACGCAACAACTCGTCCAACAAGTCGAACAATTAAGACTAGAAATTAGTAGATTAAAGAATCAAACTCAAAAATATCAACAAATTATTCTTATTTTGGAACGAATCAATGGTTTATCACTTCCACTCATCATGAACTGTAAATGTGGCCAAAATTCAGATAACATTAAGACTGAATTAAGTGTTTTGAAACAAAAGTACGATATTTTAAGACAGAGTAACACTAATGGTGATAATTGTCTTAATAATAGCGATAGTAGTTTGGTTGATAATACAAATTGCAGTCAAGTTACATCCCAATTGATTAGTGAGAGGAATGACATCGAAGAGTTTGGTACCAATGAGAATGAAAATAATGATAATCAACAACAAGAAGGTGTGAATCATTTGGTTTTTAAAAATTTTGATAATATTCGAGCTTATTTTAGGATTTATCAGTTGTTTGAACAAAACTGCGTAAAACTTTTACCAAGAGCAATATACTTTTTCTTAAACCAGTGTAACGTTTTTCAATTATTTTTTGCCTTACAACAACTTTCTATCAAAGAACAACTGGATTTATAATTATCTTAAACTTAGTCAAACAAAGAAATATTTTTTAAAGATATTAATAATTTTTTAGCTCTTTTAAGGTGTCTACTCTTTCAAAATTTGTGTCTACAAAACTTTTACGAGCTCTTTAGCCTTAAAATATTTTGTGATCCAAAATTTATTTGATTTTTAATTATATTAGCTGTAGTCAAACGAAAAAGAGGTCGACCACCGAAAAAATCAAATACTGCATCTAATACTGCTTCAAGACCAAAGCCTAGGCTGAGATCAAAAAAGAATAATACATATACTAATAATGCAAATCCTACTAAACTAAAGGGTAAAATAGTTACTGAAGAAGGAAAAGAAGTCTTTTTCAGTCGTACAAAAAGGTTGCAATGTCAATGGCCTGGATGTGAAGCTATGTTCAGGTATTTACTATGATTTTCAATGTTTTTCAATGTTTCATATGGTTTCTATCATTATAGAGATCGTGAAGATTTGGAGAATCATATGTGGAGACATACAGGTATCAAATCTTATTTTAACTCAATTGAAAATATCACTTCAATGCTCAACATTGGACAAGATTTGAATTGTTTTCGAACCCGCTCAAATTGAAAGTTCAGAACTTTTTTACTTTGCATAAAATTTGTTTGTCGATCAGTTTTAAACATCTCGAAGTCATTCGAGTTATATATTGGTTGATTCAAATCTCAACAATTAGGCGTTTCTCTCACGTTAGTTGAGTGATCCGTTTTTTATCAGTAAACTAATTCATAGTTTTCAATGTTCTTAAACATGTTCAACAACTTGAAGAGTACAAAACAAATCTTCAAACAGTCTTTAGTGTTAACCTTGAATCTAAAATATATTAACCTTACTTTAATTTTAATAAATTAAAGGTCAGAAATCCTATCAGTGTGATTGGCCCGGTTGTAATAAGACATACTCGAGTAGATGTTACCTCAAGAAGCATCACGAAACACATATCGACCCAAATGTTTTCAAATGTCTGCATGAGGGATGTGAAGAGGCATACGTCACGAGTTTGGAATTGAATCAACACTTCAATAAAGAGCATAATGGAGAGAAGCCATTCAAGTGCTGTTGGCCTGGATGTGTCCAACAATTTGCTGTCAAAAGGAATTTAAAAGATCATCAGGTCTTTCATTCAGTTAATTTTAGCTAATTTTCAAGTTATTTATCAATAGCTAAGTAGTAGAGAATACCAAACATTTTGGATCTCATTTATTCTTTTCTTGAATTTGTTGGTCAATTAACTTTCTCGATAATTGACAGATTGTTCATATCGACGAAAAGAAATTCCGATGTGACTGGCCCGGATGTGAAGCAGCGTTCAAACGAAAGCAACAACTAGGTCTGTATTCCAGTCAATCTGTTTTGAGTTTTTTGTTGATCTTCAATCTTGTTCTTATAGACATTCATATTTGTGAAGTACATCAGGGAGAGGGAAAACTGAAGTGCGATTGGCCCGGATGTGACTCAACCTTCAGGTGAAATTGATAGATAAATTGGTTAATTAATGCTAATTAAAATTTTTCTGCTAAAGCTCACACAACAAACTCAAAATTCATAAAATGCGGCATACAGGGGAAAAGCCATATAAGTGTGCGTGGCCTCAGTGCGAATGGAGTTTTAGACAACATAATCACCTGAAAGTAATAACTTTCAACTTTTTGTTCAAAGTTCAGAATATTATTTTGAATTTTTAATTCTATTTAAAGGCTCATATGATGAAGCATACTGGTGAAAAACCTTTCGTATGCGAATGGCCCGGCTGTGAGCGCAGGTTTGATATTAAGTAGTTAAAGATATCTTCAAACGAAGTAATTATTTCCTTATTTGAATGACAGGTTTCAAACTAAACAGACAATGCGTTTTCATTACGACAAAGTACATCATCTAACGTGAAAAATAGATTAATTAACTATTTTTCAAACTTACATCCATTCATTAGACATTTAGAAAGCTTTTTAGTTTATATTTCGAACTTCCGAGTATTTTTCTAAGGAATATATATTCAACTTTTTCTGTTGACTATTTTTAATGCATTTTTGTTCATTACTATTGTATACTATCTACTACTCATATCTGAATATTTGATATAAAGTAATTATCATTAACTTTACTGTTAATCCATGTATTTCTCTCTCCATTTTTTGTATGAATTAAGAATTAATGTAATTATCAGATGAAATTAATTTAGTTTAGAATTAGTTTTTACTCAAATGTAATGTAATTAATAAAATATTCATTGAACTGTCACTAAGTTGTAATTATCTCTTAAACTTGAAAATAAAATTCAAATTTTAGGTAAATTCAGTGATAAAACTAATTATTTATCCAGTTTTCATGAATCAAGTGTTTTAATTTATGAAATCTATCTATTGGAGAAAGTTTTTTATTTAAAAGCTGTCTAAAAGTTTTCCATCAATTCAACTAATCAAAAGATGATTAAATTCCGGTTTTACGTATTTGTGAAGTAAGTAATTATTTAACAATCCTCGAGGCAACAGCGAAAATGTCCTAAAATTTTTAGTTTAGAAGTATATACAGTCAAACTTGTTTATGAGAACAAAGAAAAATAAATAACAAGTTCACAAACATAGTACAAAGTGAGTATCTCTCACAAAAATTGAATAGTTTTGGATTTTTATAACTTTTTCAATTAACTTTTAAGTTGAATTAATTGTCCTTTAATTGAACACTAATTATTAGATAGCGTGGCTTATGAATCGTACTTTAACCTATGTTTACAGTTTTCAATTATGAGACATGCTTTCTGTTAAGCCGACAAAAAGTTAACAAAATTTCCACTCAGACTGTATTCAAAACGTATGTAAAACGTGTACAAAAGGCACATAAGTTTTGTAGAAAAATTAGTTCAAATAGAGATTAAAATACTTTTATTATTAAATAAATCAAAACATCATCTCATTTGTGATAAACAATTGTTTGCATTGTTTTATTAAAAAACAAAATCAATATTAATCGATAATTAAGAAGAAATGCCACCAATGAGCTTAACCAAAAAGGCTCCAACGAGTCCACCCAAAGGTAAAACAGAAGAATCGTCACAACAGTTGAGGAGATCTAAGAGATTATTGACTAAAGAAGTCACTTCAGAGAAAGAGTCGAAATCCCCGTTAAAAAAGAGGACAAAACCAGTAGCTAAGAGTCCGCCTCAAGTTTCCGCCAGTTCGAAAACGCCGGTCAAGAAAAAGACTCAATCAAATGCTGGCCCAAAATCTCCTCCAAAAAAGAGGACACGACCAGAAAGGAAAGTACAACCTGTGGCTGAAATTAAGACTCAAGTCAAAAATCAGAAATCGCCGGTCAAGAGGAAGACGCAACCAGCGGCCAAAGAAGTAAAAGAAAGTCAAGTCACTTCTGATTCGAAGACGCCGATTAAAAAGAAGACAAAATCGGTAGCCACTAAAAAGAGTGAAACGACTGTCTCCGCGAAATCGCCGACTAAGAAAAAGCCACAATCAGCCGTTAAGAAAGAGAGTCAGACAGCTGTCGTCCCCAGATCGCCACCGAAAAGGCGAACACAACCAGCGGTCAAAGAGCAAAATGAGAATCAATCGACTGTTGAGTCGAAATCAACGAATAGAAGAAGTACCCGATCTGTCGCAAAGACTGTGACGACCGTCGATAAGGAACCGGAAGTCAAAGAGAGCACACAAATTGTTGACAAGAAAAAGGCGACTAAGAAATCGGATTCAGTCAAAAAAGTATCAAAAAGAGTGCCTAAAGATAAGAAAATTGATGAAAAACTGGAAACTATTGAAGAGAAAGCAGAAATAAATGAAGAAAAATCAGAACCAATTGAGAAGAAATCAGAGCCAACTGAGGAAAAACCAGAGCCAACTGAGGAAGAATCAGAATCTGTTGAAGAGAAATCAGAATCAATTGAGGAGAAATCAGAACCAGTCGGAAAAGATGTTAAAGTAAATGAAGAAAAAGTTGATGAAGAGTTAGAGAAAGACTCAGTCAAAGATATGGAAGTCTCAGAAGAAGAAAAAACAGCTGTTAACGATGAAGAATGGGAAGAAATTGATCAAAACGATATTGAAGAAGTTAAAGATATTCCTGACAAAGAAATGGAGGTTTCAATCGAAGAAACAAAACCAGAATCGAATCATGAAAAAAAGCGAAAATTAGATGAAACGGACATTGAGTTAAATGAGAATGACGAACATTTGGATGAAAGTCATTTGGCGAAAAGAGTCAAAAAGGGTCGGTTTGAAGTGCCTCTCATTCCACAAATCAGTGGAAAACTGTTCACATTTGGCGACGAAATCGCTGGAGAAATGGGTCCGAGAGAGAAAACAATAAATGGAGTTAAGGTAAAGAAGAACGAGCCCTCAGTTGTGAATGGTGTCGATAAAGTTGTTCAAGTAGTTTGTGGTGCTATGCATACTGTTTGCCTCACAAGTGATGGAGAAGTCATTACTTTTGGCTGTAATGATGACGCAGCTCTTGGAAGACAAACCGCTCGTATTGACTCCAATATGGATGAAAGTGATGATAGCGTTGATGACAGCGAAGAGATTGTGGCTAAAACTCCTGCTGTTGTGGTTGGCTTGCCTAAAGTGGTTAAAGTTAGCGCTGGAGATATGCATACTGTTGCACTCACTGCTGATGGATCTGTTTATGTTTGGGGAAACTTCAAGTATGATTTTGTTTTGTTTTAGATCATTTTATTTTTAAACTATTTTTTGTATTCATTTTCTCCTCATTTTTCACGTATTTTGATTGAATTTAAGGCTTTTCTCGTTCTTATAGGATAAGATAGCTCGTTATCTATTTGTTTTATTGTTTATTTAAGATAATTTTTTGAATATTTATGACTTTCCTGAAATTTGTTCTACATTCAAAGCATAGTTTTCTATCTTATCTAAAATTATATTTGAATTAAATTTAATATTATCTTGATTTAACTTAAATAGAGACGACTCGAGAAAGCTTGGACTAACTTACGATTGCCTTAAGAAAGTCGACTCTGACGGCAAATCTATGGACGACTACAACGAAACACATTTACCAAAACTTGTCGATAGTTTGCAATCAACCAAAATAGTAGACATCGCTTCTGGTTGTCACCACATTCTACTGCTGACAGAAAACGGCGAAGTCTTGAGTTTCGGCGAAGGATCAAAAGGACAGTTGGGAAGAATCCCAAAAGAAAGCCTGCAATCAGTGACTAGTGATAGAAAACTATTTCTAATTCCACAAAAAGTCGAGTTCGAAGACCCGACAGTAATCATTGAGAAGATATGGTCGAGTCATTGGTCGTCATTTGCTCAGTCAACAACTGGTGATATCTATGTCTGGGGTCTTAATAATTTTCATCAGTTGGGGTTCAAGACCGAGAATCCGATTGAAATCTCTTCTACCGATCCGAATGAGTCGCAGCAGAGTTCGAAACTAATCGTTGAATTAAAACCGATAAAAGCTAATCGATTGCCGAATAATATCAAAATGATAGCCAACGGACAGCACCACATGTTGGCGTTGGACACCAGCGGACAAGTCTTCTCGTGTGGAAGCAGTACTTATGGGAAGCTGGGTCTAACCGATGCCATGAATAGCGAAGACCAGAGTCTCGATAGTCCGCGAGCTATCAGTAGAGAAGCGTTTGATGGCCAAAGTGTGGTACACATCGCTTGCGGAGAGTTTTGTTCGTTTGCGGTCACAGAAAGTGGTCGTCTCTACGGTTGGGGTCAGGGTTCCAAACATGTCGGCACTGAAGACTTTCATGACCTCATCGTTCCCACCCTTGTCAACGGTTTGGTCACCGAAAATACGAGATTTTTGTCCGTCTCTTCAGGATCGCAACATACTGCTCTTGTGGGCACTAACTTGACACTAAACGGCAATTAATTATTTAATTGATAGCATTTTGATTTCTATTTAATCGTTGATACAATTGTAGTTCGCATTGAAAATCAAATTTGTAGTATCTCTCTCTCTCTCTCTCTCTCTCTCCCTCTCTCTCACTCTCCTCCCATTCACTTAACTAAAAACTAGTAATCATTTATTTAGTTAAGTGACTCTTTAATTCCTTAACGATTGATGAGCGTCTGAAACATGCCTTAAACAAACTTGTTTAATTAATATTATTTTTAAGTACAACACTTTCATACGAATGGCTGCAGTTTTTCCTTTTTTACTCAATTAGAATTTCTTCTCTTAATCATTAAAATTACTCTCAAATAAATCACATATTTTTTATTAATGTGTTAAGAAAACATTTAACTAAATAGTTATAAATTAATTTCACATCAAAATTGAAACCATTATTGATTGGATTTTAGACATACAGTTAATGTCTTTATGCAAAAACTTATTCTAAATTCTGTTTAAAAACTAAACAAAACTGTTATTTAATTGTCATTTTGGATTCAGAAAGATTTTAATGTTGAAAAGTTTTATGCATTTGATTACATTATTAATAAAAATCGAGACTAAAAGTACTTTTAAGCTTTCAATTCACTGCCTATTTAGATCTCTCGTACTAACTTTTGTAATGAAATTTTCATTGTTTTCGCTTATTATTTATCGAATAACAGATTTTTCGACGGACGACTGATTATCAAGTTTTTAAAATTGAAATTGAACTCAATACTGTTTAAAAGATGTCAACTCATACAGACATGTTTTCGCTGTAAGTATCGATAAGTCTTATTAGGAAAGCACTAAAACTAATTTTACAAGATAAGTTTTAGTATCGATTGTATAGGTGAATTTATGAGATTGGAAAGTAAATTTGGACGTTTTCCTTGCTCAAAATGAAGAGTGAGTGAGCACCTGTTTAAAAAGTGCAAAGTCAAATATTCGAGATTATTTTCATAATTTAAAATTCAAACTTGAATTCAAGTAATAACTAAAGATCCCAAAATACCAGAACACACAAAATTTACACGTTTAAACCTAAATTCTATCTAAGAACACTTAAGAGGATCATAGCTAGAATGTGAATAGTGAAGGTTTCGAAAAACCATGAGATAAATATCTTAAAGATTCCTCTGATGAAAAATCTAGCTAATTTAACAGATATTTGAATCAAGCGATTGAAAAGTAATTATATCTCAGACTAAAAATTGATTAAACAAACAATTGAAATGTGGAAAGTATTGAGAAAGATTTAAATACTGAAATACAAAACAACCAGAAAAGATCTCGCACACTTAAGTAGTTATAAAACTATTTATAAACCCTATAGAAAAGCATAAATTAATCTTTATTGATTTTTTAAAGCATACTTGACTAGATGTTTAAGTAAGATAAGTTTTATTGTGGTTATAAATTAAAAGTATATGATTTGAAGTGACTGGATTAGAAGAGAAATAGTAAATTTAATGCAAACATAAACAAAACAAATTTTTAAACACAGATTATTTTCTTGAAAAGTTTCAAAAGTTTCAAATTAGACGCTAGTTCAAACTTCAAACATTTAAGCAAGTATTTTCGTTTTATTAGCAGATCTCTTAGTTTTTCGACAACTTTTTAAAATTCAGTTTTCTCTAATTAATGCCTTTTTAATGACTTAAGATTTTTTCACATTATGCTAAAATTTTTCATATTGATTATTAACATGAAAAACAAGTTTTTATTCCAAAAGCTGTTAATCATTTCTAAATTATAACTGATTTCATGATAGTCTTCTGTCATTAATCTTAACGTAAAAGCTTATGTCTTAGATTATGCAAATTTAATGAGCAAGCTAAAGAAGATAAAACCCAAATAACTCTCACTTTGAACAAGAGAATTTAGTTATTTTCAAATATTTTCAAATCATACAAAAGGAATGCATTCAATAAGAAATATTAAATTAAATATTTAAAAAAATAAAGAAATAAAATATCCAAAAACCTCTTCAAATCTGAAGTTATTTACGAATAACAATATTGAATACAAGAGAAACAAATTGTTCATAAGTGATATTAATAACTCCATCCAAATCCGTGTCATATTTACGGAACTCATTTGTCAATAGCTGCAAATAAATACAGATTTGTAGAAAGTCATCAAAATTGACTTTTTGGTCAAACATTCTAATTAAAGACTCATAAAACTGATCAGTGAAACGATAGCCAAAAGTAGTGAGCGCTCTATTTAGCTCTTGCTTATTGATGCTGCCAGAATTGTCGACATCGAATGACTTGAAACAGTTTAGCCAACCAGTGATGTAATTCCATAGTTGTTTGAATTCTTCGAAATTAACAGTTCCGGAACGGTCTCTATCGAACATCGACATCATTAAACGCACCTGTAGGTTAGATATTAAGAATAAAGTTTCATTTATACAAAAATTATTGTTAAAGCGATTAAATGAAAACTATGAAAATGTTAATTATATTGCCAATAGTTAAGACTTATTTTTAGAACTGTCTAAATGTCACTAAACGGATAACTGATTAGCTTATTATTGATTAAGAGAGGACTAAATGAAGCTATAATTTAACTTCATTTAAGAGTTAGAAAATATCTTCTAAATCAGTTATAAGAAAATAATTGTAACTAAATTAAACCATAATTTAAAGGCATCAAAGTTTAAAAACTTAATAACTTAAAAACTTAACACATCAAAAAAGTCAAACAATAATTAAACTCTTAATCAAAAGCAGTCGATTTATCTCTAATCCATGAACATATTTTGAAGATAAAACACACTTAATACAAATTAAAATCAAAGTTAATTACAATTTCGATATTGAATGGATTCCATGTGCCGTTGGAGAGCGCAGACTGTAACTCAATACTATTGATAGCATTACTTCTGTCTCTATCGACCATTTGGAAGATTGAACGCAAACTTTGCTCATCAGGCATACCTCCAGAACTCATTTTTCTCTTTCTGATTCAAAACAATTGCTATTATTCCGTTTAATGTTGATTTAATTGTTGGTTCAGTAATATTTGTTTTGAAACTTCTTGCTATCAAACAAGCAAAGCACACCCTTTTGGCATAAATAACGTTAAATAAAAAGTAGTAATACTTTCAAACTTTTAATTTACGTCTTTAAAAAACTTTTTCAAATTAGATACAAACAAAACTCAAATAATTTAAGTTACAATTAGAACTAAGAACAAAAAACACATGTTTATTGGAAGAAAGAGGGGAAAACTGAATCAAGAGAAGACAGTTTAGCCACCTATACAGATCGATAAACCTTTTATTAATCTAACGTACAAGTTATAAAAAATATTTTTATTCAACAGTTAACTTATGAACTCTATCAACATGTGCTAACATGACTCTTCTAGTCTTAAACCTCATAAGACAACCGGTGAAATCACAAGAAACAGGAGATTCTCCAGTGTGCGTCAGCATATGGGCCTTGAGCTGATGCTGTTGTCTGAACTTCCATTCGCATCCATGCCATTCACACGGGTATGGCTTTTCCCCTGTGTGAACCATTTTATGTCTTGAAAATGACCTGCTGTGACCGCTCTTGAACTCACATCCCGGCCAATCACATACGTATCGACATTTGCCTTTCAATTGAATAGCAAATATTTAGTAAATCTAAAGGAAGTCAAACTCAAGTGATTTTAATTTTTGCTAACCGGCATGTTTTGTGTCCATATGTTCTTTAAGGTTATATTTACGTCTAAACCTTTCTTCACATCCTATCAGAAAATAACATAATTATTAATAAAGCTGTTACTTTGCAAACATTTTATCAAAATTTAATTGAAATAAATTAATTGACTTGAAATTCAAGTTTTAATTAAATTTTTTTTAATAGAGATAAAATAACTTTAGAATTAATCATTAAAATTAAAAGTTTAAATACCAGGCCATTCACATTTGAACGTAATGCCCGAATGACACCACCTGTGGTGTTGTTTCAAAAGAGCTCTATTAGTGAATTGTTGATCACAATTTGCAAATTCACATTTGAAGGGCTTCTCTCCGTTATGCGAATCAATAAAGTGTTGATTCAGCTCAGCTGATGTCTCAAACGATTGATTGCAGTCAACATACAGACATTGGAAGCGTCTTGGGTCCAGATGCGATTTTTGATGCTTTAAGAGATATCTGGAAGAAAACTAAATCATAAAAACAGTTAATAATTTATTGTTATTTAACCTATAGTTTCAAAGTTCGGACCTCTTTTTCACAGCCAGGCCAATCACAGCGATATAGCTTCTGTCCCGTATGTCTCCACATATGAAACTTCAAACTAAATTAGAGTTTCAATTAAATTTCGGATAATATTTCGATCAATTTATTGCAGAATTACTCATAAGTATCTCTAAAACGTTTCCCGCATTTTGGCCAATCGCAAATCACTTTAAGCTCATGTCTATTCGCCTTTTGCTTGTCCTTAATTATTTTAGCTCTTAATTCACTATTGATCTTAACTTTGGGTGACTTTTTGCTCCTTTTAATAACATCTTTAGTGATATCAACTGTTGTTTCTGACAAAACTTTCTGCTTTTCGACCACATCTTCAGTAGAGATGAAAGAAAAGTTAAGTTAAAAGTACACGTTTGCTAACTATAATTACCAACCATCAATAGTGTTATCAGGTTTGTGATTAGTTTTATCAATATTCTCTTGATTAACACCCATACTATTATTATTGACTGCATTTGTAACGAATTTTGTTGGTCGCCCTCTTCTTCTAAGTGCAGGTTTTCTTCTAATTTGTTCAATTATATCATTTTGATCAGAAGTTATGTAAACAGAATCGCGCTCTTTTTCAATAATTCCAGGCATTATTTTGGCACAACTTTTAACTTTATGGTCAATTCCAACGCTTTCATCATTAATACTGTGATGAATGGAGTGAATATTGTTGAGATTTTCGTATTTTTGTTTTAAAACGTTTAACTTAGTTTTAATATTAGCTGAACTGCAATCACATTTACATTTAATAATAAAAGGCATTAAATCGATTGACATTTGTTCTAAAATAACGATTAATTGCTTTAATCTATTATTATCTGAATCTAATTTTATTAATTTATTATTTAATTCAATTAGTTTTTCGTCCATTTTTGGTAAAATAGTCATTAAGTGATTTGTATTAAACACTTGTAGATTTGTTTAGACATTCATTTGTTTACAAAATAAAATATACCTGTTTTTCAGTTTAAGGGATTACATCATAATTACAACTGTAAATACTTACTAGTTAGAAACATCTATTTCATGAAATATTTGTGTGAATTAATTGTTTCAGTTCTTATTTAGATTTAAGCATTAATATAAATATGAAAGTAAGAAAAAAAATAACCAAAACAGGATTCTTTTATTGAAAATATTTTTTAAAGATAATAAATCTTGAAGATAATTAATGAAAATATCGGTGACTTAAGTTTTTCCTTAATTGCATTTAAAGAATGCTTATCTAAAAGTTGACGCAATTTCTCACAATCGACTTCAATTCTATCACTATTTTGTAGTTAACCTAAATCTTTATTTTGTATAAAGAGTTTATTTCAAAATGAAACTAGTTTCGTTAACCTTTTAACATATTCACTATTACTGCAATTAAGTCAATTTTTTCGAATACTTTCATACTATCTTCTAATAAACTACAGATACCATTTACAATCTTATCGAATGAAATGCGCTAAAGTTCGAAGTGAGAAATAGTGGTTTATTATGTTTATTGTAAGTTTCTTACTTATGAGATGCTCAGTATTATAAATGTTGTATTTACGTGTCTTGATCAACTGGAGGATAAACACATTCTGAGTGAAAGTTTTCACAAGTTTGCTAATTCTATCTAAACCTCACGGTCAACAAAATGTTTGATACGAATTCTCTCTATGACTTTCAGCTTCATGTTTAGAATGATTTTTCCCCAATTCATCAAATTTAAAGTATAAAATTCATTTCATATTATTTATTTCAAAAGAGAACCAATCTTAAGCATTTGTGCGTGAGAAAAGACCTTTAACCTCATGATTCGATAGCAAATATAGAGACACACCTTAGATTAGAATATTAAAGCTTTTTCGCGTACAGTTCCGTAGAAAAAAATTCTAAAATTTTTTAATATTGCGTCTGTGGGAAAAAATGATTTCAAAAGTTCATTTGACGCCCTCCCCATCAGTTTTCTTTTGAGATTTCGCTTAAAAATCATTAAAAATAGGAAGATGATTTTAGAAAAGTTTTAGAGTAGTGCAAGACCTGGAACAGGGTCAAATCGAATGTTCAAATTTTTATTAATTTCACTATTAAATATTAAAAAATGGGGTCCGAGACGTTTCACCAACAACTATTTCACCAATAATCATCGGACCCAAAATGGATACCGATGAATGACTGTATAACGAGTGAGAAACACTCAACATCATATAGTTAATTCATTTTTAAAGAGTGGTATTCAAAATTTTAAAGGCCCATAATTTTCGAAGCGTTCATCTGATATGCTTAAGATCTATATTAATGGAAAATGCGTGCAAGAACTTTTGAAATGGTGTGCATATCACCGATGTTCATAAAAGTTTTGGTATAAGTAAAAGAAGTTGGTCTATCTAAGTTTAACAAGAGAAATGAGATCACATTCATCGCATAGTGTGAGCTCAAGAGATCAGTTAATTATCCAGTTTATTATAACTAAAACAAGTTAAGAAAAGTTTTATAATGTGAGATTTCAACAATGTTTATAAAGTCATAGTGAGTAAACTTTTTTATATTAAACCAGTAACGCCTGTTGTGAAAATTTATTTGCCTGATTAGAAGTCACAAAGTGGTCAGCACATGTTTGAATAATTAATACTCAGCTTTCAATTATTTATACATTAATAACTATAAGCAATATTTCCGTTATTTTTAAGTGCAAATGTACTGTTTGTGATGAAAATAGATTTGCACAATGATGGACATTAATGTTGAAATTATTTGAGGATTGAGCCATAAAAAGGTATTATATAAATTTATTTTTAATAATATTTCTATACTTAATTGCTACGAAACTTTAATCGTCTAAATCTTATTTCTAAAATTTTCAGAAATCTAAACTTCATAAATTTGTTTATCCAAATTTGTATATAGTCTACATTCGATTAAGTTTAACCTAACCTAAGTATCGTAAGTTATTAGATGAAGAAGAGTTACCATTAAATGTGCTCATCTATTTTTTTATATCTACAACTTTTTGGACAAAACTTTATGCAAAATATTTTTTCATTAAAATAAATAATTTTACGTTTGTCTTATTGACTGAATTTTATAGTTTGAAGAATAGAAATCAATGAATAAATGATGTTTTTGTTATTTTCAGAACATCTAATGATCGATTTCGATTTTTCAAACTAAAAAATTCAGTCAATACGACAAATACAAAATTAGCTATTTGAATGAGGACATTTTTGCATTAAGTTTTGTTCAAAAAACATTTAACATAATAAAATGAGTTGGTCTATCTAATTTTATTAAATAAAACATGTGATAATATTGATCCATTAGTGTAAGCTAGAAAGAGTAGTCAATTACCGAGTTGATTTATTTTAACTAAAACAATAATTATTTAATATAGATAAAATCCACACTGTTGCAGTCTATGGTTTGTATTAATTTATTTATAGTAATGATATGCTGAAACATGACGAATACCATTTTTTGCCATTCGTTCAAATATCGATTTAATATTTAATTCAAAAGCAATTTAAAGGAGAGTTCCAAAGCCCTATAGAACCAAGTTCACTGTTGATTTGTTATATTGATTGATAATCTAAGAATAATACATGGTTTTTTATGAACTTGACTTATGAAAATGAAATATGTCTTGAGATTGATTTTTTCTCTAAACTTTGTACAAACTGGAGAAATAGAATTAATCACTTTCTTGTATTGAAATTTTGAACGTTTAAACTCTGAAAGTTGAATATACATATTAATGAGGCCAATGCCAATGTAATACGAGAATTCCACTTTACGAGACTAGAAATCAATCTATTTCTTATATTTTTATAGCATTTTTGAGATATCGCTCTCATTGCTATTTTATTTACCAAATAGTTCAGACATACAATTCGATATGAGTTTTGTATTAGTGTTGAAGTGAAAAATACGATATGTTTTAAGTGGAGCCAATATAAGATATTAGATCTTCTTTCGTTGACTATCTCAATCATTGTAATATAATTTGTGTTTACTCAATCGATTTAAACTATATATTAAGAAATATTAATTAGTAGTATACAATGTGTATTTTACATAAGTTTAAATCTTGTATTGTCTTAAATGTGATCGCAATAGTTAACTCAGTTTTGAGAATCAAATTCAAAATATTTAATCGATGCAATCAAATTCATCGAACTTTTCCCTCAGAAAAAATTAGAAAAATTGCACGATTCCTGATATTGATACTGTTTATATATCAAACAATTGATTTGACTATAAATTATCTGAATTATGAAACAGTTATAGATTTGAAGTCTAAATTTGAATTACATGAGATACAGTCCACTACGCTATGCAGAAGATTTAATGAAATACAGTCAAATAAGTATGATTATAAAGTGATTTCATCTGAGTTAAGCTCAGGCATAAAGTGTGTAGTTAAATACAGCAATCGATCTGTGAATGATTGCTATAAATTATCTAAACCGATAATAAGTGCAACGCCGTATTCACCATTGTGTATCACATTATTAAGTCAACTTATTGATGATTTTAAAGCTAAAGTTTATGGATATTATACAGACTTAAAAATAAAATTAAAAGATTTAAATATATCAAGCGTTAATATGAATATTCATACAGCTAAAACACCTCCAAATATTTTAAGAGATTTTATCAATTTGAGGAGGAACTTCGCGTATCAAATCGGATTGGATAGTTTTCATGAAATATTACTACCATTTCCATATCAAACTGATTGTCAAAATTATGATACATATTCTGGTGTAAAGAATACACCGAAATCTCAAGAAGATTGTATTGTCAAATATATGATGAAGAGAGAATCTGAAAAATGTAGATGTCATAAAAAATGGTTTTATGGTGACGCTAATTCTTTCAATAAAAACTTTTGCATGGAAAAAAATTGTAACATAAAGTTTGAAAGAAATTTATTGAACAAGATATGCAAAAGAAATTGCAAAAATACATATCATACTGAAACAGTCATAGCTAGCGCTAATTACTATCGAGGGTCGGTATTCACATTCTATGCTAAAATGCCTAGTGAGGAGATATTTTATATTAATAGCCCGAAAATGGATTTAATTGGATATTTGTGTTCTATCGGGTCAATATCTTCGATGTGGTTCGGAATCTCATTTTTTCACTTCACTAATCAAACATTTTTGAAGATTTTTCACATAATTAAATCACTTCTAATAGCAATTGATGTGAATTTATATTCTATTATCAAAATTCGATCTCGAATCAAACTTCGATTCATATTCGTTTCATTACTTAAATTATTATTTATTTGTCTTATGTCATATCAAGTGAATGAAGTTATTTTAGACTTTCTAAAAGAAGAAACAATTACTCGTTTGAGCATAGAACAAATCAAAATATTACCAAAATTAGTTTTCTTAGTACCTCTTTTCAGTGAAAAAAAACAAGAGAGAATAAATCGAGTTTACTTTAATAATTCCTTCGAGATAAAAACTAGTTACCTAGATAGTCGAACAAAAGATTTATATTATGATATATTTTCTACGATGTTAAATGAAAGAAAATTCGAAGAGTTTAAAAGTTATTCAAATTATGAAAAATTTTTTAAATCGTGTGAAATTGAGATTTCAAATAAGAAAATTGAATGTCCTGAACCTCAATTAAAATTACATAGATCGATATTGTTTTTGGGAAACTTCTATTTTGGTAATTTAAATGACAGTTTCAAACAATTATTACACGATATGGATATGGGGAAAAATTTGGAGAAAATTAGTTTTCAATTTCCGACAAACTTATTAAATGGTTTCGTTCACATTGGTTCGTTACTATCATTAAACACTAAAATAATTCTTTTCGGTTCTCCAAAAAAGATCGACTCATTTTTCACCTCGTATTCACTAAGATCATTCACTAAGACAAGGAAAAACTCTTGCAATTCCTATTCCGATGGTCAAATTATTTACTCTAGTCATGAGCCAGATTTTTGTCAATTCAATTGCAGGATTGACTTTACTATCAGAGAATATAAATGCTTAACTAGAGATCAGCATGATATCTATCTCGATTTAGAAGAGCACTTGATAACGAAGAATTACAAATTCTGTAAATCAGATTTTGTTTCCAATCAATATTTTAGATCAAAGCGTTCCCAATATTGTGCGTCAAAATCTAGGGATGAATGTAATACAATTTATTTTAACTTCATCACCAGATCATATAAAATGTTAAACTCAACAAATTTCAATTTGATTCCGATCAATTCTCATCATTTAAGATATACTGAAACTCTAAAGACAGACATTAATAAATTCATTTATAATTTGGGTGGAGTTTTAAGCCTATGGTTTGGCATATCTTTTCTTTCTTTAGCTGATTTAGTTACACTAATCACCCAATTTTGCCGAATAATCAAACGACTATTGTATGAATGCAAAAATGACTCGATCTGGCGAAAATTGTTATGAAAAGACGCGATTTACCTCTGTTTGCAAAAATTCATTGGAAAACTTATTCAGACTGATTAAAAGTCACTTTAATATGCTTTCTCGTGAATAAATCTTATTTTAAAACTTTATTCAGTAATTAAACTCAAAGTCCGTTTTAAGCGAGATTAAAAGTCAAAACTAAGATATGTTTGAAGTTATCTAACTTTTCTTCTAATATCTGAGAACACATGTTACAACTCGACAGAAAACCTGATAGTACTCGAAAGCCTAATTAATCAGCAAAGGAAGTGAAAAAATACATAAAAGAAGTAAACACAACTTGTAAAACTTGTATAGAATTGGCAAAAGACTGAATGTTTCCGTTGAAAGTTATTTAGTTAAGTATGAAACTAAGGCTCAAAAGAAAATATGCTCCAAAAGTAATGAAAATGAAAACTAAAGCAAACAAAGTGTTTAAACAAGTCAAGAATGGATGATTTAAGCCATCATTAATAATACATAGAATCGACGAAACTTATTTCAAAATTGATGGTTGAAATGATTGTGGTAGTGACTCATATTCTGTGTATCCAACTATATAACTTGCGTGTTGTTATCGCGTACTAAAATTAAAATACTCATTGCTATTGACAACGGACCACTAATTCATTACCTAATCATCATTAATAATCAAATTAATTATCATTTAAGATAATTCACTTATTTACTAAATTAAGATTATTGGTCAATTATCATGCTAATTCTAAGTAATATGTCTTTAATTATCATTAATTTGCGAAAAAAGTTATAAACAATTGAATTTTGTGTGAATCTTTTCTCCGAACATCTCAATAAAACTATTAATGAGATTATTTCAAAATATTTATACATGTAAAGTTTTCGTGATTAGTCTTAAAAATGATAACTTTATTTGAAGTTCACTGTCTGCCTTCTAAAATAAAGACTAAAGATACATTCGATTAATATTTGTATATAAAGAGTAAGGAATGCAATAAAACAGGTGATTGACCAGAAAGAGTCAGACTTCTGGTGACTTTAAAAGGTTTTAATCACTATAAGGTCAATACTTGAAACCTTATCACATTTTAACTCTAAATATAAAATAAATACAAAAACTTGTGAAAACTTATTGCTAGACCAAACTGCAATCGACATAAAAATGTTAATTAAACCATCTTTAATAAATAGAAAATAATCTTAATCCATATTTCTTTACATACATTACTAATATATATTTATTAACATTTAGCTATATTTAGTTATCCGTAATATTTGAAATAGTTCAGTACGATAGTTTTGGACTTTTGTTGTTTTCATACAAATGATTAACTTTAACTCATGCAGATCATACAATAAGTTATTATTGATTTCAAACATAATTACTTTCCTTGGAACAACTTATTAAACTGATTTTCAGCTTTAACTCTTTCTATTCTAGAATATCTATTTTTACTATTTCACACTGCAACATATTATGTTATACATTTCTTACTTTCAGATGTTTAGCATTATAAATGTTATGATCTACATAAATATAAGTATTATATCTTTGTGTCTAGAAGCAACTGGTGGATAAACAAATAAGGTTGAAAAGAAAGTCTACGTATTTTGATCAACACTATTTTTGTGAATGGTGGTTATGTTTAAAAATCAATTTCAGTTGCATTTCCATGCGTGTTATTGCCTCGACTATCGCCTCAACACCGGTTTTAGCTATATCTACTAAAACGTAATGAAGGCATGGCCATTATCTAAAGATTTATTCTGTAGCTTTTATATATATTTTTAGAAGAGATCAAAATACTTTAGTGTCTTTCAATAAGGTTTTTGTTTAATTATTCTTAAAATAAAGATGATAAATGTTGATTTTTTAGTTTTTAAATGTCAATCTTAAGAAACTAATATCTTCTCCCAGCCATCGCATTTTTGAAAAACTTTTCTTTTTTAGATTCTACTCTTCACAAGCTTTAATTTGATACCCATATTGGATTGGCGCACGATTAGGCGAAGTCCAACTAACTCCTTTCATAACTGGAATATTAAGATATTTTATCAGTTATTACACTTATTAATAGTTTTGAAAATTTTATAAATGAGAATATTTCATAATTCATTTTTGATGTTTTGAAAAGTTCTTTTAAGATCTAACTTGTGATCAATAAAAATATAATTTTAAATTGATCTAGCTATTCATATGGCATATTCGTTGCATAATACATAAGACATTAAATAAAAGATAATGATATTTTAGACTAGATATGAATATATTCTTCTCGTATAAAGTGGCTCTATTATTAATTCATTCAAAAATTGACAAATATCCGCTTCGTTCGTGGAATAAACACGTTTCTGTGAAACTAAGCCAGAAACCACATAAAGATCGATTTAGGGTCAAAATGATGCGGCAAAATAACGCCGCAACAATAATGCTAACAAAATGGCGCCAAGTCAAAACAAAGCCAATATAAAATAACACTAACGAAAATAGCACAGCAATAATAACAACTTTTATAGTATTTTTAAATAATTTCTAATTAGTTATACTGCTTATAACATTAGTATTAATTTATATTACACGAGAAATTTCACATACCTTTAACCTACAAATTTAAATTGTATTTACAATACTCATTATTTTTATATATTTATGCTAAAAACCAAAGTGTGTGATATTTTTTTAGAGCTTTCAATAAATTAAGAGTTTATACTCATGTATAAATTATATTTGAATACTATTTTCTTGCGCTATTTTTGTTAGTATTATTGGCGTTATTTTTACTGGCACTATTTCTGCTGGCGTTATTTTAACGCGATACGGTTATGGAATGGCCATTCATAACTCAGATGATGTACGGGAAGTTACTGATGATCATTTCTCTATCAGATAGCCTATGTAAAGTAACCGATGAACATTTTCAATTCTGATGGTCTATGGGAAGTAACCGAAACTTCTGTATTGAGTAGAAACTCGAACTTTATTTCCTACATGAGCATACCATATACCAAGTAAGTCTTCGAAGAGGCTTCAACAGTTTAATGTAGTTGTCGGTCACTTCCCTTAGGTCGTCTGATATGGAAATGGCCATTGGTCACTTTCCATAGGTCATTTGAATTGTAATGATCATCACGTATTGGGAAGTGTGGAAGAATTGTGGCACTCACGTTTTGAAGCGCACATGTTCTCTATTTATCATTTTCTGCTCTTAATTGTGATAATTGTTAATTATATTTAAAATGCAAATAAATTATAATCAAACTATGATTGATGAAAGAATTGACATTCTAATGAATAATATTCGGATTGGATCGAAAAGGTATGATAAATTTTAATGAGATTTTAACAGAAAATAAATTCATTTTAAAGACAGACAGCTTAAGGATTGGAAGATCTCAATCAGCAGTTGATAGATTGGTTGACCAATGGATTAATGACTAAACTCTGGCTAGGGTTGGTGGAAGTGGTCATCTATATTCTTTTACCTCAGATGAAGAGGCTAACTTGATGTTAGCTGATCTCAAGGAGCCGTTTGAGAGTTCTGTCGATCTAACGGCTAGAACTGGACTGCAAGTTTCTGCCCGAACGGTAACTCAAACTCTCAAAGAGTTGTATCGACGATTCGCGAGACAGGTGAATATATTGACAGCTAGACATCGGGAGGATAGATATCGGTTTGCAATCTAACACCAACATTAGCGTGTTGACGACTGGCCTCGAGTCATTTTTACTGATCAAAATCTTCTGCTACCACTGTAGCTGAAGAAGTGAAGTGAAGAATTTGCCATAAAAGCTTGATCAAACCATCCTGATACTCTGTAATTTTTCAAGCAGAACAAATATAAACATGATTTTATTATTACCAATTGATCCATAACGGAATATGATGATGATGAAATCGTGCTTATATTTGTTCTGCTTAAAAGATGCCGAGTTGGTCGATTTTAAAGTGAACTTTTTCCAAATCAGCATATATATTTAGTATAATATAAAATGTATTTCTAATGTGTAGTAAAAGGCCTATTCATTAACTCATTTCAAAAATGGGTTCAAGTAAGTAGCATATTAAATAATCATTGATAAATTTATTAGTATTGTTAATAATGACCATGAGTACTGGAAATTCATTGAAAAACATTACTTTAGTTCAAGTTACTTTAGTAAAGTAGTGAAATTATTTTTATCGCATAAAATACAAATTAAATGCTTTTTGAACTTAAGTTTCATTTCGATCCATATTAATAACTTACAGCATAATGATGGTTTACATAACTTCTAAATGTTCAGGGGAGAATGCACAAATCTGCTTCCACTTAGACCTTTGATCTCTATGTATCATTTGAAAGGTTTCATCAAGTGCTAATAAAATATGTCTTTCACTGTGAAGCTCCTAGTTTCACTGGTATAGGGTGCTATGTGTGATGAACTTGGAGTACGACTTGTAACTAAATGATAAGACCTAGGACCATGTGTGGGATGTCACTATGTTCGGGGTGGCGAGAAGAGTCTGCATATTGAATATAGTGGTCCTAGACCCAGTTCTTGAGGATTTGAACCCACTTTTATATCTTGGGTATGAGGCAAAGTGTTATGACTCAGACTATGGATCTTCACGGGAAATGACATATTTGAGTAGTACTACGAAAGGTCTTTCTAACGATATATAAAACCGAAGGTCTACGTGGGGTACAAACTCTATAGAAATTATGCATTTTCCTTTCATTCAAGCCATTCATTGATTTTATAATATCAAACATAAGCATGCGATAAGTAAATGGAAAACAGCCAATTTTTCTCGAAATAATAGAAATATTTTTTAAAAATCATTAATGGATAGTAAACAACAAAAAGTTGTTGAGTTTGCAAGTTATATCACATGTAATAATTAGATATCTTCTTAATAAAACTTACACGTTTAGAAATTTAATGCCTGTATCTACAAATTTTAATGTGAGCTCCCTATTAAAAAATAAATTATTACCTAACTTTTGTATTTATACAAATTCAAGCATGTTTTCATGAGAGATAATCGAAAATTATGAAACCTGAACTTTTATGCTTATCTAGATGTGTGTGAATTTTCTTAGTTATTTTATGGTCAAAATCTTTACAAAATTAGATCAAAATAAAAATGTTTTGATAAACAGGTAATTCAAGGCAAACATTCATTCAACAAATGAACTTCATACAAGAAATCCTATAAAAATAGGTTGATGAAAGTGAAGCACTAAAAATGAGAATTGGGTATATTATTTACATCACCCAACATTTTGCAATCACCTTAAACTTAGAATAAATGAAAATTTAATAAAGTACTGCCAGAAAAGACATATTAACACGCACTTTTAAACAAGATTCATTTTATTTCAGATCAAATTGACTTGTTTTTTAATGAAAACAACGAGAACTCTAAAAAATATGTATAAATTCAAACTCGAACTTAACAAAGCGGTTTTGGTCCAGAAGAATAACTCGAAAAGAATATTGTCCTCGAACAACCATCAAATAAATTTTAAGATCATTTTTTCAATTAGTACTTTTTATTAAACGAAATATTCATAAATTAAAGTAATTAAGTTTTAGAACAACATTAAAATTAGTGAAGATTATACATGAATAAAGATCATTATAGTTATTTTGACTATATTTGAATTAAGTTAGAACCTAATGGATGTTAATTTATTGAGCTCAACTTTATGCAAACAGAAATAAAAATTAATAAAAGCCAATTAAATTTTCATTGACTAAAGAATATTTCGAAAGTTCTAAAAAAAGTCGAATAAAAATAGATGTTTACTTAACACAGAACTCTCAACCAAAATGAATGCTAAAAACAAATTCGACCCAAAATTTCCTCTGAATTCGAGTGTAGTCATCAAATCTGCTGGAACTCATTTTTACACAATTGGTTTATCTCTATTTCAAAATGGACCAACTAAAAGAAATAGATTTCACAATCCAATTGCTATTTCTATGTGCTACATAAGTGTCTTTATTCGTTGTGCAATCTCGTTATCAATATCTGATGATAGAGAAGATGTATTTCTAATTATTGGAGACTTTTCTTATATTTTTAATTTAAAGATTCATTGGAATATATTTATTAGTCTTATAGCGACTTTAGCCTTCATTTCACAAATCACTCATTATTACAACTATAAGAATGGTATAAAGCCCTCATATCTCAAACCGTTTGAAATGATTTCTGGTTTAGTTTCACCACAAAGTACTGGTCTGACCAAAGAAGCAGATGTCCGTAGATTGATGCGAATGTCCACAATTTTAATCTATTTGTGCGAATTTCTCACGAAACTAGTTATGCCTTTAATAGCCTTTATCGTAACCTTTTCGACATTTATTCTTAAATGTTCACTAAAACAGATGATATTCTTTGGTATTCCTCATAGTTTTCTTTGGGCATGTTGTAGTTACTTTGGTTACAGTTTTATATTCTGGCAACTAATTTACTTTCATATAATATGCTATTATTTGAAATGCAAAATAAGGGCTATTAATGAAAGAATGAAAGTCAATGGTAGAAATGGAATAGAAGTTAGAAATTTTAAATCAATGTTTATAATGAAATCATTGGGTTCTGTGTATTCGGAAAGTAATGAGTATAACGACAATTATTGGTCGAAGTTCTTATTCTGGGTTTGGATACTATTCACCTCAATAGTGAATACTTTTCTCTATTTAACACTTTACGGAAATATGAATTTTATCGTGAAATCAATCTTTATATTTGGCACTATTCTATTCATTTGCACTCAACTTCTGGTCATAAACACTGCGTCTTCAGTCAATTTTGAAGCTAATAAATCATACATATTGATGAATTCATGCATCGTCTCTCTCACTAAAAGACAAGCTGATAACAGGACACGAATAAAGGTATGGGTGAAAATAATAATGTGGAACAATTATTATAAACATAGCTCGTGTATCATTTAGACAAGTGTTAAGATGTCTACTGAGGATGTTTACTGAGTGCAAACTCTGTTAATTATCATATACCTAAGGGTTAGTCAAATAATTAAATATAAATACTTTTCAACACATCTCTGATTAATATTAAATCATAATCTAATCCTCGATCAAAATCGTAATGTTTAAAAAAGTGAAAACAGTTATTCGGTCTAAAACACACAAAATTATAAATTAAAAATTTAAAATAAACAATAATCAATATTACAAAAATTGTGTGTGTTTAGGTTTGTACAAATACTGATTTCGTTTTAAGCGCTCATATTTTAGTAATCAAACAATTATTCCCTTAATATGATGATATTCAACAAATAATGCCGGGGCTATGTTTACAATAGCTGCTCCACATATGCATTATATTGCATGTTCCTAATTGGACTTTGAGTCATATTGAAGTTTTTGTTTATTTAATCAACAGTTAATGAACTTTATCGAAAGAGTTGGTCAGAAAAGGGTTGGGTTTTATTGTTGGAAACTTTTTATACTAAACTATTCGCGTGGATATGAAGTTAGTACTTAAACTTTATTTATCTCAATACTTTCTTATCAAAAATAAATTTTGTTTACAGATTATTGCGATTACAGCTGTCTTTATGCTAAAATTGGTTGAAATTTCTCAATGAGTTAAATGAGGTAATGAGTTTTAAGTATAAAAAGATTTAAAAATCTAATATGAAAACAACTTAAACTTCAGAGGCAGATCCACAAAATTTTGTTTTGGCAATAATCTATTGGATCATACTAACCTAACCTAACTAACATCAAAATTTTAGCTTATCAGCTCGAATCGCACTTCAAAATTACAACCGAATTCAGAGTTTCTTCATCGAATTAAGTACAATAAGGTTGAAAACTTGATTTTAATATCATAATACTTATGAGAACTCTATAAGAAACATATTTTATATCGAATGTGTGCAAGCTTCATTATATCTAAATAAGTTTACTGCATCGAAATGTCTTTTATATGGAGCTTCTACTGTATTTCGTCAAAACTCCTAATGTTTTTTCTTACATATGAAATTATATAAATTTGATCAATCATTTCATGTTTTATTGCATTAAAAAATTATTGGTATGTTTGACGGGAGCTCGGAATGGATATCAAAAACAGAATTTTATTGAAATGTTTTTACAAATTATTTAAAAGTAGTCCCCCATAGCCCGAATACACCGATTCATTCTGTCCTCCCACTTCTCGTACACCCGACGCCACTCTTCCGGAGTTATGCTTTCAATTAAAAATTAGATAAGAACTAGACATGACTAGACTTTGATTGATCACCAAAAAATAAACAATTAGAGGCAGACGACTAAAATTTTGTGTGCGAAGTTCAAACACATTATATTAATTAAAAACATTAAAACAATTATTCTAAAATTTTTTTTTTCATTCCCATTCCGAGCATCCATCAAACATACTAATATAAACTTGATTAGTTCGAACTTAAAAGATTTGTTCTAATAATTTATATTTAACATTTGATATAATATATTCTGATACTATTTTGCATTTAGTGTTACGTCGTATGCGGTCCTATGTCGCATTCGATCTTTTGGTTTTCGATATTAATGAATAGATCTTTTTTCATTCGATACTTTATCTTCAATCTTATGTCGTAATACGACAGCAAACATATACAGTGATTAAAAACCAATAGAAACCTCAAATAAATTGACACATTTCTAAGATCTTATCGTATATGTAAAAGTCAAATGAAGCACTTTGTGGCTTTTAATTTAATAAAATAAAAATTTTTGGGATCACTTCGAAGTTTCGAAAAATAAAGTTTCGAAAACCCTGTTTCTAAACTTTATACCAGAAAAATAATCCGATTTTTAAACTTAAAATCTAAATTTGAAACTAAATATTTTCAAATATCATTGAAATTGAGCATTAAATTAATAAATAAGCCTTATTTGTGGAATAAACTTGTTTTCACTATTATCAAATTGCAGAGGAACTCCAATAGATTAAGGGATTAGCAGACAGAGTTTTAAAGATAATAAAACTTTAAGACCTGTATGCGCAACTCTATTGAAAACAGTTTAAGTCTTAAAACCGACTTAAAACCTGAAACGCGTTTTAAAACTCATTACACAACTAATGTTTAAAACAGTTTAGTTAAGTCTCGACTTGTGCATATCGGTCTAAGTCTTTCATTCATTAATAGACATTCTTGCGCAAAAGATTTTCTATTTTCAATGTCTTCTAGAATAAATTATGAATAATTGAGTTTATTGAATTAATAATGATTGCAGTTCTATATCTGCAGTTCACAATAATTCGATGTTTATAGAATTAAAACCTACAAAATAGAGATCATTATCAGTACAAAACTAAAGAATGTAAAGCCAGTTTGAGTTTAATTGATAATAAATATGCCAATCATTTTAATGAAGACAATTACATCAATGTTACTATTTTTTAATACTAATCCATTGGTTTCTTAATAGAGATCTGAAAGTAATATCCCTATAAAAACAAAAATGGGGTTCATCGTATTATTAGGGTTTCAAAACAGGGTTTTCGAAACTTTGTATTTCGAAACTTTATTTTTCGAAATTTCGAAGTGTAACCAAATTTTCATATCCTACAAGAAGTATGCCTACTTAAAATTATTATAAAATATAATCTTCCAAGAAATCATTTTGTTTTAGTTATATAATCATTTAATCAGAAATTAGTCCTAATATTAAATGAATAGAAATTAAATTTAAATAAGATTATTCACCTTCTTATATCAAATAATTTTAGTAAAAAGCTTAATACTAAATAACTTATCAAAATAGTTTTACGCATGTCTCATTGGTTGAATTATAGTTTAAAAATCGAAATCTATCATCAAATGTTTTAGAATTCAATAATAGTAATAATACGTTAAAAATGATTATTTGTCATTCCCTCAAATATTGATTTAATACATATTTCAAAAGCAATTTATGAGAATAGAAGTCAATTAATTTGCTCGTATACTTACAATATTTTTGAGATATCGCGGATATAACTGTTTTATCGAACGTATAATTGAAACGTAGCAGTCGACCTAATTCATATATTAGTATTGAAGTGAAAAATACAACATATTTTAGGTGCAATCAATATAAGTTATTGGATCTAATTTCGTTTAATTTCCGAATCATATTGTTATACAAATGGTATTTACACAATTGATTTCAATTATTGATTTATAAATACTTGTTAGTTGTAAAGATTAAGTACTTTACAAAAGTTTAGATTTTGTGACGGCTTACATGTGATCACAATAAGTTTACTCGTTTTGCTAAGTAAACTCAGAATGTTTGAACGATGCAGTCAGATTCACCGAATTTTTCCTTCAAAACTAATAAAAATAATTGTACGTTTTGTCATATTAATATTGTATATATATCAAACAATTGATTTAACTATAAATTATCTGAATTATGAAACAGTTATTGATTTGAAGTCTAAACACGCATTACATGAGATACCATCCCTTACAGTATGCAGTAGAAGATTTTATGAAGCATACTCAAATATATATGATTATGTAACATATTCAACTGAATTTAGCTCCAGCATACAGTGTTTAGTTAAATTTACAAATGGATATAAGATATCTTGCAACGAATTATCTGGACCGATAATAAGTGCAACATTGTATTCACCATTGTGTATCACATATTTAAGTAAACTTCTCAATGATTTTGAGGCAAAAGATCATGAATTTGTAGCAGGTTTAGTAATAAAGTCGAAAGAATTAAATATTTCGAACGTCAATGTGAATATCCATGGAACTAAAACACCTCCAAATATATTAAGTGATTCTATTAATTTGATGGATGGCTCTTTATATCAAATAGAGTTGGATACTTTTCATGAAATATTACTACCATTTCCACATCAAACCGATTGTCAAAATTATGATTCATATTCTGGTGTAAAGAATGCACCTAAATCTCAAGAAGATTGTGTTGTCAAATATATGATGAAGAGAGTATGAAGAATGTAGATGTCACAAAAAATGGTTTTATGGTGATGTTAATCTTTTCAATAAAACCTTCTGCATGGATAAAAATTGTAACATAAAGCTTGAAAGAAATTTGCTGAAAAAGATATGCAAAAAGAATTGCAATAACATATATCACATCGAAACAATCAAAAATAGCAATAATCACCATTCGATTCAAGGATCGATAATCGCATTACTTATGAAATCATCTGAAGAGGAAATGTTTTATATTCACAGTCCGAAAATGGATTTGATTGGATATTTGTGTTCGGTCGGGTCAATATCTTCGATGTGGTTCGGAATCTCTTTTTTCCACTTCATTAATCAATCATTTCTGAAGATTTTCCACATAATTAATTCATTTCTGTTAACAATTGGTGTAAATTTACATTCTATTATCAAAATTCCATCAGAAACTAAACTTCGATTGATATTTGTTTCTTTACTTAAGCTATTATTTTTTTTGTCTGATGTTATATCAAGTGAAAGAAATTATTTTAGACTTTCTAAACGAAGAAACAATTACTCGTTTGAGTATAGAACAAATCAAGATATTACCAAAATTAGTTCTTGCCGTGTCTCTTTTGAATGGAGAATCACTTGAGAGAATACAACGCAATTACTTTAACAATTCATTTGATGTAAAATATTTCAAAAATATTAACTCAGTACGTCAAAGATATGAACAATTATATTATAACGTATTTTCTAAGATGTTAAACGAGAGAAAACTCGAGGAATTTAAAGTCTATTTAAATGATGGAAATTTTTAAAATCTTGTGAAATTGAAATTAAAAATAAGAAAATTGCATGTCCAGAACCCCAATTACGATTAGCTACATCATTATTTCATTCGGGAAATTTCTATTTTAGTAATTTAAATGACAGTTTCAAACAACTATTACACGATATGGATATAGGAAAAAATCTGGAGAAGATTAGTTTTCAATTTAAAGTAAACTTGTTCGAAAGTTTAATTTATATTGGTTCGTTCTCAGTATTCAACTTCGAAGCTATTTATTTCTTTCCAGAAACAGAGAGCAATGCTTTTTTCAGTTCGTATTCTCTAAATACATTGAATACAAGGAAAAACTCTTGCAATTCTTATTCTAAAGATCAAATTATTTACTCTAGTCATGAGTCAGAATATTGTAGATTTAATTGCTTCTTCGATATTTTTATCAGGGAGTATAAATGTTTAACTAGAGATAATGTCGATTTGTTTCTCGATATAGAAGAACACTTGATAAACAAAAATTACAAATTTTGTAAACCAGATTTTTTTTCCAATCAATCTTTTTTATTAGAAACTGCAGAATATTGTGAGTCTAAATGTGGTCGTCAATGTAATTCAATTCATTATAATTTCATAACTCGATCATATAAGATGTTCAACTCAACAAGTTTCAATTTGATTCCCATCAGCTCTGATCACTTAAGATATACTGAAACTTTAAAGACAGACACTAATGGATTTATTTATAATTTGGGTGGAGTTTTAGGTCTATGGTTTGGCTTGTCTTCTCTTTCTTTCGTTGATTTAATTACACTAATCATTAAATGTTGTCGAAGACTCAAACAACTATTGTATTAATAAAAATGACTTTATCTGGCGAAACTTGCCATAAATGAGATACGACTTATCTACATTTGCAAAAAATTTATCGATAAATTATTCTCACTGATCAAAAACCATTTTAATGTACAGCGAGATAAGAAATAGTATTTACAGTTTTTAAGCTTATTTACTTTATTTCATTAGTCTTAAGAGCAAAACGTTAGTCTTTTTTCGGTTTAATAATGATAAAGTAGATGTATCTTAAAATAGAAATTGTAGTTTACATCTTCTATATGTTCTAAGTTTATAGTTCTTAGCTTTACAGTTACAGTGCAACTAAATTTCCATTTGACTGAAAAATAAATATATATATTTATTATTTACCTAAATTGCAAAATTACATAAGTATTTTGATGTAAACTTGAATATTTTCCATGGAGTTAAAAATAGTGAGTTTAGTACACCAAAAGACTACAAAAAAGTGATTTGTTAATAAGAACAGTTTTATTTCTTACATTTTACTGTATAGTATGTAAGAAATGCAATGTAAAGCTGTAATCGTATTGTTCATATATTTATATCAATAAAGAAAGCTATGGAAAAATTAAGTTATGATTTAGCTTTCTATTAGAGCACATTCTATCTAATCCTGCCAGACTCTTTTATAGTATTATAGTTAAAAATGAATTGGAACTCACATTGAGGCTCCCAATTCCAATTCGTTCAACTTGGACACACATATACGAAAGACTACAGAAAACATTTTAAACCTATTTTTCGTGTTTAGATGATCCCTCGTCACAAAAATAAAAATAAATGTGATAGTACTCTTTAGTACTTTCTCGTGAATAAGTGCTTATTTATAGTTTTACTAATTTGTTACTATATTATTTAAATTATAAAATCTGAATGACTTGGAATTAAAGATGAAAATTGAGATATGTTTCAAGTTTACTAACTTTTATTCTAATAATATTTCATTATAAGATAGTACTGTTTTCGCGATTATACCTTAAAAACTGTATAAGAAAATATGTTTAATTTTTGAAAACTTTAGTTATGTATGCAATACATTAGGCCCTTATCATGCACAGAAATTTAATTATAAAGTGAAAATTAGAATTTTTAATATCGTAGGCTAAGCATAGAGCGTAGGATATAGTTATAAAAATAGGATATTTTATTCTCAAACCGCATTCTTGTTAGTAGAATTTATATTACGGTAGACACTAGTTACAGTGCTCTCTCTATGATTTAATCAAGTTAGGAGTGGTTTTTCGCCAAATCGATAATCTGATTGTTTTTCACATGCAAACATATATCTCCTAATCCGTAGCTCATTTTGAAAACTTAAAACTTTCAGTTAATGTTTAATCAAATTTTCATAATATCCCAACATATCAATGACTTTAAAGAAAATTTTGTAAAATAAAAGTACTATACGTGAAAACTGAACTATTGGCTATTTCTATAACGACCGTCACTTTTGTTAGCCTCAAATGAAAATGATTATATTTCTTTTACATATGTGTTGATCAATATGACTAAAACTTATTTCATTGTATATATCACGAATCATGAATAACTAAGAAGCGAGTTGTGCCATCACTTCAAACAATACTTAAGATATGGTTATTAATAACTCGATCGAAATTCATTCTACAGCAAAAGCATACAGTAATTAAAAACTAATAGATATCTCAATTAAAATGGCATATTTTAAAGATCTTATCTTATATGTAAAAGTAAAATAAAGTACTTGAGTTTTTATTTAATAAAATACAAGTTTAGATATCCCACAAGTCGCGCGTCTACTTAAAAGTATTACAAAATATAGTCATCTAAGAAAATACTTGTTTTGATTATAAAATAATATAAAATAATTTAATCAAAAATTATGCCTAGTATAAGAAGTATTATAAAGAAAAGTTAAAATTAAATAAGTTTATTCGCTTTCTTATATAAAATGATTTTAGGAAAAAATTTAATACAAAACAATTTCTCATCAAAATATTTAATTTTACACATGTCTTATTGATTGAATTATACTGTATAGATTGCAAAAATAAAATCGATCGTTGAATGCTTGTACGAAAATAATGATTTGGAATTCAATAAAAGCAACCATACGTTAAAAACGATGCTTGTTTAGCATTCTCTCAAATATCGATTTATACTTATTTAAAAAGTAATTTATGAGAATAGAAGTTAATTATTTTTGAGATATAGCTGGATATAACTGTTTTGTCGAACGTATAGTTGAAAAAGAAGTCGATCTAATTCTTGTGTCGGTATTGAAGTGAAAAATACAACATATTTTAGTTGCAATCAATATAAGTTATTGGATCTAATTTCGTTTACTTTCCGAATCATATTGTTATACAAATAATATTTACACAATTGATTTCAATTATTGATTTATAAATACTTGTTAGTTGTAAAGACGAAGTACTTTACAAAAGTTTAAATGTTGTAATGGCTTACATGTGATCACAATAAGTTTTCTCGTTTTGCTAAGTAAACTCAGAATGTTTGAACGATGCAATCAGATTCACCGAATTTTTCCTTCAAAACTAATAAAAAAAATTGTACGTTTTGTCATATTAATATTGTATATATATCAAACAATTGATTTAACTATAAATTATCTAAATTATGAAACAGTTATTGATTTGAAGTCTAAACACGCATTACATGAGATACCATCCCTTACAGTATGCAATAGAAGATTTTATGAAAGATTCTCAAATATATATGATTATAAAACATATTCAACTGAACTTAACTCAAGTATACAGTGTACAGTTCAATTTACAAATGGATCTAAGGAAGCTTGCTATGAATTGTCTAAACCGATAATGAGTGCAACATCGCATTCACCATTGTGTATCATATTTTTAAGTAAACTTCTTAATGATCTTGAAGCAAAAGATCGTGAATTTGGTATAGGTTTAGTAATAAAGTCGAAAGAATTAAATATTTCGAACGTCAATGTGAATATCCATGGAACTAAAACACCTCCAAATATATTAAGTGATTCTTTCAATTTGAGGGATAGTTTCTTATATCAAATCGAATTAGATAGTTTTCATGAAATATTACTACCATTTCCATATCAAACCGATTGTCAAAATTATGATTCGTATTCGGGTACAAAGAATGCACCGAAATCTCAGGAAGACTGTATTGTCAAATATATGATGAAGAAAGAGTATGAACAATGTAGATGTCACAAAAAATGGTTTTATGATGATGTTAATCTTTTCAATAAAACCTTGTGCATGGATAAAAATTGTAACATAAAGCTTGAAAGAAATTTGCTGAAAAAGATATGCAAAAAGAATTGCAATAATATATATCACATTGAAACAATCAAAAATAGCAATAATCACCATTCGATTCAAGGAATGATAAGCGCAATACTTATGAAATCATCTGAAGAGGAAATGTTTTATATTCACAGTCCGAAAATGGATTTGATTGGATATTTGTGTTCGGTCGGGTCAATATCTTCGATGTGGTTCGGAATCTCTTTTTTTCCACTTCATTAATCAATCATTTCTGAAGATTTTCCACATAATTAATTCATTTCTGTTAACAATTGGTGTAAATTTACATTCTATTATCAAAATTCCATCAGAAACTAAACTTCGATTGATATTTGTTTCTTTACTTAAGTTAATGTTCTTTTGTCTTATGTCATATCAAGTGAGTGAAATTATTTTAGACTTTTTAAAAGAAGAAACAATTACTCGTTTGAGTATAGAACAAACTAAAACATTACCAAAGTTAGCTATTGTCGTACCTCTTTTGAATAAAGAAGCAATCGAGAGAATAGAACGCAATTACTTTAATAGTTCATTCGATATAAAATATATTATAAGTAATAACACAGAACGTCAAAGAAGGGAACAATTATATTATGACATCTTTTCTAAAATGTTAAATGAAAAAAAACTGGAGGAATTCAAAGTTTATTCAAGTAATGAACATTTATTAAAATCGTGCGAAATTGAAATTCAAAATAAGAAAATAGCATGTCCGGAACCTCAATTAAAGTTACATAAATCTTTACTTCATTTGGGGAATTTCTATTTTGGTAATTTAAATGACAGTTTCAAACAATTATTACACAATATGGATATTGAAAAAAATTTGAAGAAAATTAGTTTTGAATTTCGACCAAACTTATTCGAAGGTGTAATTTATATTGGTTCGTTTTCATTATTAAACTTTGAAATAATTTATTTCTTTCCACAAAGAAAGACCAATGCTTTTTTCAGTTCGTATTCTCTAAAATCATTGAATACAAGGCAAAACTTTTGTAGTTCTCATTCTAACGATCAAGTTATTCACTCTAGTTATGAGCACGAATACTGTAGATTCGATTGCTCCTTAGACGTTATTATCAGAGAGTATAAATGTTTAACTAGAGATGGTGTTGATTTGTTTCTCGATTTAGAAGAACACTTGATAAACAAAAATTACAAATTTTGTAAACCAGATTTTTTTTCCAATCAATCTTTTTTATTAAAAACTGCAGAATATTGTGAGTCTAAATGTGGTCGTGAATGCAATTCAATTCATTTTAATTTCATGACCAGATCATATAAAATGTTAAACTCAACAAATTTCAATTTGATTCCAATCAGTTCTGATCATTTAAGATATACCGAAACTTTGAAAACAGACATTAATGGATTCATTTACAATTTGGGTGGAGTTTTAGGTCTATGGTTTGGCTTATCTTCTCTTTCTTTCGTTGATTTAATTACACTAATCATTAAATTTTGTCGAAGAATCAAGCAAGTACTGTATCAATAAAAATAACTGTTCTATCTGGCAAACTTCCCATCAAAGAGATATGATTTATATCTAATTACAAAAAATTATCGATAACTTACTCAGACTGATCAAAAGTCATTTTAATGAACTTTTAGATAGAAAAATAGTATTCCTAGTTTTTAAGTCTATTTATATTGTTTTATTAGTCTTAAGAGTAAAACATTAACCTATTTTCGCTTTAATAAAGATAAAGAAAATGTATTTTAAAATAGAAATTGCAGTTTACATCATTTATATGTCATAAGATTGTAGTTGTTGGCTTTACAGTTACATTGTAAGTAAAATTCCAATTGACTGAAAAATGAATATAAGGTTCGAAAGAAAGTCTATGCGTATTTTGACCATGTTTAATAAACATTATTTTTGTGAAGAATGGTTATGTTTACAAATCAATTTCAGTTGCATTTCCATTCACGTATTATTTGTCTACAATTTTCTTCTGAAATTAATTTTGATATCTATCGATAATCAGCTTCGAGAACCGGCTTTGGCGAGTGGGGACATCCAATGCATCTGGATATATCTCACAGATGTCATTTGCGACCACCATTGCGTTATTTCCGCGCCTAAACTTGGAGAGTATGCAATATTGAACATGATCTTTGTTTAAAGACATCGCTGTATCTCTAAAGATAATTTATATGAAGATTTTTATTCTGATGAAATTAGAGGAGAATGCCTATCGTTGATATAATCGATTCGAATTCTTCTGTACACAATGCGCAAAATGACAATAAATAACGTTGAAAATGTATTGCACAATATACGACAGAACCTTTTACACAACCTAATATATATAAGGTTGGATATATACATATTGTGTGCGCATCAGATAAACTTTATACTAAAGGAGTTGTCCAGACTTAATACTAAGAACTAAAGGTATATTGTAGTAAAAGATCATTTCAAAAATTTTATTAGACATTTAAGTATGCACACGTCAACTCATTAATTCATATTATAGGATCAATCCGTGCCAATGAGTCTAAGGGGGTTCCCAACCTCCTATTTCCAACTGAATCATCATAGATTCAGTTCGTCTAGCTGAATATTTTGATGACACACTTGACCAATTCTAACCAGAACCTGATCACTACTGACCAACTCCCGACAGGAGTGGCTGACCCCGCCAAGTGATATATCATTGGACCCAGAATATCGAACTGAGCATTTTAATTCTTCACTTGATCAAGTGTCACACATAGTTCTCGAGATATCCATCTTTGTACGGTTTAGTGCTTCGTAATTGATAAACTTGGATCTCTCGAGTCATAACCCAAACAAGCCTGGTATAAACTAAGGGAGATTAAGTTAGGTCGCTTCGCGATCTAACATATTATATCCTAGTTCAAATCAGGTTTGGTTTGGGTTACAACTTAGTGAATCCGGGTTTATCCATTTTCGGGGGAGTTAGGTCTGGGTGGTCAGAAGTGATCAGGCTCGAATCAGAAGTGGTCAAGTGTGGTATCAAAATGTTTAGCTCAACGAACTGAATCTAACGATTATCACACTTGGCGGTAGGGGGTTGGGAACCCCTTAGACCTATTAGCCTGGATTGACCTCATTATATAAATTTATGAGTTGACGTATGCGTACTTCAATATCTAATAAAATTTTTGAAATGATTTTTTACAATATACTTTTTGCCATTTCTTAGTATTAAGTCTAGACAACTTCTTTAGTATAAAGCTTGTCTGATGCGCACCAAACGTTCCCCATTTGTAATCAATTGAGAAATTTTGGAGTCTCTGTAAGTCTAACGCTTATAAAATTACTGGGAAACCAAAAGTATTGATCATTTTAAGACTCGCATTCGATAAAAGCTATGCAAAATTAGTCCAGAAGTGAAAATAAACCCCATGAAGAAAGTGAAGACTAGTATTCGAAAAGCGGCAGATAGTGGATCAAAGTTTATGTTCAACTAAAGATTAATTAATGTTCTTCCAATATATACAGTCTGTCCTTTTATCTCCTGAACTGAGATAAAGCAGTTAAAGCTTTTTATATTTTGATATTCTAATCAATGTCAAATATATTACTCGTCGATTAAAATTTGATACTTTGAAACAAACTTTTAATAATCAAATTGAATGTAACAGAACTAGTGTTTAGAAATAGCAATTCATTACTTATAACATGTGTTGAAAATGTTTTTATTTTCTAAATAAAGTTTAACTTTTTTAATCATATTGTCTGAAACTTTTAATAGAGCTTCAGGAGTTATTTTCTTGATCGCAATAATAATTAGTTAATGAATAAGTTTTATAAATAAAAACTCTCTTTTATTATAAACACCATTTTTAACACTAAATGTGTTTTGTTTAAAAATATAATGATTGCTGAACAATATTTTCTTCGACTTATTTCAAACTTTATTCATAAGTTTGACCCGATCAAATGCGTAATGTTAAAGAAAAATTGCACTCAACATATGAGTTTAGAAGATAAAAGGACAGACTGTATATATAACTCTTTAAATTCTGTTCATTAATAAAGGAAGTTATTACTATTTGAATTTTGTGCAAATTTTTATTAATAATTGTTTAACAATCAAATTTCTACTATCAAAACTCCTTACTTATATTAGTTATGTTAGTACAATCCAATAGATAAAAGCCAAATCAAAGTTTAGTAAATCTGACCTCCAAAGTTTAAGTGATTGCACATAAGAAAAACTTTGAACAGGGGGAAAGACCGCTATAAATAGAACGTTGTTTGTGTATGACAATTTTGATAGTTAACGTATTGAGTTAAACCAAAACAGTGTTTTGATTGAACACTAAACTAAAGTGTCTTAACCATATAAACTCAATTAAATTGAAAGTATTAATTGAAAATATTTAGATAAATATTTAGAAGAAAATAAGTAAAACAATAAATAATAATATAATTAAATGATTCAAATAATAATTTAGTGTTGAAACTAATTAGTTGATGGCTCCAGAAACAGAACAATCAAACTCAATAAATGACAGAAATTTTATAATAAATTTGGTTAAAGGAAAAGATAATAAGTTATCGTTCGTTCCACAAAGTGGTAAAAGCGAAGCCTGGATTAAATTTGAGCGTATTTTTTACGATAATGTTGAGACAAATTTCGTCAAATGTAAATATTGTGATGATATCCAAAAACACACGACTAGTGGTGGAACTGGAGGCCTATTAAGGCATAATTGTCGCCAGAATATCAGTTTTGATAGAAAGATAGCGATTCAGTCCAATAACAAGTTTATTAATTATAATACTGAACAAATGAGTCAAGAGTTTCATAATAAGACATTGAATGAGTTGATGGTCACAGAAAGTGATGATTTAGTTGTTAACGATAGGAATTTTTATATAAATTTAGTCAAATCTAGAGATAATAAGTTGTCATTTGCACCACAGAAGGGAAAGAGTAAGGTCTGGAACAGATTTGAGCGCATCTTTTATGATAATATTGAAACTCTTTATGTCAAATGTAAATATTGTGATGATATACAGAAGAACACAACTAGTGGTGGAACTGGAGGTCTATTAAGACATAAATGTATTGTTGATAGTCAGGAAAGGTTGAACTTTAATTATACAAATGATAGCGATTGTAGAGAAGTGAGTAATAAATCGATTGGACTGGAGATGAGTGAATCTGAATTAGTTAACGATAGAAATTATTTCATTAATTTAGTTAGGGCTAAGGATTCCAGACTTAGTTTTGTTGCTGAAAAGGGCAAAAGTGAGGTCTGGAACAGATTTGAGCGTATTTTTTATGATAATTGTGAGACTCTTTACGTTAAATGTAAATATTGTGATGATATCCAAAAACATACGACAAGTGGTGGAACTGGAGGTCTATTGCGACACAGATGTAAATCATATTTAGATAACTGCAAGACTTTTGATGAGAATAAGAAGTTCAAGTCCAAGTCCAGGCTCAAGAAGAGCTCAATTAGTGAGAAATTATTGATAAGGAAATTAAGTCAAGAAAATAAAGTTCTTAAAGTGATTGTCAAGAAATGTCTGAAAATGATTGATAAATGTTTGTGTTTCAATAAGTATAACTCTGAAGAGAGAAAAGATATCAATGTTTTGATTAATCGATATAATAAGTGGTTATTTGAGTTTAAAGATTATGACGACTTGGATCCATATAATGAACAAATAAGTGATGAGACTATGGATCAATTAGACAGTGAGAAGAATATCAGAAGTGATGTCGAACAATGCAGTCTTAGTGAACGTGAAGACTCTGATAAAGATTCAGAATATAAGCCGTATTCGGAGGAAAAGAAGACAAATTTGAAACTTAATTCAATAAGAAATGTAAATAAATTGCAAATTATTAGGAATAATAGTTTGAAGCAAAAGCTTTCAAATGCTATTAAGAGAAAGTATGAAAAAAATATTCACAAACAAAGAGATACAAATCAGAGACTAGTCTGCGAATGGCCGGGTTGTGAAAAAGTGTTTAGACTTAATCAACATTTGAAAGAACATAGAGATGGTGTCCATTTGGAGATTAAGAGATATAGGTGCGATTGGCCTGGATGTGATGATGCCTTCTTAAAGAAGAGCCAGTTGAACGCTCATATCAGTAAATATCACACCAATGAAAAACCCATTAAATGCGATCAGTGCTCATATCAAACTTTATACAAAGGTTATTAACGTTTCTCATTGATTTAGCTTATAAATTTATTGTTTCACAATTTGTTATCAAACGCATTTTCATCTATTTGTTGTTATAATTGATTTTTCTGTTTGAGAGTTTTTTCGGTTGAAAACTTATTTTAATTATCAGATGTTTTCTCACTTTCCTCGCAGAATATGCTTAGCCTTTATGAGGAAAAACTTTACTGAATCTGTTCAGTTAATCTGAAAATACACTTTCCTCTACTTTTTACTGAGCGAATAGTTTTGAGAAAACTAATTATTCCATATTTATTACAGCTCTTCTACTAAGACATCAACGAATTCACGGCCCAGAGAAGCCGTGTGTATGCGACTGGCCTGGATGTGAGTTTAAGACTAATTTCGAACAAGGATTAAGAACTCATAAGTTGAGACATTCGGGCGCAAAACCATATAAGTGTTCGTGGCCTCAATGCGAATGGAGTTTTAGACAATCGCATCACTTAAAGGCTCATATGTTGAAACATACAGGAGAAAAACCAGTTGTTTGTCAGTTTAGTGGTTGTGACCGAAGGTTTTCATCGCGTCAGGCTATGAGATTTCATTGCGAAAAAGTGCATAAAAGTTGAAGATTTTAATAAAGTTTCCTCGTTATTAATTGTAATATTTGTAATTCTAATTTTGTTTAGTAATAAATATCCTTTACTTGATGTTATTCGAAAAATTGTTTTATTATATTACTCATAATTTCTTAAATTATACAATGACTAAGTTGAGACTGTAAATCAAATGGTAAGTTATACATCTTTTTAAAATTATAATTATTCTGTATCATAAATGGACAATGAATCTGACTATAATTATCTTCAGTACAAATCAACAAAATCAAACTAAATTTTTCTCTCTAGGTACTAGAAACCTAAGATTATGGAACACAAAATTCATTTAAAAGGTCGAGATACATTTGACTGTTTGGAATTTAGATCAAAGAGAGGATGATGTGAATTTCCAATAGTTTTAAAGTGAAAATTTATCTATTCTCATATTAAACTCATAATATAAATCGTTTTAAACAAGATGATTATCAAACTAAGAAAAGTTTTCAAAACCTCATTTAACATAAAAAAACAGCTGAAAATCAGGTACTCTTCGGACTTATTTTAGACTTAATGCAGTTTAATAATTACCTCGGAACAATATCCTAAGAAATTTCAGAAACTCAAACACAAATATAGTCGAAAACTCGATATTTCAGTAATTAATTTTGGCATGGATACAGTTTTAGAATGACTTGAAAAACTGATCATCTTTTATGTTTGCATTCTCTACAACAGTTGTGTCTTAAGAGACTTCCAGTGCCGAAATTTCGGGCGTGTTTCTGGATCTCATCACAAAACCTACACTTGACATAAACAGTCTCACAGTTATCATAAAAAATACGTTGAAATCGATTCCAAACACAACTCCTGCCACTCTGAGTCACAAAACTTAGTCTATTATCACCAGATTTTACCAGATTGACCAAAAAATTACGATCAACCATAAAATCTGCTTTAATTTCAAGATTCTTATCACTACTATTACTATACCTCTGATTAAACTGATCAGAAACTAGTTCAAACTTTTGTTGATTCGGATCAAAAGGAAACTTCTTCTGGCCATCGACTCCTTTCTTTTTCTTGCAATAATTGAGACATTTATGTCTTAAGAGACCTCCGGTACCAAAAGGCCGGACGTGTTTAATAATATCATCACAATATTTACATTTAACATAAACGGTCTTCAAGTTTTCGTAATAAATACGTTCAAACCGAGTCCAGGCCTTACTTTTGCCGACTTGTGGCACAAATGACAGTTTGCTGTGGTTTATTTCAACCATTTTTATCAAATAGTTTCGATCTAACAATAGACTTATTTCTAAAAGTTTTGAACTTTCGCTCATTTGGTTTGAGTCTTCGCTATTTTGCTGATTATTATTATTGTTATCATTAAATGTATTAATTTGATCGACATTTGTGTCTATTATGTCTTGATTGGACATGTCTTTTATTTTTTTATTACTTATCTTTCAATTGCTTTATCGACTGTTATTTTAATTACTTTTAATCAATGTTTTTTCTTACTGACTTCTGTTTGCTATCTATTAATGAATGCAAACAATGATTTTAATGAGTAAACAAAAATTACGTCTAAAGAAATTTCTTAATTTTGATCATTTTTAATATTGATTTAATTAATGTTTTTAATTATTAAAAATTTTTTACAACTAAGAATTGTTAGTTTTAAACATTTTTATCGTGGTTTTAATCATAATATAAACAACTTTTGAACAAAAAACCACATAAACAAAACTTTAAGAACTGAACCGCAAATCAACTGATTATTGAAAAGGAAACTCAAACTAAAACCTCAAGAACTGAATGATTATGACACTTTAGGACTCTTTTCACTTAAATTGAGTTCTATTTTCAAATTGCATTCAGTGCTAATTCACATAATTTAGCGAACAGTTTCACAAATTTGAAGACTGAATAAACTTTTCAAATAGCTATGAATAGTAGACATCATTATTTATGAATGAATTGATCCGCTGTTCAATAGATGTTTAAGAAAAGAGTTTTAATTACCTAGTGATGTGTGTTTGTAAATTCGAACTATTATCTGATTATTCAAACTATTACCTGATTAAATATTAAAAACAGTTTTGTTTGCATCATAATATCAAACTAAAAAATAGTTAATCATATATTTAACGAATCAATGGCTTCAGAAACAGATCAAACAGAAGTCAATCTATTGGAGGACAAGAACTTTTTAATAGATTTAGTCAAGCGAAGAGATAATAAATTATCGTTTGTTCCACAAAATGGTAAAAGCGAAGTCTGGATTAGATTTGAGCGCATATTTTACGATAATATTGAGACTGAGTTCGTTAAATGTAAATATTGTGATGATATTAAGAAGCAAAACAGATCCATAGGAACTGGGGGCTTATTAAGACATAAATGTCAGTCATTCTTGGATTTTTCTCGATCTCAAGAAGCAATCGATTTCGATATCAAGTTTGGAAACAATGAAAATGAAGAGAAAACTAATATTTATAATAGTGGTACAAATGATGGCAGTTTAGGCGGAGAAGCTGTCAATCAATCTAAAGAAGTCTTGGATTTTTTTAATGACAGAAACTTTTTGATCTCTTTGGTCGAATCAAACGATGATAGGCTTAAGTTTGTGCCACAAAATCGTAAGAGTGAGGCCTGGACTAAGTTCGAGAGAATATATTTTGAAAATAATGAGACGCTTTATGTAAAATGTAAATATTGTAATGATATACAGAAACAGACCAGAAATATAGGCACTGGAAGTTTATTGAGACATAAATGTAAGGCTTTTGTTGACAATAGAAAACAGTTTATTAAGAAGTGTCTGACTGTTGACGAAAAAATCCGTTTTGAGAATAAGACGCTTAAAAAAATTGTTAAGAAATGCTTATCAATGATTGATAAGTGTTTGTGCATTAGTAGTAGTATTGTTTTAGAGAAAAAACAAATTAATGTTTTGATTAATGATTATAATGAGTGGTTGTATGAAAATCAAGACTTAGAGCAATCTGATGTTGATGAGAATAGAGATAGTAATTGTGTTTCTCATCAGGATTTAAGGCTTAGGAAAAATGATTGTCAACGCGATTCCGATAAGGATTCAAATTATGATCCTTTAAGTGAATCAAAACATAAAATAGTTTTAACCTCCGTTAAGAAACCACAAATTCTTATCAAGCCTAAGGCTCAGTCGATACTCAGATCTAGTTTGGTAAAGAAATTTTATAGTAAACATGCACCGAAAATTATTGATCCGAATTTGACGTTTCCGTGCGATTGGCCCGAATGCGGCAAAGAGTTTAAGACTAAGAATAGACTGAAAGAGCATAAAAATATCCATTTGAAGATTAAAAGATTTCATTGTCTATGGCCGGGATGTGATGCTGCTTTTCTTCAGAAACATCAATACGATCTGCACACCTGTACTCATACCGATGAAAAGAAGTATAAGTTAGTTTTGGAGCATTTTTCAGTTTTTGTTTCACGGAAAACTTGATTTCTGTAATTTATTTTTATTGTTTTTATTTTAATTTAGGTGCGATTGGCCCGAATGTAGTTATAAGACCTGTCGAAGAAATATGTAAGTTTTAAGTCGATCAAAAATAAATTTTTATGATTTTTAAATAATAATTTAGGTTTTTGTCAAATTTAATCAACTATTAAACACTCATAATATCGATTATTAACTGATTTATAGCTCATTTTATGTTGGACGGTTTGTAAACTAGAAACAAGTTCTAAAAAATCTTTTTTATCTTTTTTCAAAGGCTTCGAAGACACCGACGCGTTCATACAGGAGAAAAGCCATATAAGTGCGATTGGCCTGGGTGTGAGTTTATGACATCTAATAAACAAGGATTAGTTGGTCATAAGTACAGACATACTGGAGAAAAGCCGTGGAAGTGTTCGTGGCCTCAATGCGAATGGAGCTTTAGACAAAAGACTCACTTAAAAGCTCATATGTTGAAACATACGGGTGAAAAACCAGTCATTTGTGAGTTTGTTGGCTGTGATCGAAGATTCTCTTCACGTCAGGCCATGAGATTTCATTTGGAAAAATCTCATAAGTCCTAAAAAGTGATCAATTTTGCAAGTCTTTAGCAGAATCTCAGGGGTTTTATTGTAATTTTTATTCTGTATATGCCACTCAGTATTACAAAAAGTACTGTAATTATTTTTCCAAATTTGATTACTATTTTTAAGTTTTCTCTTACTTTCACATAAAATATCTATTTCAATTGATAGTCGATCAAGTTATTCAATAAAAACTAATTTGGAATAAATTTTGTTAAAAACTTGATATTTTCTAAAATTTAGTATCTATCGTAAAATCGAATTCTAATTAATATTTGGAGCAACGGAAGATTAATAAATTTTCGATAAAAAATGAGCTAATAGATAACTTTTCGTTCGATGACTTAATCTTATATCGCAGTGACTCTCTTGGCGCTAAACCCAAAATTGCTGTGAAAAACGCTAAGATTATTTCAATTTATAAATCAAACAATGAAATAAATGTATTTTGAGAAAAATGATAAGGATTCACAATAAAATAATCTAATCACTCTTCAACATATATTTCGTACCATTTAACATAAAAATGGAAAAAATAACATTTCAGTTATTTATGATTAGTTTTCTAGATTTTTGATTCAACATTTAAGTATGCCTTGGATAATCCGTAATTTGAAACATAATTCATGTTTTGAAAGAAATTTTTACGCATGATGTTAATATGATTGAATAGTTAAAAATATTGTAAATTTATGTGATGGAAAAATGCACAAATGATTTAAAATTTTTGCAGGTTGGAGTTTTGCTATAATCTATACGGCTATGTTGCTACTTATATTGTAAATTGACTATTTGGAGAAACAAAAAATTCTAATATTATAAGCTATAGCTTAACAGCTTTCAGAATGCGTGTTCATTTTACGGATCAAAATAGCACTAAAATATATGGAGATATTGTCGGATTTGATAGCTGTTTTATTAGATAAACAATTATTTTTAGATTAAATAATTTTGTTTTTTCTTTTCTTTTTGATGCAGTACTTACAAAATATTAAAACCAGTTATTCTGATCGCTAACCAGATTTCATTAACAAGTATTGATTTTAGAGATTTCTCGGATCATAAAACGACTGAATACTTACTTTCGTTCTGTTTATGTGCAATTTTATCATCAATACGTTGCTAAAATTCCGATTTTAAAATTATTTTTGATCCTCTTAACAATTAAACATTTTTCAGGAACTTTAAAAATAATTTTCTTCTTAAATGATTTCTTAAATTTTATACTTTCTGAACATGAATTATCAAAACTTTAAAGAAGTTTGACAAACCCTAGCTATTATATAATATAAGATATAATTATTTGTTATTATTAATACATTAATGCATAGATGGGGGCCCCACCCTCTGCCCCCACTCAACACTCCTAAAGTGGCGGCGACAAGTGACGCGAGTAGGTTCGCTTGATTGAGCCGCCATTTCATAAGAGCAGATTTTTCGGCTCCGTCCCCCGTATGGATGGCAGGATGAAATTCATTATTTTATAGATTCACTTTTCAACTAATCTATATGTATTTTTTTAACGCTGATTCCGAATATAAAATCCAAATTTTTTTATATCGAATACTTTTCAAGATATTCGACTTTAAATATTTTATATCGAATTCTTCCACTTTAAGATTTTTATTGTATGATATATGATTTCGATGTAGAATTTAACGCTGATTATAGTTATGAAACCCGTTTTTCGATATCTATAATATTCTTAGAGAAAATCGAAGATTCATTTTAAATGTTTATTTAAGGACATCTAGCGGATAAACTATAAGTTATACAGAGGTAGGCCCATTGACAATTTTGATCAGGATGATGATCTCTATTAAAATATATCATGAGATCTCGGGCGTATGGATAGCCAGAATCCCATAGACTTATTTTCATCTTTATAGGCTATAACTTTTGTCCCCTTGTTCTGCTGAAATACATGCCTTTACAGTAATGGTCGCAGAATCGGTTACATGATTTTAGTGATAGAATACCATAGGATTTAGGCTGCCGAATGGTTAGAATTGAAGATAATTCGACATTTATTTAAAATAATTGTCCAACTTTTTAATAGTTCAATAAGAAAAAAATCTACAATATAAATTTTTATTTCCTTATAATTTATACAAGACGTTGAGAAAATCCGATAAACTATTTGTTACTAAACCTTAATACTTAACCCATTGTTGAGGCACAAAATAATGATTATGTTCAAAATCTGAACAATCCACTAGATAGAAAAATAGTTTACTGATATTTATTCAAAACACTTCAACTGATGATCAAATTATTTCTTTAAATCACTCTTTCATCAGTGAACCTCTTTTTCAGATGAAAATAATTTTGATAGAACCTTTCAGCAAAAGCCTAGATAAAAAAAAAATCGAATCATTTAACAAAGTCTTTTAAAACTGAATCTTCAAAACATTTATTACCATGTAATGTTTTCTATCCCAAACCATCACTTCTTTCTCTTCATCTAATTTCAAAATAAAAGCTACAGAAAACAGATTTGAGACCAAAACAAATATTTTGGTTTCTTTGAGGAGCTGCTCAAAACAATTCATACTATTATTCGCATATCTATCACCATTAATTTTAATCATTTCCGAGATATATTCATCGATAAACGGTTTAATCACAGAATCCTCTGGAAAATCATGTAATTTCATTAAATCGTTTTTAGTCCGACCCCATTGGGTGTAAAAAAGCCCGAAATCATACCCTCGGTAACCATAACATGAATATTCAAAATCGCAGAGAACTAATCCTTCCGATTCTGTGACCAGAACATTATCTCCTCTGAAGTCATTATGACAGAAAACTATTGGAGAATTAGATCTAGTTACCAAGTTTTTAATCCATTCCATCTCTTGTTTCAAATCATTATTTTTTAATGCTTCACAATTGCATTCATCTATCAGTTCATTTATTGGAAATTTTTGATATGCATCTGAATAAAAAGTGTCGAATGCTTCGAAAATCCAGTTTCCAGTCTTTTTGACGGGAACTTCCATTGAATGTACTCTTGCTAACTTTTGGGCGAGTTCTTTGACTAATTTTGGATTATTTTGTTCTTCTATCTGGAACTGTTTGTGCTTTTGGGTTAAATTAATTGAAATGAATATTAAAAATTGTATAGTCGAAAATCTATAAGTTTTTATAAGCTATAAAATAGATTACTGTATGTCCTTTTATCCTCCAAACTCATATATTGCATGCAGCTTTTCTTTAATATTATGCATCGATCAAATGCCACTTATGGATAAAGTTAGAAATAATTTGAAGAAAAGATTTTCCGCAATCATTATATTTTGTTTAAAACACGTTTAGTATCAAAACTAGTGTTTATAATAAAAGAGATCGTTTTATTTATAAAACTTACTTATTAAATAATTATTGTTGTAATGAAGAAAATTACTTCTAAGATTCTATTAAGAATTTCAGATAATATGATTAAAAGAGTTAGACTCTGTTTAGAAAATAATGGACAACATTTTCAACGTGTTATAGAGTAATGAATTGCTATTTCTAAACACTAATTTTATTAAATTCAATTTGATTATTAAAAGTTTGTTTCAAAATATCAAATTTGAATCAATGAGTAATTTATCTGACATCTGATCAAAATAGTCTAATATAAAAGTTTTAACTGCTTTATCTCAAAAGTCTTTTCAGTGTAGGAGATAAAAGGACATACAGAATTTAAAATATTAAATTCGAAACCGATTCGATTTCAAAATTTTCGAAAATTTTACAATTTAGGTCAAGTTCTCATCTATAGTTTAGATCTAAACAGATATCTAGAATAATATTGAATATCCGGTGTTTGAATTGAAAGCTTATATTTTATTCTAGTATGCATTGAAATATAAAGATACTTAAAAGAACTAATTTTTCTTTAAGTTTATTCTAAGTTTTGCTTTCGATTCGTTTGACTCATTTTCTGGGTATTCACAGAAAGCATGAGTAGATTTCAAATTTAGTAAAGCCGGTTTAATTCGAGGCACAATTAAATGGATATAAAGGATATAAAAATAAGTTATCATCTTCTATGCACTATTTAGTATAATAAAAATCATTTAACTGCTAATGAGAGTTAGAGAGGTTTTACTGTAGTACAAAAACAAAATATATAGATATTAAAAGTGTAGTAAAATCTCATATCACACAAAATTATTTATAAGTGCACAACATTACAATGCATTATTGGTAGTTATGCATTTTTCATTATCTCTTTCCATAAGCTCTATAATCCCCTCAATAAAAATATAAAGAGAACTAGACCTGAATTTTAAGAGTGAAGAATAAAAATATTTCAAATGTAAAACACCTGATAGTAGTGTTGTATTTGCCCATCTTCAAACAAACCATATATTTTTGGTCCTAATTTATATTCAGACACCAGAAGCCCAATAACAACATCAGGCAATCTATCATTTTGATTAGAACCCAAGTTATTGTTCCAATGTTTATCACCATATAATCTTATGGCAACTTCTTGTGGTTCATCACCAACAGGTTCATCATTCTTAGATATCTTACAATAGTATAACTGATTAGTAAAACCTCCACTCAATCGTTTTATTTCGATTTGATCTAAACTTAATTTAAGCCAAACTCCACTTAAATAACGTTGACATAAATCAAAACACTTCTGTTTGATATCATGAGGAGTTATACCCCGAAAAGCCTCCATATTATCAAGATCCATTTGATCGACACTTTCAGACATTTTAACTAAATTGCTCTACTGCACTAATTTTTGTATAATTCAAACTAATATTAATAACGAGTGCAATCTCACTAACTTTTCAAACTCATACAATACCATTCACATCTTCTAAGCACTAATTTTGAGTTTATCATATCTGAATTGTTATCATCGATTCAATGAATATAAAATGCTTAGTTACAAATATCTTAAAACAAGATTAAGATATGATGAACATCGAACGCTCTACTATTTGACTTATTTGAAGGCTAATTAATTGAATAATAGCAATATACAGAAGATATGGAAATCAAGAACATACCAGCAATGGAAGTAACTTAAATAATATTTATATACCTTTTACCTAAGTATTTGTTGGCAACCGTTTCCAAGCAAAGTCAGGTATAATAGCATACTACTTAGCATAGGAGTGTTTGAACCAGCGATAGACCTGCCATCCTATACCTAAGGGATGAGATAAGAATAAGGGAACTAGTAGCTGTCAAGCAAAATAGTACACCGAGTGAGGCAAATTTAAATTCAAGGCAACTCTATTTTTAGAAAAATCTCATTTAATATATCGTAATTTAAAATTTTGTACATTGACTGAAAGCTATGAAAGCTATTATACTTGGCAAAGTGCTCAATTCGGACAAAATTATCATTTAATACTTAAATACTGAATGAATTCCATTGATTAACAGTTTTTCTAATTTATTCAATTCTCCTGTTTGGCATAGCTCTCAACACATTTTAAAAATCTGATATTGATATTAGGTTAAGATTTTGAAAAATCTCATTCACATATGAAATCATTTATGAAAGAGAGATTGATATATAATGCACTATAATATAGTGTACTATCAAAAGGTTCTAACATTTAAGCCAATGTTTATTCATAAAGTTATATACTTATAAGTTATTACTAAACTTTTTAATGCTTTTAAATATGAACTTAATGTATTGCAATCTCTCTTATTACCAACGTTTCATATCTGAAATATTATATATATTTTTTATTGAAGATCGTGCAAAGCATGAGAAGTGAATGATTGAGAACTGAATGCGAGAAATGAAAAAAGCCTTAGAAATGAGGGGTACATTTAATAAAATAATTTTTACTGTTTATGCATAGAACAACTTATTAATTCATAAGTTTAAAGGTTCCCTCTTTTCAACTCTTAAACTTCGATATAAGATAAGGTATTATCAAAGAGTAGAGAATAAAGAGTATTCTCTACTCTTTGGTGTTATTAGACTGACAAGTGAAAAGTATAACAAAACACTCAAACTTCAAATTCATATCATTATGTTATCAAACTTTTCAATCAAAATACTATTAAAACAAATAAAAAAATTAGTTAAAAATTTATTGAAAATGAATAGTCTCAATAATAAATGCAAGAGAATCGATTAAAAATAAAATTCTTAGTGGTAGTGGTCATGAAACACATTATTCCAAAAAGTTTATTGAGCAGCGAAAGCAATCAATCAATACTTCATGCAGTAGTCATGAGTAAAAGACTTGTACTTCTTATTCTAATAAGTTCGAAAAACATTGAGTCAAAATAAAATTTCACTTTTTCTTATCAGATTGTAATACTTTCAATTATGATTAATTCAATTTTAGGAATATTTATACATATTCTTAGGTCATTATGTTAAAGCTTTTCTTCATTTTTCGCATTCAACTGTTAATAGAGTCAAACCTAACAACTCTCAAGTATTAAATGATATTATATGAACACATATTTATGAGTAATAGGATTTTCAATAACATGTCAGAGATTTTTATCATGAAAGTAAACTCTCCACATAATGGAAGAGCCCATAGTCTATCGTAGGGTAAGCCTTAAAACTCTTCAACTGATGGCCAAATCTTTTCTCTAAATCACTCCTTCATCAGTGAACTTTTTTTTCAGATGAAAATAATTTTGATAGTATCTTTCAGCAAAAGCCTAGAGAAAAAATAAAACAAGATCGAGTCATCCAACAAAGTTTTTAAAGGCAAATCTCCAAATATTTATTACCATGTAATGTTTTCTATTCCAAGCCATCACTTCTTTCTCTTCATCTAATCTCAAAATAAAAGCTACAGAAAACAGATTCGAGACTAAAACAAATATTTTGGTTTCTTTGAGGAGCTGCTCAAAACAATTCATACTATTATTCGCATATCTTTCACCATTAATTTTAATCATTTCCGAAATATATTCATCGATAAACGGTTTAATCACAGAATCCTCTGGAAAGTTATGTAATTTCATTAAATCGTTTTGAGTACGACCCCATTCGGCAAATAACAGGCCGAAATCCCATCCTCGGTAACCATAACATGAATACTCAAAATCGCAGAGAATTAATTCTTTTGATTCTGTGACCATAATATTACTTCCTCTGAAGTCATTATGACAGAAAACTATTGGAGAATTAGTTCTAGTTACCAGGTTCTTAATCCATTCTATCTCTTGTTTCAAATCATTATTTTTTAATGCTTCACAATTGCATTCATCTATCAGTTCATTTATTGGAAATTTTTTATATGCATCTGAGTAAAAAGTATCGAATGCTTCGAAAATCCAGTTTCCAGTCTTTTTGACGGGAACTTCCATTGAATGTACTCTTGCTAACTTTTGGGCGAGTTCTTTGACTAATTTTGGATTATTTTGTTCTTCTATCTGGAACTGTTTGTGCTTTTGGGTTAAATTAATTGAAATGAATATTAAAAATTGTTCAATCGAAAACCTATAAATTTTTATAAGTTATGAAATAGACTATTTGAAATGCTAAATTCAAAATTAATTCAATTTCTAAATTCCTGAAAGTTTTGCAATTTAGGTCAAGTTCTCATCTATAGTTTGAATCTAACTTGATATCCATAATAATAATAAATATTCGGCGTTTTAATTGGAGGTTTATGTCTTATCCTTGTATGCACTGAAATATATTGATACTTAAAAACTAGATTTTATTAAATTTTATCCTAAGCTTTGCTCTCCATTTAATTGAGTCATTTTCTTTGGGTTTGATAGACAGCATGACTAAAGTTCAGATGCAGTATATCCAATCTAATTCGAGCACACAATTAAATGGTTAAAGAGGATATAAAAATAAGCGATCATTTTCTATGCACTATTAAGTCTATTAATCAAAGTTTTCTAGCTGCAGACGAGAGTTTTACTGTGATATAAAACAAAATATATCGATAATAAAATCTCATATCACACAAAATTATCTGTAAGTGCACAACATTGCAATATACTATTGTGTAGTTATGTATTCTCATTATCACTTTCCATAAGCTCTAAAATCCCTTCAGTAAATAATATAAAGAGAACTAGACCTGAATTTTAAGAGTGAAGAATAAAAATATTTCAAATGTAAAACACCTGATAGTAGTGTTGTATTTGCCCATCTTCAAACAAACCATATATTTTTGGTCCTAATTTATATTCAGACACCAGAAGCCCAATAACAACATCAGGCAATCTATCATTTTGATTAGAATCCAAATTATTGTTCCAATGTTTATCACCATATAATCTTATGGCAACCTCTTGTGGTTCATCACCAACAGGTTCATCATTCTTAGATATCTTACAATAGTATAACTGATTAGTCAGACCCCCACTCAATCGTTTTATTTCGATTTGATCTAAACTTAATTTAAGCCAAACTCCACTTAAATAACGTTGACATAAATCAAAACACTTCTGTTTGATATCATGAGGAGTTATACCCCGAAAATCTGTATATTATCAAGATCTATTTGATCGATACTTTCAGACATTTTAACTGAATTTTTCACTGCACTAGTTTTTTGTATAATTCAAACTAATATTAAATAATGAATGCAATCTCACTAACTTTTCAAACTCATACGATGCTATTCACATTTTTAAAGCACTAATTTCATGAGTTCGTCATATCTGAATTGTTATCATCGGTTCAATGAATATAAAATGCTTAGTTACAGACATTTTAAAACAAGATTATGATATGATAACATCGTACGCTACATTATTTGACTTATTTGAAGGCTAATTAATTGAATGAAAGCAATACGTAGAAAATATGGAAATCAAGGACATACTAGCAATGAAACTAACTTTGATGGTATTTACCCTTTATCTAAGTGTTTGTTGGCAACCGTTTCTGACTAATGTGTTTAATTCAGACAACTTTTATCATATAATACTTAAATACTGAGTGGATCCCATTCGTTAAGTTTTCTAGTTTATTCAGTTCTCAAGTTCGGCATAGTTCTCAACACATTTCAAAAATCCGATATTTTTCTTAGGTTTAGATCTTGAAAAATCTCATTCACATATATTAAACATTATATATTTTTAATTTATTGAAGTCTGTGTAAACATGAGAAGCCAATAAATGAGAACTGTTAATAGAGGTAAACCCGTCAATATTTATGTATTAAATGATATATGAATGCATATATATGACTGATAGGGATCATCAATAAAATAACAGAAGAGTAAAATTTTCTCATAATAAAAATACCTATACCCTATTATAGGGTAAGCCTAAAAAAGTCACTTAATAAAACTTTCAAAATAAATATTAAATGAATAACGTTCTATATATTTAACGAACAATTTTTCATTCGGTTGAATTAATCAATATTGTCATGAAGTAAACTTCAGCGATTTTACATCGAAGATAATCGTTAATGTGAATTTATTAATAGTCGCAAAAATTATTTTCTGTTAGGTAAAGTTTCGATAAATTATTTTCAATTTTGTAGTACGCGCTCAAGTTTATTAATCAAAATACGATTCCCTTATGAATCGTACTTTGATATATTTTTAAAGATATGCTCAGACATCATTGATTATCCTATCCTTCATATATTGCTTAATCATTATAGCAAATGTGCACATTTTCATTTAATTAGAGAAAAAGTCTACACCTATATTTATAAAATCTACTTATAATGCATTACTTTTCTAGATAAAATAATCTGTTTTAATGCTATTTTGCTAAATCGAGGTAGTCTACATTTGGATGTTGTATTAGATTTATTAGAAAATCTTTAATAAGATGTTTTCGCAAAACTCAAAATAGGTCAAAACGTTTTAAAATCTGAGTTTTTAAATATACCGATTTCTACCATTTCATAATTTTTTGCTGTAAATTAAATTTTCTATTGAATTAAAACTGAAATTTTATGAACTTGATATCGTAGATGAAAAAATTTAGCCTAATTCTAGTATTTTATTATTCATTGCTATAAGAATGAAATTCATATCTCTTATAACTTTAATGACTAAACAAATTCTTTCTCCAAAAGAAAAGAACTAATGATTTGCAGAATTCAGGAGAAAAATCAATCACTAAATTGAATCTTATGAAACCAAGAATTACTTCTGATTATGATTAAATAATTAATAAGTCTTAAGTTCTATTTTTAGACAGATAGTCATAAATTTGATGAGGAAGTTTTTAAGACAAGTCTACCTCAAGATGTTAATCAGGAACACATAGGCATCTGACCTAACCGCTCACCAAACCAATATAGGCATCAAATTAAAACTCACGAAGAGTAGAATCTAGTTCAAAAAGAACTTTTAAAAAATGCTATGGCTGAGAGGAGATGTGAATTTTTGAAGATTTATGTCTGAAAATTTAAATAATCAACGTTTTGACTAACTTTTCTTCAAGAATAATTAAGCAAAAGCCTTATTGATCGATACTATAAAGTATTTTGACCACTTAAATATCAATATTATTGAACGCCAATAATAGAACTCCAATGATGTTAATTACATTTATAAATTCATATCTTCCTTTAGTCTTCATACTTTTGAAAAGTTATTTTATTCCCGAGTCTACTCTTTATAAGCTTTCACTTGATGCCTGCACCGAAATGATGAAACCTACTTTGCTTTTTATACGTCAATCTTCAAAAGTTCATATTTCCTCCAAGCCATCGTATTTTTAAAGAATTGTCTTTGTTTTTGATTCTAATCTTCATACCCTTTAATTTGATGCCCGTATTGGCTTGGTGGGAAAATAGGCCAGATCTAAGTAACCCCTTTGTGCTTAGTCTTATACAGTCAAACCTCTCTAACTTAAATGTGTAGATAACCCCTTTTTGATATAAGTCTCATTTTTCTATGAATTCATATATGCATTTGTTAAAAAGGGCTGCATATTTGTTGTTGACTGCATATTTGCGCAAACGACAAAAACAACCTGTTGTTTTTTATATCTTATCTTGAGATATTCAGTTCTCTGATGAACTAAACCTAATCCAAATCAGCCCCTGGCCTCGGCCCTGGCCGTAGCGTTAACGCTTGCGGCTATTGTCGGCGCTGAAAGCGCCGACGCCGCACTATAGACGGCCAGGGCCGAGGCCAGGGGCTGATTTGGATTAAGTTTAGTTCATCAGAGAACTGAATATCTCAAGATAAGATATAAAAAACCTTTTTCGTTGGCTTCTTTGGCATAGTATGCCGTTAGTTCCTGGATATCGTTATTTAGGTCCTGGCAACCCATTAGATAACGGTGAACCTGTTAATCGTGTGGATGAAATTGCTAAAGAACACGATATTGCCTATTCTCAAGCAAATACTCGGGAAGATATTACAAAAGCTGATTTGGATTTTATTGATAAACTTGATAGTGAAGATTTCAGTGTTGGTAAGCTTATAGGACAAACTGGTATACGTATAAAAAGAAAAGTTGAAGACGCTCTTGGTTTTACAATTTATCCGTGGAATTTACCTGCAGTTAAAGATATGGAAGAGCCGCAATTATAAAGAACAAAACGTTCAGATGAACCTATGGATGAAGATAAAGCTAAAGAAAATGTTACTGGTGAAAATGAACAATATTTAGTATCTCCTGGAACACCTTTAAAACCTGATAATGTATTTCCTTTAACATTTCATAAACGATTTTTGGTTTATATGCAAGCTAATAATTGGGAACAACAAACTGTACTCTCATATTCAACCGATTCTTCAACAACTCCAGTAACAACTAAAAACGCAAGACTATACATTACTCCTTTTTTTAATATGCCATATCAATATATTTCTTCTTATTTGGATCGAACTGAATGGCAAACACTTTTGGGAATGGGAAAAGAAGTTATTATTGATAATGCAAGTTTTGATGCAACATATATTGGTTATAGAACGCCTTTTCAGACTGGATTAACTACTGCACAATATGCAAATTCAAATATTGATTCACATATAGTAAGATTTGATGGTTTATGTTATACTGCACCTGTTATTGTTGTTAATAAATCAAGTGGTGCAACTTTAATAACGAGAGATAATGCTCAATTTGCTAATCGTTTATATGGAACTGAAGCTTTAGGTGGTACAAATGGTGTAATAAGTAATCTTCCTGCATGTATGGGTTTTCGACAATTACAAGAAAAAATTACATTCGTTACTGAACAATTTGGTACTGCAAACAATAGTGAAATTCAAGATTATTTAACAGCTATACCTATATATGAAAAGGCAACTCAACTTATTTCAAGTCAAAGCATCGGACATGTTTTTAAAAAAACCTATAAACCTGTTTCAAAACGTTTTCTGTTTTCGCAAAGATTTGGTTTAGAAGATAGAGCATTTCCTACAAAATATGAACAATCAACTGAATATGTTTTTGCTGAAAATTTTGAAGGAAATAATCTAAAACCCGTTTCAGGACAAATACTTGGCTTTCAAGGTCCAAAAAGAGGAGCAGTGCCTGTTGTGCCGTACTATACAGCAACATTAGAAAATTATACTTGGAATACTTTGAGTGAATTGCCTATAAATAAAAATATGGAGGACTTTTCTATTGGAATAGTGCCTCAAATAAATGCAGACGGCAGTTTAGCTGATGGAACAGCCGAGTTTATCATAGATACAACATTAACTGTACTTGTTAAACATTCGCATAACCTGTATTCTAATATGTCTGCATTGCCTGCAATATCAAATTATATGACTAACAACACTAATATTCCAATTTGGAGAGGCAACGCCGCTGCAAACTATTACGTATGGGGAAAAGGCTGGAATAGAGGCGGTAGACCTAATATCCAATCTGCTGGCGGGAAAACTCGTATTAAAACCCAAAATGATAGTGCATCTATTGAATATACTTATAATATAGAAGGAGTCAACGCAACAGAAATTGAAGAAGCAAAACAAAAAGGCTTAGAAACAAAAACTAAAACAAAATCCAATTCTACGGTAACTGCAACTGCTCATGGATTAGATATCTTTAATCAATCTAATGTTCCAGATTTAGTTACTTCTGCTTCACAATCAAACATAACACGAGCCAATAGAGAACAAACATTAAGAGAATGGGAAGCAAATCAAAGAAAACTTCAAAATCGACCTAATGTATAAACAAGCCTATAACGTCAGCGGCTAATGTAAATTTCTATGTAGTTAACATGTTTTTAAAATAAAAAATTTTATTTCTTTAAAATAACATTTTCATGTCTACAAGTTGTGATATCATCTACTTTATCAAATTTATCTTGAAAATAATGAACTGAAGGAATATTATGCCACCAATCGTAGTCTTTTTGTAAAAAAGTTGCCCATAAATGAGGATGAGGATAATAAGAAACATATTTAAGCCATGGTTGACGTTCCCAATGATATGTGATCATGCGGTCTTGCATAGCTAAGATGTCTGTTTGATCGTTTGACATCTTCCAAGGATTATGATTGCATGTCATGATTATTGGTGTTCTTTTAATGATTTGATTTGATTTATATTTTATTTGAGCTGACATTTCTTGACCTTCTAATAAAGGTAATACATTTTGAATCTGATCTGAAGCAATATTAGCTTCGTTCCAAGTTAAAAGTCGTTTATCACATGCTTCATTTAAAGGAAAGCTAGTATAACGGTTAAAGTTGCCTATACGACCTACTATCCAGAGTAAAGATGTTATTGATTCAAAAAAGAAAGTTTTGCCTGCAGAAGGAGGACTTTTAACATAAAATGTATTTTTTTACTTAAAGTTTTATTTAAAACACAAATTAAATCACTTGAAAATTGTTGCACTAAAAAGTAATCATTATTCATTTGTTCAAGTTATAGTCTACCAATAAGTAAACAAGAGTGTTCACAAGTATAATATATTTTAGATGGCGAATACGTAGCACTTGATTTTAAATTGATATCAATAATTTCTTGAAATGATTTTTCATTCCATTCATATATTATTGATTGAAATGCATTTTCTATAGTATTTTCTCTTAAACTTTTTTTCCACATTAATTCTGGAAACCAATCTCGAAATTCACGTTTAGAATATAGATCATTGCTATTAATTGGAAGAGTTAATAAAATTAATTTCTTGACCTTTTCCCCCAAAATTTGTTCTTTTGAAGGCTTAAATCTTTTTGAGTCAAAATTGTTATATTCTGATGAATATTCTGAAAATCTTGTATTGCTTTCTCTTGTTTTAAGACCCATTTTGTCTCCATTCCATTCAGGGTAATCGGCCTCACAATATCTAAAATTATACCTTCTTTCGCATAAAGAGTATTCTTCATCTTTAAATTCTTCTGTTAGTCGATCAATCCCTTCGAATCTGATTTGAACGAGTGATCGTTGACCTTTTTGTAAATATGCGCAAACGTTTCTCCAGTATTCTGCTGATCCATTACGTTGATACTCACGGTCGATAACCAATCCGGAGTCTCGGAGTCTTCGATTAATGCAGCAATTGCAGGATCCTTTTGTTGTTCGATAGGTCTTACATTCATGGATCCAATGGATATGGGAGTAATTATTTTGTCCCAAGGAACATTTATGAAATCCGATAACGAAGTTCTGGATGAGCCAATCTTGTTTGAAACCGGGTTGCCCCACTCGGCTATGGAAAGTTCTTTTACTACATTGTACGAGACTTCGATATGCCTCACTATCGAGTGGCTTTCTGCTGTATACAACGGCATGACAGATAATTGATGTTGAGGTAGGATATTTAATAGTTGATCGAGATTTTCGTAGTATTGAGTTTTGATTAGTTGTTTCATTATTTGTATTATTAGATCCAAATATGGTAGATAATTTTGCAGATTCGGCTTCGTCCCAATCTATAAGGCCATAACTGCTATATTTTTAAAAAATAAAATATAGTGGCTATGAACTTACCCAAATCTTCGTTATATGAGCTGAAGAAATCATGAATTGACAATTGTTTATTTGTATTTGTTGATTCTCCTCTAAATTCATCACTGATATTAGAGACTTCACTAATACTTTGCAATTCTCTGTATAGTTCGTCATTTTCTTCTTTATTTATAGGTTGAGTAGTAATAATTTCATCAATATCTTCAATCATTTGTTCATTACAATATAAATCAGAAAATTCAATTGTTGGATCAATATTAATTTTACTAAAATTCATCGAAAGCTTTGTCTTTTGCAATTTTTTCGAAACTTAATTCATAGGAATGACGTTGAGCTTCATTAATATCATGAGTTATATTGGTATTAGCATTTAACATATAACCACTATAAACATTATCAAACTGTTCATTATAATTACTATGCACTTCTTTAAAATTTCCTTCTTTAAACTTTGTTGCTAAATAGTTTATAGTTGGTCTTTTTAAATTTAAAATAGGTTTTTATTAAACTTATTATATGGTCTGTTAATAATATAATTAGTTACAGATCTATCTTTCCTTTGAAATTTGGCCATAAAAGTATATAAATACCTTTACGATTTAAACGAATATCATGAAAAATTAAGTTTTGTAGACGTTCATAAGATTGTACAAAAGCAAAATATAAATCAAACATCGTAATCTTTAAACATTATAGTAACATTTTTACTAAAATATAAACATATCCACGTATTTAAACATAAACTTTTACATTTGTGATGTTCATTTTCATGTAATCGATATCTTTTAAGCTTTATACGTTTAAAATGCTTAATACCATATTCACGATCAGAAAGAAACTTAACTACATTCATCTTTAAAATGCTAAAACGCACTAACTTTTAAAGTAAAAACTTACCGATTTCAAGCAGACTTTCAGTCCTTATAATGTATTTATAATTGCTTTAGGCTGTTTACTAGACTATACTAGTCGCTTACTGACCTAATAACTATCAAAAATAAAATAACGGCAATGAAAAATATGAATACTATTAAAACTAGATTAAGAGAAAGCAGGATTTCACATGGCGCCATGCCAAAGAAGCCAACGAAAAAGGTTTTTTATATCTTATCTTGAGATATTCAGTTCTCTGATAAACTAAACCTAATCCAAATCAGCCCCTGGCCTCGGCCCTGGCCGTCTAGAGTGCGGCGTCGGCGCTTTCAGCGCCGACAATAGCCGCAAGCGTTAACGCTACGGCCAGGGGCTGATTTGGATTAGGTTTAGTTCATCAGAGAACTGAATATCTCAAGATGAGATATAAAAAACTCTGTTGTTGACAACAAACAACAGACAAAACGCAAACGACGCAACGGGTTGTTGACTGCATATTTAAGTTACAGAGGTTTAACTGTAACTAAAAAAATACTCATGATATGAAAAAATTCGTGTTCATGTTTTGTGTTTGATTAACAAGTTAATTTTGTTTGATGCTACAATCAATAATGTTATGAAACAATGATTTTTTGTCAAATTTAACTTTTTTGAGCGGATAAGAGTAGTAGATATGTGCTTCTGGACCGGAGCGCTCTAGACCTGAGAGGGATTCTAGACCTGAATACTCTATACTTGAGAGAGATGCCTAAAGCTTCTTTGAGGTTATAATTGAGTTGACGATACTGTCTATCCATAAAATTGATATAAAATTAGTTCAATTGTTAATCATTTTATTTTCCCCGAAATCAATGCATTTACAAGATTTTTTATTAACAATTCATTATTATTTTTATCAAATGAGAATAGAGATAGAAAATCGCAGTAAGAATAACCCAATAGTCTTAGTTTTACATGAAGAACACTAACACAGTTTTACTCATTCATAATAGTGTTCGCACGTTATATAATGCGTGTTATGTATTTTTTATGTAGTATCGTGTTCTATATTGCTATATAGTGTGCTATATAATGTTGTATTTTGTATTACTATATAATTCTGTGCGTATAACGTGCAATAAGAAGTACATTTCTATGTAACATGATACTAAAACATAAAAGAGTGGTGTCCCCGAGTCCTTATTACAGTAATGCTAAAAAGTGAAACTTTGCGCAATAATGTAAATAAAAAAATCTTTTTGGAGTACAACTGATTCTCAACTCTGTTTAGCCACTTTGTTGTTAAGATGGCTGCAAGACAGGTGGATCTGAAGAAAAGCTACATCAAGAAGCTGCACGACGCGTTTGCTGCATCCAATGGAAAAATGGACATGATGACGGACCGCATCAAGTCAACACATAAGAACTGGAGTAAGTACATTATTTAATAATTTTTTAAGAAAATCTTTCTAATCCTTTTTTTCTTTTATTTCAGAGATAATGTATGGAGAAATGGAAAGCCTGTGGCCCGAAGGACTGGATGGTTGGATGCCAGACGAGGAGAGGCTAAGAAAATGTCTTTTTATGACGGCTCTCCCGAAACCATATGAAGCTGCGACTGAGGATCTAACAGTAAGTTCAAGTCTTTTCTTAATTTTCTCAAAACTTTTTTAATTCATTTTTGTTTATGTAATTTTTCTAGGAAAAACAAACGATTGAAAGGGAGCTCAGGGAAGCGGAAACTTCAGAGCTCCGAAGGAGGAAGAACAAAAAGAAACAACTTCCTCTAAGAAGAGAAAATAATATATCAACAACAAGTTCGAAAAAAAGAGAATCTGCTTCAATTGATGAAACAGCTGGCCATTTGAGTCTCGGCGGAGACGGAAGCGAGGAAACTGAGTCAACAGGTAAAACAACACCTTTATTCTTGTTTTAACTATTCATAATACTAAATCTTTTGTTTCATTAGTAGGTGTGGCCAATCAGTTAATGGTTAAAAAGACCAACTATTAATTATTTGGCAACTAAATTTAAAGAAGGTAATCTTCAAGAAATAAATGCTTATTATAATAAAGAATGGAATAATGTTTATAATGAGTATGTGAAGAATGCAAATAGTGGTATATTTAATGATATTAATGAATCACAACAACAACGTTATGAACAATCTTTTCAAAAAATAGCAAATGATAAAGAATTTGATTAGTACAAGTAAAGTGAATTGTGATCCAACAATCGAATATAGTGATTTTTATTGTCATGAACAAATGAGTGATAATATAGATGAAATTATAACTACTTTACCAAAAAATAGTCAAGAACATGAATGTTTATACCGAGAACTCGAAGATGTTAGTGAAGTCTCTACTTCAAGTTTTGAATCTACAAGAAAACAGTTCTGTGGATCAAAGCAACTGTCAATTAATGATTTCTTCTCTCAATATCACGAAGATTTGGGTAAGTATCTCTATTCATATTATATTTTTATATATGGGTATTGGTGCTTATAGATTGGAACGAACAAGAATCTACAAAATTATCTGCAATATTTGGATCTGACAATTCAAGTAGTCAAAATAATGAAGAAATTGGCATTTTACGAAAACATTGATCAAATATTGAGTATCCTACCTCTACATTCATTATCTGTCATGCCGTTGTTTACAGCCAAAAGCCACTCGATCCAGAAGCATATCGAAGTTTGTTTCAATGTGCTAAAAGAACTTTCCACAGCCGATTGGTTCAACCCGGTTTCAAACAAGACTGGCTTATTGAAAACTTCGTTATCGGATTTCATCAATGTTCCGTGGGACAAAATAATTACTCCCATATCCATTGGATACAGGAATGTAAAACATATCGATCTAAACAAGGATCATGCAACTGTTGTATCAATCGACGACTCAGAGACTCCGAATTGGCTATCGACCGTCAGTACCAGAGCAATGGATCTTCAGAATACTGGCGAAACGTTTGTGCATATTTACAAAAAAGGTCAACGATCACTCATACAAGTCAGATTCAAAGGGAAAGATAGATTACCAAAAGAGTTTGAAAATGAAAATTACTCTTTACTCAAAGGATGGAGTAATCTCAGATATTGTGAGGCCGATTACTCACAATAGGATGGAAGTAAAATGGGTCTTAAAACAAGAGAAGATGATTCAAAATTTTCAACAGGAGCATTCGGACATTACAGTATTGACTCAAAAAGATTTAAACCATCAAAAGAACAAATTTTGGGGGAAAAGGTCAAGAAATTAATTTTATTTACTTTACCTTTAAATAATAATGATTTGTATTCAAAAAAAGAATTTAGAGAATGGTTTCCAGAACTAGTTTGGAAAAAATCTTTAAGAGAAAATACAGTTGATAATGCATTTCAAGCAATTATTTATGATTGGAATGAAAAAACATTTCAAGAAACTATTGATATAAATCTTAAATCTAATGCTACTTATTCTCCGTCTAAAATTTATTATACTGTAGAACATAGTTGTTCTCTTATAGGACGTTTATTATTAGAACAAATGAATAATGATTATATGCTTGTACAGCAACTTTTAAATGATTTAATTTGTGTTTTAAACAAAACTTTAAGTAAAAAAAATACTTTTTATGTTAAAAGTCCACCTTCAGCAGGTAAAACTTTTTTTTGAAACTATTACTTCTCTAATGTGGATTGTGGATCGTATTGGAAATTTTAATCGTTATACAAGCTTTCCATTAAATGAAGCTTGCGACAAACGACTATTAACATGGAATGAAGCAAACATTGCCTCAGATCAGATCCAAAATGTCTTACCTTTATTAGAAGGACAAGAAATGTCAGCTCAAATTAAATAAAAATCAAATCAAGTTATAAAACCAAATCAAGAACACCTATAATAATGACATGTAATCATCCATGGAAAATGTCCAATGATCATACAGATATCTTAGCAATGCAAGATCGAATGATTACTTATTATTGGAAACGACAAACTTGGCTTAAATATGTTTCATATTATCCACATCCACATTTATGGTCTGTATTTCTTACTAAAGATTATGATTAGTGGCAAAATATACCTTCAATTTATTATTTTCAAGATAAATTTGATCAGATTGAAGAAACAATAACTTGTAGACATTTAAATGTTGTTTTGAAGAAATAAAATTTTTATTTTAAAAATAAGATAACTATATACAAAATAGCATTAGCCGCTAAGATTATAGGTTGTGTTAAACATTTGGTCGATTTTGTCTTCTTTGCTGATATTTTTCCCATTCTCGTAATTGTTGATCTTTATTACTTCTTGTGATATTAGTTTGTGATTCAGAAGCTACTGAGTCAAGAACGTTTTTCTGATTAAATATATCTAATCCATGAGCAGTAGCTGTTGGTTGTTTAGTTATTAATCCTTTAGATTTAGCATTTTCAATTTCACTTTTAGTTACTCCTTCAGTGGTGTATATATATTCGATAGTTGCATTATCATTTAATGGTCTAAATCTTGTTGTTCCACCTGCTGATTGGATATTAGGACGACCGCCTCTATTCCAGCCTTTACCCCATACGTATGAGTTTGCAGCGGCGTTGCCTCTCCAAATATTTCAATACTATATAATGAATCAATAAATTCCTAAAATTAGCGCAAATTTTATTATCATCGATCTTAAGTTGAAATAAAACGCTGGGAAACCACAAAAATCACAACGGTTCAAGCCATGGACAACAATCATCAAAGATTAAAAAATAATTTTAAGAAATGATAATTCACTCAGCCATTGGAGAGAATGATGCAGTTCTTTGATCGGTATAACAATACTGTTTAGAGCTGTAAGAAAACTATGTTGTAGAGGAAAGTAGAAGTGTTGTAACTTAGTTTACATTGAATATAATTCCTATTAAGTATCCATAACTTTGAGCGCATTATATACCAATAATCAAAAAGTATATGTACCCGAAATATATGATAATTGAGTCTTGAAAGTTATTTATCTAACATAGTTATTTATCTATCTATAATGTTATGAGTATCGATATCATATCTACTGTTGATTTTGCCAAATAGTAGTACATACTTTAAAATATTTCTAAACCTTTTTTCTTTGTATGAAGTTTTCTTTAATCAATAAACTTTAATTTTCTACTGAATTCTGTGTAAAATTCAATCGTCGAACTAAGCAGAAAACAAAGTTACAATAAAACTTATGCAATAGTATAGATAACATAACGAATGTAAGTCAGAAATATTATAAATTTATAAATAATATATAAATTAAATTTCACATTCTGTGTCAAAGGTGAATCTTTTAATTTCTCAGCACTTTTTTACATCCATCTAGGATTGAAAAAAATCTATATATTTGTCAGGTTTTGAGATATCGCTTTTGTATAAATAGACCATCAAAAACGCTAAAACTTGGTAAAATATTGTCTGTGTTATTGTTGCTTTCTATTGAGATATAAAAGTGAAAGTCATTGTTCTAAAATAACATATATCAAAAGTCTATCAAATTAAATCTCTCGAGTCTGAATTGAATGACATTAGAGATAGAAGTGTTTCACTATAACATCTCTATTAATGATTGTTTCGTTTGTAATGTATTCCGATTTAACTGCTTTACGTTCTCATCACTCGTCTTGAACAAAATTTTAACAAGACTTCAATTGGAAATTGATTTTGATTACATTCAATATCGCATTCGCTTAAATGTGTTTAAATACTTTATTATTCAAAGTTACTTAAGATACATATAGGTAAGGACTGGCCGTTCCCTGGTGAGTTTTTGCATTTTAGAGACTTACTGAGTTAGGTTGACTTTAGAGGGAAGGTTCTAAGCTAGTATTATTATAACTACAAGGAGGAGTTAAAATTTTCTTGCAAATTACCCTCACCGGAACCGTGTTCGCCTCTAAAAACAAAGTCCAAGTATCTTTAATATTTCGAATTGTTACAAAAAAATACGTAAAAATATTTTTAAAAATAAAATAAAATAAAATGGTAAGAGGGGTACAAGTGGTTTTAAGTTTAAAATAACTTGTGATGTGTTGAGCATTTTTTGTGTGAGACTTCTGTTCCACGTGTTTCAGTGAAGTCATTATGATCATTGCGTTTTCATAATAGATTGGTTTAAAAGAAGTTGTGAGTTATTTTTGATTTTTGGTTATTGTTTTATTTAATCGTGGTTAAACCTGTTTGAGGACAAATTTTTTCAGATTACGTAAATGTCTTGTGTTTACAATTTAATTTAGTAATTTTTTCAAACTTACACTTATATTTGTTTTATTTTAATTTCTTTAGGATTTCTGTTTATTTAAGTTTTTTGTGGGTTTTAATTCTATACAATTTTGAATTTATTTAGTTAAGTAATAAAAAATTTATCTTTAACATTTGTATATCTCCAGTTAGTTTTTTGTTTATTTTGACGGTATTTATGTTTGAATTAGTTTGCTATAATTTGACGTCGTTTCGGTAATAAAGTAACCTTTAGAATAAATAGTGTTACAAGGTATGTAATGTTGTAAAATGTTTGTATAATTAACAGTAATATGGAGGTAAGTGTTTTAAGTGTAATAAGTTAAGGTAGTGTATCGGTTGTGTTTGTAATTTTCGTAATGTGATTTTTTAAACATTTTTATGAGTGAATCCGGGCTAATTGTTCTAAGTGGGTTTTTGACCTCCCACCTCTGAATGTCATACCTCATTGGATTCAGTTCATAGAGCTGAATCCAGTGATGTATCGCACTCGAAGACGGGAGACTGCTATATACCTTAGACACATTACACTGGATTTACCCCTTCAATGTAGTAACGCTACATTTTAACTCATTCAATCCAAATGATTCGACGTATATAATGTTTTCAAGTAAATTAATATTTTTTTTAAAAATTGTTCTCTTATTTGAAGAAAGGCTATAATGTGTGTGATTGAATACGTGAACGACTTGATCTTCTTCATCAATCAAATTTAGATAACATGAATTTGCAGAAATGTGAGATTTCAAAAACCTCCATGGACAAATTTTTATATTCGTTTTCTTCTTATTTGAAGAGATTAAACTTATTGAAGATTTATGCTTCAAAATCAATAGTTAGGTCAAAATGGCCCTAAAGTTTATAAAAAAATTAATATATAACTTTTGTGAATATTAACATTCGAAATATGGTATTTTTAAATGAGTATTTTAGGGTAATATTAAAATATTTTCGAAAATTTTCCATTTTTCACAAGCCTAGTGACAAATCATTCTTTTATTATGCGAAAAGTATTTTCAATGAATTACCAATCGATATATGAAATGAAAATAATTTTAATAACTTTAAGGGTTTAATCAGTCTGCACTTGGCCTCTTTGAATCATAACTTGTAAAGTCTAATAATGGATTTTAATGTAAGGTATAAACATATTACTGTATCCTAGTGATTGTAATTGCATTCACTGAATAAAGATTATTATAATTTATGTAATTTATAATGTAAATGTTTTGCTTATATTACTATTTATCTTTTACTTATATATATATATAAGTACATATATTTAAGTGTATATGTAACAATTAAATAATGAGCAGTTGTATTATTAATTAATAAACTTTTTATTTATTATTATTAGAAGATGATATTAAGATATTTTTTTTACTTAAAAATATGAAAAAAGAAAACGTGATGCGTAATAATTAAGAGCGGAAGTGAGTGTGTGCAAATAAAGGGTTACGAGAAGGAACTGAAGAGGGAGTAGTAGGCGTCACATATTTATATTTATATACGTATACATATACATATATATAATTGTATATCTTTTTAAAATTTAAAATAAAAACTTACAGCTAGACATTTGATTTTTTATCAAAACATTAAAGAGTTTTCTTTTGTAACAAAAGAATAATCCTTTTATAGCTTTCTGTTTAATAAGTCAAGTAATGCAACTTCATATGAACTAAAAGTCTAGACTTGAAACATGCGATTAAGTTTAATTTTTAATTTAGTTTATTTTCTAAGTTTAAAGTTTACTCATTGTTTGTTAAATTTTTACTAACTAAATCGCAACCAATTATTTGATTTTAAATGTCTCATCGACTATACACCTTCTAAACAGCTAAAGAAAAATAAAATAAAGGTAAGTTTTTTAATACTCTTTAATTATGCATGACATGATTTAAAAGTCTAGTAATAAATTTTAAGTTAGGTATATAACTTTATGAATAAACATTTACCTAAAAATTAGATCTTTTTTATAGTACACTATATTATAATAAATCATATATATTAAAGGTTTAAATAATTATTGGGATTAGATATAAGATATGCATTTTAATATTACTCTTAAATATTCGAAAATTAAGACTGTATCGTTTTATTCATTCACTTGTTTAGTTTTTTCTTTTAACGAAGAATCGGAATATCCAACCGATTTTGCTCTAACTATAATATAAAATCATTTTTCTTACCCTGTATATGAATCTAGAAACAGGCCCATAAATCCTTTTAAATATTGATGCAAGTATAGATATATCATACAAGTTGTACATAATTATACATAGTTATAGAATTAGAATTATTTCTATTCCTTGGTTGATCTAAATTGAGATCTAAATTAATGCGTATATTTTTTAAGAGAAATTATATCACATGATGAAAAATTACAAAAGCCTGTGTTCAAGCCTAAAGCTTCATTAATCGTGTGGAATCCAACGAGTTCACATCGTTATCAGTGGTTAATTGTGGTTCAAAGTCATGTCTTCTATCAAAGAAAACGTCTGCGCCAAATGTCATCAGCCAGGCCATTTAAGAAGCAATAGCAAGAAGTGCCGTTTACGTGAAAGAAGAATGCGATGCAGATTAAGTAAGCTTTTTATACTATTTTGCTCTCATAAAAACACAGGCTTCACAGGCTAAGAAAAATTTTTCTTGTAGTCTAGAGCAAAAACTATTATAGTTAAAGCAAATCGGTTGGATATTCTGATTTTACGTTGAAAAATACACTGAAAAGTTTACATTTAAAAACCTAGTGAACGTGTAACGCTGTTAACAAACGATATTCTGTTAGTTAACTAACAAATTTTAATACAATCTTGTTTTAATCGCTTTTTCATACTACTTTCATTGATATCAGTTGAAAAAGTAGACAACTAATGGCTGGATTAATTAATGATGTTTTTCTTATAATGTTTTACTCAATCATTTAAGAGAAGTTTTAATTTCATTTGAAAATAATACTGATTTATTTGAATATTTATTGTTAACTTATCTTGTAAGATTAACTGCTGTAAATCAAACTCAAGGCTCTCATATTGACTTTTAAAATAAACTGTCTTTAATTTATTTTTAACGAAGAATCAGAATATCCAACCAATTTTGCTCTAACTATAATAGTTTTTGTTCTACGCTACGGGAAAATCATTTTTTCTTACTCTGTACTTTACGATTACAATAAGTAAATATCTAACTTCAAAGCACAAGCTAACAAAAGTAATAATTGTTAAAAATCAGTTTTTAGCGAGTTTGTTAGCATTGAAATTGAAAAATAATTTTTCAAGCTTCCGGGCGTGAGGCGTCTCTTTTCAGTCGCATATTATTGAATAATCTCAGTGAACACTCAACCAGCTCCGGATACAGAAATTGAAAGATAGCTCATAATAATTGAAGTTACTAAGGGCTATTCTTTAGTTTTCATAAACTAATTGACTTTACTATTGATACTGATTTCATTATTAATATTTTAGTCAGCTTCAAGAGTGATTTTTGAATTTTGATTGAATTCGAACGATAGTTAAACAAATTATCAACTCTAAGTGATATTATTGATATTAATATATAATAATATTATAACAAATATAATAATATTTATTATAATAGATATAATATTATTATATTTCAATATTATAATCAAAATTGAAATATAAACCTATAGACAATTAACTAGTCAATGGTTAATATGAATTATTCACAGGATATACATACAAATATAGCCCAAACGATGAAGATAGCTTGGACAATTTGGAAGTAATTCTAAACAATGAAGATTCCGCTTCAGAGGTTCTTCCCGAGACACACGGGAGTACGACGACGCAGAGCGTTCAGCCGGAAATTGCAGAAATTGACAACTCTAGCGACGACGAATTATCGCCTAGGCCGCATCAAAGGCGACGATAAACCGATTTCTATGCTGAAACCTCTGGAACGGATGCGACAGAAGAAAATTCTGGCGATTCTCCTACTCGTGAGAATACACAAGGAACTACTACGACACCGAATCTTCAACCAGACGTTATTGAAGTCGACGACTCCAGTAGTAAAGACGACGCCTCTACTTCTGAATATCAAAAACAACCACTCACACAGGCGAGCACTTCACAAAGTACTTTTACGGCGGAAAATGAAGAGAACACCAATCAAGTAGACAAAACTGGCGATAAGTGCGTTATTTGCTTGACTAACGCTTCAAATCATGCTTTAATTCCTTGAGGTCACTTAGTATTATGTGACGACTGCGAGCTTAACTATTGTCGCATTAATAAAAAATGCCCTATATGTAGAAAGATATTTGAAAAAGCATTACAAATATTTGTGATATGATAAGCTTGCTTATGCTGAATTTCAATAGCTTGCATAAAATATTAAGCTTTTTTTTATTTCGCATGCTTAAAATTGAATGTTTAATCAGCAAAGTTTAAGATATTTAATATTATTAGATATATTTCATTGAAGATATTTAATAAATATATATTATTATATATATTTTGTGAAAGTTTATAATAGAATATCAATTTGTAATAGTTCAATTGTTTATCTTGAATAAAACATTGCAACTGTATAATTGTGTAATTGAAAATCACTCAACTATGAGAACTATGCTTTAAACCTTGTTTTAAGAATGAGAATTCTTTGCTTGAAAAATTTAGAAGGGACAAGCAAATCAATTGAAAATTACACAAGAGCTATTGGTGTTACTGGGGGTGGTTATATGAAGACTGTCGAAGACATGTCCGATGAGTGATTAAAGATGATTATTACTCGTATGACGAAGGTTTCAAAATTCCCAAATTCCTAGATTCCTAAAAACTTATTTCAAATAATTAGCTTATCAGAATTTCAACACCACCACCACCACCAACACCAACAACAATTACACCAACAACAATAACACCAACAACAACAGCAACAGCAGCAGAAACAGTGGCAACAACAACAACACCAACAGTAAGAACATCATCAAAATCCTGCAAATCTTGTGGTATGTGATTACACTCGTAGATCAAGCATCAAGTGTGACTTCTATACTCTCAAAAACGAAGGATAAACCAAATCGACTTCAAAACCGAAGCCTATACCATCAAATGTGGCCCAACAAGTTCTACAAGAGAAACCAACAGTTCATCTCATTGATACCTAACGATGTTTTGGAAGTATCGTCACTGATGATTGAAGTCTCCATCCTGATTAATTTCTACTACTGCAAGCCACTGGAATCTAAATCGAACTTAGAAGACAAGAGGTCAGATATATTGAATTTTTTATCAGCTTCAAGGTTAAGTACGATTGGATGAAGATTACAGGGATCTAAGAGTAATTAGAGGGAACGACCAGTTTTACAGCGGCATATTTAAATCCCACCTCAAACAGAATGCTGCCGAAACTCTCGAGACAAACAAATAAATACTATTCGTCCAACGTATTCGAGATTTAAGCGATACTTCATGCTAAGATTTCCGAATTTAAACAAAGTTCTCTACAAAATATATTAAAGATGATATCTGAACAACAGAGACCAAGCAGTGGAAACGATTCAACAATTGACCAGATTTAAATATTGTGAATGCAGAAACTTTTTAGTTTCTGCTTTTCACAAACAATTTTTGTTTATTTTTTTCTTCTCTCCCTTCTCCTTTCTTTGTCTAAATTCTAAGAAAAGAAGAGGATGAAGCTGCTGTTCTTAATCGAACGCAGCTGCGGAATGTCAGAAGGGTTTTTATGGCTCTGTTTTTCAAAATAGAGCCATAAAAACGGGAGGTCTGGGAACTCATTAGTGAAAATATTTCATGTGTCGTCAATTGGGACGATACATGAAATGACCAATTGTTAAGAAAGGATGGCCAATGGTCAAAACCGTTCGGCCAATCTCGTATAAAAGTCCGGCGATCAGGCATGGACTTAACTTTAAGCGATTGCCTTAATTTTCACATATTGTAAAGTCTGGATCTTTGATAGGAGCGTGTACGAAATCAAATTTAAAATATAAGCACTTTATTTAACATAACCACAATAAAAAAAATTACATAAGATTTCACAGGATTTTAACACTGGAAGAACGAGCGAAAAATTTAAGAAAAACACGACATTATATAGGAACAATAGGCGGGTTAAATTAGAAAATGTTTTACAATGATAGGCTAAACCTTTTAAGGTCAATAGCACATTTAGCTAGGATTGGGAGATGTATAATTAGGACATACTTAGGTAGGTTTTAAGAGTTGAAATATGCTTACTATCAGCTGTCTTCATAACTTGTACAGTTGAGACAAGCATGTGAAGATTTCTTTTGTAGAAACAAAAAGTAATCTTTAGATCGATAATAAATGTTGACATATACGGTGAGTTATGAAAAATAATTTAGCAATATAGGTTATTACAAAAGTATTTTGGTATAGGTCTAATTAAGAAACTTATTACAATATTTAAGCCGATGTTCGAGTCCGAAATCGGCACTCGCAGACATTTTTTTAGTTCTATAATCTATGTATCTACATTTTGTGTTTATTTCAAATAAAGTATTTTTTTGCTTTATTACATTTGTGTTGCTGTGTGTGAGCCTCAACTAGTATGAGAAAGTGTATTCAACCAGAGTTCATCTTCACGTTTCACGTAAGGATTGCAAAGAAGTAGGAAAACACTCTTTGCAATCACAATATCTTCAAGAGAGAATTTAATTTGGGAGATGACTTCACATTTTACATCTTGAAGTAAAATGGTGGAATTACATCAACTTCTTACTCAATCTACAAAATATTTTTCAATAACTTACGACATGGAGACAAATCAGAAGATCATCTAAAAGTGAAGTCTTTCAATCTGTTTCCTGTATCATTTGGGATAAAAAATTTTATATAATACTGATAGACTATATGGATTACTATCTTCACTGAAACTTATTAAGAATAAAGATAGAGATAAGACCACCTTTAGATTAAAAACCGAAGAATATTAGTTATAGTTCTTCAATATTCATAAGTTTGAAAACAACAGACAAGTATTCTAATGGTCCATTCTCGACGGATGGCATCAACGTTTAAGTGCATGTTGAGAAGAGTGAGGGAAAGCCCAACTCGAAACAACAATCTAACAACTTGAGAACTCAATTTATGAATAACAGATTTTCAAGTTTCGATGGTCTGGATTGTGGAGCAAGATGTATGTTTGGTATATTAAAAGATGAAAAAATCAGCTGTAAAAAGTTCAAGCTTTAGATACCACACAGGAGTTTCACCGAAGGAAGAGGTTAAAACCACTAACAGATGTCAGAAATGATCGCGAAAAAATTTAAGAGGCCAAAGTTATGATTAGCAGAAGACATAATTACTTGAAGTATACCGAATTCACTTTGAAACACGTTTAAAAACTACAACAGGCATTTTCAAGGAAAGTTGTTTCAAAGTTGAAAATAGATTTAAATTTTAACTAATACATCGATATAGTAAAAAATCATTATAGTAAAACAAAATAATTCCCGGCGATATACATCCAATAAAATACTTTATATCTGGTATAAAATAGTCTTTTGATTATAATTTAAATTTTCATCATATTTCTTTGGAAATAAAGTTTTGGATAAAGTTTTACGTAAAGCAATATTTTAATCAAGAGCTACATAAAAAATGAACAGAATAATTTAGTGTTTCTAGTTTGTCTAAACCTCTGTTTCATACATCTTCAACATTAAACAACTTAAAATATAAAAGGCTTGCTGGAAGTCATGGCTTGCAAATCAATAGAGTAGGAACTGGATTGATTTTTAACCATGAATGGTCGCACACAATTAGAATTAAATGGTCCTCGATTAAAGCAATCAGATAATATCCGGAACAAATACCATGCCGAGTCTACCCACAACCATATGATAACCTTTCTCTTTTTACCATATAGAAATTCAAATCTAGTATTACCAACTAAATATCAAATCGACCATTTATGAAATGTGTGAGATAATCTATATAGGTATACAAGCTTTAGAGAAATTCAGTCAATAACTTGTATAGTAGCATAGCATTTGAAGTAAAGTCTAAACAAATCTCAAGACATGAAAGATCTAATAAGAGAACAAAAAGGGCATTATTTTGTCAATTTTTAGATCACATTATTAAAGAGCTATTCGAGTTATTTGAAAGTGGTACAGTAAAAGATGAAAATAGAATAAAAAAGGATATTGAGAAATTAATGAATGATTACAGAACAAAGAAATGCAACTGCAACACTCGTCCAAAGTTTTACAGGTATGACGGAATTATTCGACTCTCGTCGCAAACAAACTGCTAAAGCACTATCCATTTTAGGTGAACAAATAAATAATGTGGATAACCAAATCGATTTTCTATTGGAGCATATTAGCAATTTGTACCTGAGGAACCATTATGCAACTCAAGCATCATTTAATATGATTGATGCTATATCAGCCTCAGTGTCAGCAATTTACAATGCAACATTGCTTTCAAGGAGTTTATGAGCTGAGAGACTGCAATCTTACAACTAAGAAATGGTTATCTACCCTTTAATATAATCTCATGGCTAACACTTAAGGGAATCCTAGTAGACATTGATCGATCAGTGAGGCCGATGTATGAATTAGGAATTGATTTAGAAAGTTGGGAGAAAGACTACCTTTAAAACTAATGGCTGTATTTTCACTTTAGAAGATGCGTATTTAAAAATATCAACACCACTTAGAAAAATAAATAACGAGATTGAATTTGGCTTGTATTCTCCTGTCGTGTTGCCTATTCCTTGTCATTCTAAAGTCTGTAACTATTACGGAAGAATGAGTAACAATAGTAATTATATAAAACTAAAAATGAGTGAAGCTTTGGCTAGTTAGAAAGAAGGATATGGGTTTGGTTTTAGAGATAAGCTTATTAAATTTTAACTGCATACCTATAGCTGCTCATCAGTTATGCTATACTTTCGATGCAAGTTTTATTAGAGATGCAAATAATTGTGACGAGTCTTTGTGAGTATAGGAACAAGTCAAATACCAAAGTATTGTAATTTTGAACTAGTCCAATCTGCCTATTATAGATCGATCAAGATTTCTGACTAATCATATCTCGTTCATAGAGAAATAGTCCCGAACTGTATGATATTCTGTGAAAATAAAATGCCAACTAATTACGAAGTCAACAATTGGACTGAACTGGTAGTAATTCCAGCGAATTGCTATTTATCCTCAAAAAATGTTATAATAGAGGGTCATCTTCATTCCTATAACAATAATACACTAATAAATGTTAAAACACCTACCTTCTTATTCGATATGACGACTGTACCCTATTTTAATACGTAGTTAGAAACGGCAAGTTTCAAAAAATTTAACATCAATATGACCGACTTTAAATCTACGACTAGTATTGTGAATGTAAAATATTTTGTTGCATTCACATATTTCTCTTATAAGAGTGCAAAATAGAGTGTAACCTCAAGTTTTAAGAGAAGTTATCTCTTCTGCGGACTCAAGCAATAAAGTTTTATTGCTTGAGCTCAAAAGTAGAGCTATTTTAGGATGAGTTAACAGTAAGTGTTAATTCATCGGAATTAGCTTAAAGATTTTTGAGGTCAACCGGTTGAGACTAACCACTAGTTCAATGAAACTATAGACATGAACCAAAACGTTTGGTCACTGCTCTAAACTTTTGAGCATTTAAGAGCACTCACAAACCATACTAGGAACTGATAAACAATAAGTTTAATCTACTACTTATCAGACGTCTTAAATATCTTCACTATCCTCGCGCTGAGATCCTTGCTTGTATTTTGTATCTTAAAATAACTTTAATCGAATATCAGCAAGTGTTTTGGTTATTTTTTTATAAGTTTGTGTATCTTTTACTGTTTCTTTAAAGTCGCACTTAAGGCAATCCGAATTGGCAAGTACGACAACAGTATTGATAACTCACCTTTAACTACAGTAACTGGTTATCTTTTTCACTCAAATGAGCATTTGAGAAATTCTTTTATAACACTGAGTGAATTCTACAGAATGAGGCATTTTAATTTTTCAATAGTCTCCTTAGTATCGATATTTGGAAAAATTTTATCATACTTTGTTTGCAGTTCTTGTGAGCATTATTAGAGAAAATCGTTAGCTGTTAAGCATTTCGCCTAGCGTACTAGTCAATAGGGTAACTGCAACCACAATGTTTTCTCACGAAGAACTAATGAATATCAAAACTTTGAATAACTGTATTGATATCTTTGTCGTAATGTTTTTTATTTTTATTGTTTGCATCATAAGGGGTAGAAAAATAAAATCTACAATAATATTCTCTCAAAGGCCAAGAGTGGAAAATGAACTAGAGATGAAAATTTTAGTCCGTTTAGTCTTAGTCTGAGACTAAGAGGTTGAGACGGACTAAGACTACAGACTAAGTTATACAGCTCAGTCCAAAAAAGTCGGAAAATACAATTATTCATATTTTTATCTAAAGTTGTTCAAATTCAATTATAACGAGCCTGAGCTATAAATAGCACTCTAAATAATGCTTTTATAAACAACTCCAGTATTTAATTCGCTCTCTTCGAGCTTAAATACAGAGTTGAAGTCAGCTCGGCATAGACGCGAAAAATGACTCCACATCGTACACATAGCTTATCCCATATTACGCCTATTTTTTGTTCTTTTTTCTCAATTAAATATTTGATAATCTGCCAGATACTGACCGAAACTGCTTCAAATGATCATAAATTGTACTTAAGGGTATCCCAGTTAGTTGGTCAAGTTTTTAAACTGATTTGATGCCAAATTCATACAAAACTAGGAGACGATCCCGATTATCAAATTGTTTTACCATTTAGTCTCATGCGAACTCAAATTTTGGGACTAAACCGAATACTACGCACTTATCAATCAATGACATAGGTACACCATAAGAAATCCTGTTTGGTTTGAAAATTCATTAAGAATTGTAAAGTATAAAAAGCGCAATACAGAATTGTTTAAATTCAGCTTTTTCCGAGTTTTTTGGACTGAGGTATACTTCAGTCTTAAAGACTAAAGTATAGTTTTAGTCTTAGTCTCAATTTCCATCTCTACTTTACTTCAATTAATTTTGAACAACTTTTCAGAATAGGATTTTGATTAATTTCTATTGTTTTGCAAACGTTTTGACACGTGTCAAAAAGAGGAATGACTATATACAAACTCGGATAACTCCGTTGTTCAGGCATACGCTGAAGCTTTTCCATTCCTTTTCAGATACCCAGATGTTCAAAGTTTAAGACATTTCTGGCATAATATTTAGTAATAAATAGAAAATCACACTATTATTTGACAGCTACTCTGCAATTATTGACTGTAACTCTCAGCAATTCTTTTATACTTATAAAAATATTTCATTATTCGTGTCAGTGGTTAAGTAAATTAATATATCTTAAGCATTCGTCTAAAGCCATAACAATAATGATGCACAGCTTCAACTGTGCTGTTGAACTGAAAAATTTTCCATAGTTTCGTAAATTCAATATTGAAGGTCAAATATTTTGGTCGAACCCTAGAAATGATTTTTACTCTTTATAGCCATGAAATTGACATCATTAACAGTACAGATAATCAAAACAATACATTCTCCATACGGTAAACAACTAATGATTTGAAGATTTCACAACAATCAATCACTAAATTGAATCCTTCAGTAGGAGGAGCGATCTCTCATTATAATTAAGGGATTGATTTTACCTTAAGAACGATTAAATAGAATCAAATGAATGAAACATTTAGTTTGAGACAAAAAAATAGTTTGGCAATTCAATAACTTTGTAGCGATAGTAAATTCAAATTCGCACGACTTGTCAAAAAGGTTTACAAATAGTAATTAACAATTCAATTTTCATTCCTCAAAGACTGATAACTATTTAATGAAGATTTTGATAAATCAATACTTAAGTGATCTTTAATTACAAAAAGAAAAATATATTTCTAAATATAAAAATCAAAAACTATTTAACCCTGACTTTCTTTATTCTTATTCTTCTTAAGTTGTTTCTTATTCTTTCTCATAGTCTTAAAATCGATTCCTCTACTCTTCAACTCTTGTCTCTGTTTCTTTCTCTTCATTTTGAGATAATATGGATTTTTAGCTAAAGCTTCGCTATATTTTTTCCGACTATGTCTTTAAACTCAGAGTCAGCTAAAAGTTCTTCAACGAGAGTCCTCTTCCTGTCCTTCTTTGGAACTCTGGAATGATAATAATCTGCAGCCGACTCAATAACAGTTCCAATTTGGAAGAATTTGGGCATTTGTTTGCTATCATTCTTCTTATAAAACCTCTTAGGGTCCCAGCCCCTTCTCATACTTAAGGCCATCAAATCGTTCTTTTTCTCTTCAGTCAACTCACTCGAAGGCATATTAAACCACTTATTGCCAGCAGTCTTACTGCTTTCAATTTTATTTAATTTCTTCCGCAATCTCTTACTTTGACGGAACGGTTCAATACAATATTGCTGCTCAAAACCTGCTTTTATAACAGATTTATTCTTCAACTCTTCAGTCATTGACTTCATTGACATCTGGTTCAACAGATTCTGGGATTGTTCGGGAGTTTTGTTGTCAAAATAGTCCTCTAGTTTAATACCAGGTTTTAATTGGGAAGAAAATATCGGCTTCTCTTGAGTTTCAATTGTTTTTAAACTGAAATCTGTTTTTGTTTTCAAATTATTGTCTGGTTTAGAATCGATTATAAAATTTGCTGAACTGTCCATATCTTCTTCTGATTGAGAATCATTATCAGTGTCTGTCGAACAATTATCTTCATCTAAAAACAATAAAAAAAACAAAAAAAACAATTAAAACAATTAAATTGTTGGAAAATTAAAATATTTAGTTTTCAGTTTTATCATACCTTTATTGGCGTAAATATCACTTAATTTGACAGATTTTCTAAGGTACTTTGAGTGAAACATTGAATTCGACATCTTTTATAGTATTAATAAAAATATTTCTTTAAATAAATACTGAATTAATTATTGTTTAGTTTAATTTATACGTTAGTGCCTTCAAAACATGTTTTCGTAAACTTTCAAATGCATTCATTTTTGTCGCACTCGTAACACGCGTTAAGCATATATGCCTTAAGTCGTGCCCTCTTTTGAGTTAAATAACAAACTGAAAAACTTGCGTCAAATTTTTTCTAAAAACTATTGAAACTTTGATAATTTACTTAAATTGATACTTGATTAATGTTGCGTTTTCTGTAACTAAATGAGTTTTTCTTAAATATATAAGAAACAATTTGTTCATAACTCCATGAGTTTAATATTTTGTTAGACTTTAAGTCACATTAATGACATGTATGCGTGTCTTATAATCAACACATCTTACTAAATGTTTGTCCTTCAACGAAAATTTTCTAAAACTCAATATTATTCCAGCAATTTATTAATTTATTTATAAAATATTTTTCAACTCAAACTCAATTGTAATAAATATAAGAGAAATGTTTTGAGTTAAAAAGATGTTTATACTAATAATTAGCAATAAAATCAGTAATTATATCTCACACAAACTAACATATTACTTCAACAATTTCGTTAATGATGCAATTTTTTAAAGAAAAATTTAGTTGTAAAGAATATAAAAATTTTAGAGCTAACAAGGCTTAATTGATAAATAAGAATGACTTCGAGTCTAGTTTATAGTAAAAATTCCTTTGAAACATTTAGTGACTATTTACGTCAACTTATAAGTTTTCTATCAATTAATAATGAAATTAGTTTGAACACACTCAAAGCAGTGAACAAGTTTATATTTAGTAATCAGAAAAAACTAAGAAACAACTGATGGAAACAAAATTTTTACACAATTTAGATTAATCTCAAATTCATTAATGCCAAGTAACTAATTGAAAAGTTATGGAAAAAAACTAAACAAATTTCTGTTCATCATTCAGCTTAATACAATCAGTAATATGCGGATTTCGAGTCTATCTATCATCAATCTAGTTATTTGTTAGTCCATGAGTATAAAAAATTTTACTATATTTGGACTAAACTCTTGGAAAGGTTTCGGATATATTTATATCTATGGTAGTAGAAACCAAGAATTAGTCTCATTATTGAGATTATGTTCAAACTTCAAAACTATTCGCACCAATCAGAATATAAAGACTTGAAGAATTTTTGGCAAAATAAGAAAAAATTTTCAATTTAGACGTAAGACTTAAAACTTCCGTTCGGAGAAAATATATGCGCAAAATTGAATTGTTTATAACTTTTTTCTTATTAAAAGATCAGAATAATACTCTTTTAAGCAGAATTAATGTAATAATAGATAAATAACTTTAGTTAATTGCTGTGGTGGCTCGTTGTCCGTAGCAATCAGTATTTGAGTTTTAACACGCACGCAGTAACTGGTATTGCAAATAGCTCTCTGGTAATTTCTTCATTTCTCTTTTAATTTTTCGATCAGTCGTTCAATAGATTTATCTCTACAAGAAGGATGTGCAAAATATGAATCATTACAACAATCACTTGAATCATCAACTATGTCGTCAGTAACTTTCGTCGTCAAAATGTGTTGTTAATAATGACTTAAGTTATCCATATTTAAACGCTGCCTTAGTTTTTGATTTTAGTTACTTGTTGGATTAGTTTTTCCCTTAAACTTTTTAATTCCGTACTTATTAATAAAATAACTTTTAGCAGTTTTATCACACTTAGTTCTTTTGCCAACTTTACATAACTTAGAAATAATTTAAAATTTTATCAATGTATTTGTCGACTTATCTTTTTGATTTGTTAGGCTTTCGGTCACTATCAGGTTTTGTTTCGAGTTGTTTGTTATTTTGAACTCGAGTTATTAAATGATACACATTCGTGCCACCTCCTGTCTTAAAAAAATTGACAGCATATTGTTTTCCCTTATTTATATTTTGTTCATAGGGGTTTCCAACAAATATATTCTGCTACTTTGATTTAAGGTTTTCATATTTACTAAGTATATTAATTTATGCAAACAATATCGAATTCCAAAAACTACAATAATAACGCAATTAGTTTGTGTATTTAGACTTTTGAAAAACCATCTATATATGTATTATATGTAAACTTGTTTTGTGTGGGTTCTTCGCCAAGTATATTAGTTTGAAATAATTTATAAATACCAGGAACGTATTAAGAAAATATTGATTTAATTTACGGTAATACGAATACAAATAATATTTTTATTGATCAGTCCTTAAATCAATTGTCATATTTTGAATGTTTGGGGAATTTAACCTTAAATTTACATAAAGAGAATTGATCGTATCATTAATAATGAGCTATTATTATTTGCCAATAATTGTAAAATTTTGAAATTCTTTACTATTACTGGAAGACATTACAGTTTTAATAGAAATTTATTTGAAGTTTACGCAATTTCTAAGACTTTAGAGAAACTTAAGGCAAACTCTCGGAAACTTTACGTGGGAGTTATCGTGTGATCGAAAATCATGGAAATTATTGAGTCATTCATTATTCTAAAAACTTTCAGATATCATCAGCAGAAAATCAAAGGCTTAAAAGACGAACGTTTAGTTGAAACTAATTTACATTTATCTAAATTAAATCATTTGTTGCTTATTTATTGGATTAAAGGTGTAACTGATCAGACTTTGTATAGCTTGCATGAATTGTCAAATTTAGAATGGATCATTCTATTGTTTGCTCAGTACTGATTTTTAATTTATTTGACTATAAAGTTTGAATAACCGAATTTGTGTATTTGCAAATTTTTGTGCTAGTGACCTGAGCATTAAAATTACTAATCTAATTTAGCTCAACAAACTGTAATGCTTTATTACAGACATTCATTCGAACTGAAGTAATACTCACGTAAGTATTAGTTGTGGTCATAACTTAAAGTTGCTTTAATTCTTTATCGGACAAATAATATTCTTTTTCATATACATTATAATCTCAAATTTTACGAAAGTCCCTTACCAAACTGCATCTTCTAGCACAAAAGCATTAGTTTATTCATGTAAAATCAAAATCAATACTCGATTCAAACTTTACGGAAATTAACTGTTGACTAATGAAAAACTATTAAAGCCTACAGTGAGGCAGCAAATACCAAAAAGTAGTAGAAATCATAAGATTGAACACAAGTTAATAGTCTACTAAACATCTATCACACAGATTTAGAAAGTTTTTATTTTGATTAAATTTTACGAACTTGTGATTAGTTTTTTATAAACTTTTGACATTTATAAAAATTATTATAAGGCGATTATAAGATTTCAAAAGATTATTTCTATTCTTCTCGAATTGCTTCACAATATTTTTAACGCTATAGTCAAGTCAATCTGAAAACTTTATTTTTGACAAATACAGAATCTTGTCTATTCTAAAACTTCAATAAGTCTACAAATAGAAAATTATTAAAACTATTTCTACATATTTTCAGCTTAAAAATGTCTAAAACTTTTCCAATAAGCCAAACAAAAACTTTTCAAACTTAAATTATAATAAATAAAGTATAAAATTTGGCATTAACTGTCAACTATGTTATGAACAGTTTACCTACTTTCAATAAATTTACAACACTTTCTATAAAGGCCTATTTGTTTATAATTACCACTACTTTTCGTACTTTTTAGCTCACATTTTCTAGTAGACTTCTGCTGGAAACTACTAGGACATTTTTTGCTATAGTTCCTATGCTGACATGAAGTCCAAAAACACGTTAGCATCATATCGTTCTTCTCTCCTCTCCCGGCTACAGCCAAAATCTGGCAAAATAATCCAAAAACTATTATAAGTTGCAATGAATTCATCTGAAACAAAATGACAACAAGTTTTATATATCAGAAACTTTTTGAAAATAACTTTTTCATACTTTGCTTTTCTATTGATCTATCGGTACCTTATCCGCAAACTGTTTAAACTTGAGTTGAGTGTGATTTGAGAGAAAATTACTCTTATACTACTAGTTCCAGTGCAAAGACGATGTTATAATGAGATGAGTTGACTGCCAAAAAAGGAAATCGAGCCTAAGTTCTGAATGTCATCATAAGTTCAAGTACTGTAAACAAGACATCTCTTAAACGCCTCTATTTATAATAGTATTTGCACTAATGCTGGCACATATGACGATAATTATCATATTCACAATGTTTGGGATATCAATGAAAAGATCTCAAAACTTTGGCGCACTAGATCAATAAGAAAGAAAAATATAAACTTAGATATTTTGAACAACTTTAGATAATCAATAAGTTTTTATTACTTATTTCAAAAATTTTGGGTACCCCTTAGACAATCTCTCTCTCTCTCTCTCTCTCTCTCTCTCTCTCTCTCTCTCTCTCTCTCTCTCTCTACTTAAATGTATACAAGTTCTAGCACTTATAGCATTAACCGTGAAGTGTAAAAACATTTCAATTAGAGTTTTGGCACTCAATATAAAGCTTTTGACGAGTTTGCATATGAAGTTCACTCAACTTCGTAAATAAATGTCTACTTCAAATATTTTTTATTTTACTTTCTCTATTTATAACTTTAGACATTTTTTTAGACAATAGCATAAGTTATCAAGAATTATATATACTTCATATCATATCGAAAAAACTTATCAGAGTTTCATAAATTAAGATTTCTACCACAGAAATTATTTTCGACTAAAAACTTTTGGTTAGAAGTGATGTGGAAGTTTCATAATTTGTGTAACTTTTCGTTAAACTAATGTTCATAAACAGTTATATATTTTTGCCTCTTATGAATACAAAACTACAAATATTGCGAAAGAGTTGATTCAAGTGGTGTTAGTGTGAGAAAATAGAAGATTGCATCAAATCGAGAAAAAGGCTTACGTGATCTGGAGCTCCAATCGATAAATGCGTCTGACTATAGTCTGTGAATGAAGTTTTATCGATTCACTTGCAGTTTTTGCTCTTGAGCCTCACATCTATGCCAATACTTTAACGACTAAAAAGTCATATTCATTGCGGGTAAGTGTCATTTCAGTATAAATTGTAAAAAAACTTAATTCAAAACTAAATACTAATTCTTAGGTATTCAATTGATTTAAATCAATACTCAGTAAATTTTCACTCTTCATAAAAATCCTAATTTTTACTTTTAGTGCAAAAGATTCGATAAAAGGCAATAATTTTAAATAACAGTTAATTAATTTCGGAGGCTGATTGACAGATGAGAATTAATTTAAATGAGATTCAAATTTATAAATTTAATTATGCTAACAAATTTTCAATTCTTTTCTTGAAAAAATTTCAAATTCTTTCTTGAGGTTTCGTCCCTGAGATATAAAAAGAGGTGCAACAAACATACAAAACCTCAGTTGAAAAATCAGACGAAACATTTTATGCCGACATAAAGAGTATTGCATTTCATACATGTGCATCTTCTGAAATCTTGAGCCCGCAACCTCCAGTCCTTACACCCGCAAATAACCACATTTTAATATCTTTATTAAACTTCACTTTAGGTATTACCGAATCTTTTTCAGATTAGTCATCATTCAAAACAATACTTAGATTAATTTTTAAAATATCGAAATTAGATCTGATAAATAGCAAATTTTTGACTTCATTTGAATTTATGCACGATTTTCTATCAGTTAGTGTGAATGCAGCATAACTAAAATCGTGTTCACTCGAAAAATTGGTCGCGGGTAAGGCAAATCGTTTTAAAATTCAACTTGCAATTGATCATATTGCATAAGTTCAATTAGGGTATTCCACTGAATAAACAACTCATCTACACCCACCCGAATCCGCCGAATCATGAGGATATCAGCAAACATCCGCTGATGCGGATGCGTGATGCGCATGTATACCGCATTTGATATGCTAATTATTAATATAAATGAATTAGGTGACATTGAAATTAAGCAAAATTTTGTCTTTTCACTACAATGTTCTCTCTGTCATTGCAAATACGACACGAGACGAGAATACTTTACCTATGTATCACTGAAAATAAACCTTAGAAATAAGTCACTTTTTCTATAAAAAGCTATTGTGGAAAATATTTTCTAAACTTTATTAAAGATAGGATTGGTTTAGTAATTTTTTATGAAGCTTAAGATCTTTAACATGCAATCAGTATTAGGTATTGCATATGCTTTGAGCCTAAACTGTGAGCTTGGACTTTATTTTAGTTTTTTGAGTTTTCCTAACATTTTCAAACAATTGTTGATATTTTACTAACGTTTAGAAAGCAAGACATTCCTATCGAATAAAAATAATTCTTAAGCTTCAGTCAAATTTACATAAAATAATCCAAAGTTTTGACACTTAAGTTATGCTAAAATTCATCTGTTGCAAACGACTCATACAGTTTTTTCAATGTATGCATTTGCAATTGACGTGAGTCCAATTCAATCAAAATACATGTGAAAGTAAGAAATCAAAGTAGACTTAAGTGTTGTAACAACCATGCAACACTTGAAAGTAAATTTGACATAAACTGTTTATCAGGACCAGCACTTCAAATAGTAGTGCATAATTTGCATAAGTCAGTCAATTTGGTTGTAACTTATCTAAACACTTTATAAGTAAAATAATTCCTAATTCTATCGCATGTTACTGTTTCTGTGAATATCTAGAGTAAAATCGATTTCTAAACAAAATAAAATGCTGGTAAAATAGGGTATTGGGGGAAAAATAATGCCGAAAATGACGCAATAATATTGCTCTGATAGAAAAACCTCGCAACACTCTCGAAAGATTGACAAGATTCTGACCCAATAGTGATGTAAGAGCATATGTGAAACATGAAAGTTGTTGCCTTTTATGCGCTATTGTTACTATATTATTGAACGTGTGGCTCAGCACGACTTTAGGGCTAAAATACAATTATATAGTCTTTGGCTGAATTTCCCTGAAACCTGCTCGCTATATATATGCCAAAAGCGCTTTTACTTTAAATGTTATATAACAAGTGATGATAATCTATGCAAACACTGTCTTAATAGATTGTATCATAGCAGAGATTTGAAGTTTGCTGAAGTTTAGTTGTTCAAGTACCAGTTGGTCGCACAAATTATTTGATTATAAAATTATGGATCGCCTCAAGAGCATTGAAAATTTGGATAATTTGGCTCTAGTTTTGCATCAGAAGGATGATTTAAGATTAGAGCAGTGGCCTATTGAGGAGAAGTTAGGCCCAAATGGTCAGTATCTTTAGTCTATTTATATATTGGATATTTATCTTTAAGTAAAACTCAATTTTTTATCCAATTATAGACTGTTTGCTTCAAGCTCACAGGTATGAGTTTCTAGTTTTAAATAATTGTTGGCTTTCTATAAAATAGAAATGTTTAAAATGACCTCACGTTGATATTGATTTGATTTTCAATGTCTCATACAATAATCATACTATATAAGCATTTTATAAACTGATTATTCAGCTAAAACTCAAAATATGCTCAACAAAAAAAGTCATATTTGAAAGCATAGATTTAAAACTTGCTTAAAGTCTATATGCATTTGATCTTCAATTTTTGGCAATGCATTTCTTAAACTAATAATTAAATTGAAAATCATTATATGATTAACAAAAAACATTTCCCAACCAATCTAAAGCTGCGGCATATGTGGTACTGACATTCATCTCTGGAAGAATGGATATGTCGCTGACTTTGTAGTGAATAAACCCTATGTCTTAGGACACGAACCATCAGCTCTAGTACTAGCTGTTGGTGACAAAGTAATGCACCTAAAGGCCGGAGATAGAGTTGCTGTCGAACCGGCGATTCCTTGTCTCAAGTGCGAGTTTTGCCGAAGTGGTCGATACAACTTGTGTCCCGTTTCTAATCTACAATCTCATGGTTTGCCACCTGCTGACGGAAGTCTTAGAAGATATTATACTCATCCGTCTGATTTCTGCTATAAGTAAGTTATCTTAAGAAACAATTTTTCTTAGGCTATTTATAGCTCTGAAAATTTAGTTAGTTTTCAACCGTAGTGCTTGTTTTTAAGATTTTTGATTTAGATTCAACAAATTAAGTAAACAGTATTCTTGGAGTTCTAGATTGAGTAAAGATTCAAATCTCACATGTGTAATTGAGGTTATTCTGGTCCTTGTTAGCAGTATATGATTTTTTGCAATATAATTAAGAAGTTCTTCAAAAATCAAAATCACTTTTTTTATATAAATGCAAATTTTTATTTTAAATTTTCGATTACGAATTTCTTACTACAACTCTTAACAACAGTTCTCAATAAATCTGTTATCTAGAAAAGAATTAAATATTTATAACAAATACTAGGAAAATACATTTTGATTGTCTATTAAGGAAGATTTTTAGAAACAAATTTAGACTAAATTACTTTAGTCTGACTAATAATTAATCCTAAATAGACTGCCAGATAATGTTTCTTACGAAGAGGGAGCTATGGTTGAGGCACTAGCAGTTGTGGTACATGCATGTCGAAGACTTAACGTACATGTTGGCCAGAATGTGCTGGTTTGCGGCGCTGGACCTGTTGGTATAATGAGCTTCTTATGTGCTAAAGCTTTCGGGGCTGGAAAAGTCTTCATAACTGATATCAATAAAAGTAGACTTGATCTAGCCAAAAAGTTAGGTGTCGATGGAGTCTATTTGATAGATCCGAAGACTTTCAATGATAAAGAGGCAGCTAAGACTATAAGTGAAGAGATGGGAGATTCACCCGATATTACCATTGAGTGCTCGGGTGTCGAATCAAGCGGTTAGTTATGAAATAATTGATTTTAACTTTTGTTTAACATGTAAAAAACATTTCTTAGTCTGTATGGCTATCTATGCGACTAAAAGTGGTGGCAAAGTCGGTATCGTTGGGTTGGGTCCTAAGAGTAGAGTTCCGTTAAGTTCTGCAGCTATGCGTGAGGTTGATTTGATCGGTGTTTGTCGTATCAAAGATGAGTAAGTGACCAATGCTTTCAACTATCGTTTCATAAATTCTGTCAACTTTTTTCTCAATAGAAATTTTTTGTTTCTTATTCACTCATAAAAACTTTGATTAATTTTCTCGAAATAAATAAGTTTTATTTCTTTACTCTTAAGAAGTGAATTATCTCTTAAACGGAACTAATTTTTGTTGAGTTTTAGCATTTCATATGCAGTCATTTTTCAATTGATTAATTTTCAAAAACTATTTTTCATATTTGATTCACTGAATGACTTATTAATAAAACTAATTCTGAAAACCATCTCCAAAGCTATCCTCTGGCAATACAACTGATATCAAGTGGTAAACTAGACCTAAAACCATTGGTGACACATAAATTCAAGATAGAAGAAGCAATCGAAGCATTCAACCTACTAAGAAGTGGAGTTGAAGGAGTGGTCAAAGTATTAATTCAGTATTGAATTTGATATCTATTTCCTCTAAATAAGTATTATGGTGAAAGGTCCAGTTATTTCAAATTGAATATTTGAGCGCAATTTGTCTATTATCTCTTTCAAACTTAATGTTTATCTTATTTATTCTAATTTTATTTTAATTTATTCTGTAGTTATTTATGAAATGTTATGAAAAACTTGAACTTAATAAAATCTTGTTTGTTCTTTGACTTTATCAGCATTTAATTGAGTAAATTGAGTACGAGGTCATCAAAAGTGAATCAGTAATGAGTCAATTTAACCTTATAGCTATTACTCAAATTAACTTATTTTTATTCTGAAAAATTCACATAGTTGTATGAAATATCATCAACTGTAAGTGCAAATAATCTTCCAAATCATCAAATTCAATTTGAGATGTTTAGTAAATAACATTTTGAATAAAACATTGGTGAATACGAGCTCTTTCCAGATCCTGTCAACACAATGAAGAGTGAATTTCTACGACGTCTACAACAAATAACTAGCATGTAAAACATTATAAAACATCTAAATACTCATCAAATGCAATAATCTTATGAGATCTCGTGACTTAAGGTCAACATTTAACACACATGCTACTTTTAACACACATGCTACCAAGTCACAATTAACTCATTTTCTCACATAGTATCAACAGATGAGTCAATTCATTCAAATATTAATAACACTAAATATATTAGATTTGAATATAATAGAAATGAATCTAAATAATAATTAGTTAGGTACTTGATAAAAAGTGGTTTGATAATATGGGCTCATATCATATCATGTAAAGGTACTACAAAAAGTTGAACGAAAAAAAGACTCACACTTAACATTAAAGTGAATACTAAGGGAATTGGTTAGAATGCAAATCAATTAGACGTAATAAATGTACACTATTGGAGTGTAGATCTAATGATTGCAAAATAGATTTATATTTCAATTATTGAAAACTCATTGGATTATTTAACACATATGCCCAATAATATTAATTTAATTAATAGTTCATTTTAAATAAGTTACTAAATGGCTGGTCGTTTAGCATCAAAAGCGATTAATTCGCTTAAGAGTAAAGAATTTCGAGACTACTTAATGAGGTATATATAGAAAAAATTGATTAAACAAAACCAAACTAAATATATATTTTTCTAATACTCTTCCTCATGGATCTCATGTTGCATCTCAATAATCAACTATTAATTGTCTCAATTCCTATTCATTCAACTCAATATTGATTTTGACTGAACTCAATGTTCATTTTGATTGAATCGCTGCTCAATTTAATAGTACTGTAAGTGATGTTTGGATTTAATTTTGATCTTATCTATCAATCGTATTTGATAAATGTTTTATTTGTAATACAAATGTTAATTGAGCAAATCGTTAACTTTTTCAATATTAGTTTAAAAATGAAAGTTTATTTTAAGGTCAATTTTAAACTAATAATTATTTGTAAAGATTTTCACTAAAATTTAAGAAACATCTGAAATGATATGATGAACAAAATACTCTTTATAAGTATAAAGATAGTTTAGGTTATGTCAACTTTTAACTTTTATCATTAATTAACTAATCTTTTACTCTTTACTCCTATTCATAAACGCATCACTTGTTCAGCATTTCTGGGGTCCGGGTAAGTAATCGTAACTCTATCTGAGGCTTAATTCAAAATTTAATTAACTTTTTTAATTCAATAGTTGCCAATTGGGGAATACCTTTAGCCGCATTGGCCGACATCAAGAAGGACCCGAGTATTATAAGTGGAAGAATGACAATCGGTACCAAAGAATCTTGATAGTTAATTGATTTGCATTTTATGAATTTTTACTTATTATTAATTTTGTTTAATTCACAGCTCTTTGTATTTATTCATTACTATTTATGAGGTTTGCTTTGAGGGTAAAGCCGAGAAATCTCCTACTATTTTCGTGTCATTTCACCAACGAAGTGGCGCAAATCACACAAGGACTGCGGCTTATTAATTATGAGTATGATAATTAATCATTTCTGCTTATTTTCTATTCATTAACAATCTAAATCTTACTTTTACGTATGCTTGCATTCATTTTGTTTGCTTTTTAAACGTTTAATTCATTCAAAACAGAGGTCAAATCTATTCAAAATTGTTTGAACTTAAGATTCAATTCAAATTCAAGATCAATAGGAGACAATTCTGAGAATACTAAATCAAAAAATTAGCCTCTGTTTATTTAAGGCTCTTATGGTTCTAATTTTAACATTGAATCTAATCACATGTAACTTATAGTTATTTTCAATAGTTATTAATATTGTTTTAATCTTATCGCCACCAATTAATCGTACGCACGAGCTTTATATAAGACTTTTATCTGATATCTCATAAAAACACTTATGTATAACATTTGTAAAACATATAATTATTATTCTTATCGATTTTCTCTTAAATTTCAGATATTTGAGCGACAAGGAGAAGAATCAATTGCCAGCATAATTTTAATGAATGATTAGCTAAGACCTCACTTAGTATAAAATATATCTATATATTAATAGAACTATTAGTACAATTAAGTTAGATTAAAATTGTTATTTAGGCTTATTTTTTAAATTGAATGTTAACTTTTAGGTGATAAGGAAATAACTTTTATTAATTAACTTTAAATCTCTGGTGTGTGTATGTGTGCATACAATGATCTAATCTCTTAATATATAACTTTCAAATTTTGTTTAATTCCAACTCAAGTTATATATTGTCACTAAATCAAAACATAATTTATGATATGAGAAAATTTTGTTGTCGTTAATTGTTGTTAAGTTATATCTTATTTACTTTGAGAAAGGTCAAATGTTAGATTGAAACCTCTCTGATTCCAATCATTATTGTTATGTTGCTTTATGGCAAGAATAAATAGATTTAAATCAATTATATTCATACTATTGGTCATCATTTATATCAAGTTTTATTTTATTTAATATGCAATTAGGACAATATTAAAGTTGAAATAATGCAAAAACGAATATAATACTGAACTAAATATGGAAGTTGTACTTAAAATGAGTAAAATGTTAACAACAAATAAATATTCAAACCTTAGATCAACACTTCTTATGAGACTTTTCCAAATGAAATCTCATGGCCTGACGAGAAGAGAACCTTCGATCGCATTCGGCAAACTCACAAGTAAAAGGTTTCTCACCCGTGTGTTTCAACATATGAGCCTTTAAGTGAGTTGGTTGTCTGAAAGTCCATTCGCATTGAGGCCACGAACACTTGTAGGGCTTCTCGCCCGTATGTCTCATCTTATGTCTCTTTAATCCTTTCTCATAAGAGGTCGAGAACTCACATCCAGGCCAGTCGCACTTATAAGGTTTTTCACCTGTATGGACACGTTTATGTGTCCTCAACTTGGCGGTATGGCATGTCTGGTAACCACATCCAGGCCAATCGCACCTGTTTAGGCGATAAAAACGCTTTTGATATTGAGTACTCTGATACTCATGTGATTTACAACTACAGTGGATGATAATGTATCAAATTTTTCTCTATTCAGCATTTATTCAGAATTTTCTTGTCATTACTATTTATTACAATTACTTAATAATAGACTTATCTCACTCGTACTCCTATTCAGACCGACAAAAATTAAAATAGGATACAGTCTACTAATTGCTGATATTTTTAAAAACGTTTTACGTAAAATAGTAGAAAATTAAATTATTATCACAATTAATCTGTTCTAAAATCAAAACTTGACATGAAGTTGATATGACCTCTATTGTTATCAACATTACAATCAATGAATTCAATAGTTGACCAATAGTACAAAATCAAATGAAAGAACAACTACTATAATCTGAAAAATACTCACTTAAACCTCTTCTCATTAGTATGTGAACTAACATGAACGTCAAGCTGTTCCTTTCTCAAGAAGGCCTCATCACATCCGGGCCAGTCACACCTGTACTTCTTAGTCTCCAAATGAATATCTTTATGTCCATTTAAATTTGACTGATTTTTAAACACTTTTCCACAGCCAATCCAATCACACCTAAAGACCACATTGGGATCTATAACTGACTTAACTCGAGCTCTCTTTACGACTGGCTTTCCCGAACTTTTTGACTTAACCAATCGTAAGCTCTTAATATGACTATTAATAGTATTTTTGGCATTAGTTTTACTCTTAATCAGCTTCTCTGCCGACTTCCTATGACTTAATCTCTTAGAATTGTTCTTCACTCCATTATTAACACAACTTGCGACCAGATTATCTTCTGGTTGGCTTTCAGGCCAATCGTGATCCAAATTGGGTTCACACCAGTGACGATCTGACGGCGAAATGACTTGTTCTTCAGCATAATTAGCTTGATCTTGAAGCGAATCGTTATCTAAAGCACAATCCAATGATTTTTGATTAACAGATAACAACTGAAACTTTTGTGGAGCACTAAAAAGTAGATTATGATTAGAATGATTTAAACTATTTAACAATAAATTAATTTGGTTTCTTTTAGCTGTAATTGTTGCGCCACTACACCGACAATAATCTATGAAAATAAGGCATAACCTAATTATTACTCTTAGTTTATCGTTTTGTTCTGTCAGATAATCAATAATAAGTTGATTTTGTTCATTAATATCTTGTTTAATAAACTGATTATTTTGTCCACTAATATCTTGCTTAATAAACTCATTACTGGCAGTTTCAGTACTTTTATTCATATCGTCATCAATATTATTGTCACGTGATTTGTCGCTCAATAGTTTATCACTTGTTATGGAATTGTTATTCGTTTCTATATTCATTATTGATCTCTTCTTTCTTCAGCTAATTATTCATTAAAAAAGTTTTCCCATTAAATAATTCTTGATTTTTATGTAATACTTGTTTACAACATTACGGTTCGCTTTAGGGACTGTTTGTATAATACGCTCGTATTTTTTAAATCATTACTCTTAATTTAAATAAGAAATTAATTATAAAATATTTTTACTAAATTAAATTTTGCTTCTATTTAGGTATTCATTGAGAAAATGCAGTGATTTTTAATTGAAAAGTTCAGACATTAGCTTAAAAATTTGCAAAAATTTGTCTTCATTAAAAATCACTATTTCTTTGAAATTGAGTTATTTAACGAACTTACAGAGTGGTTAACAAAGATTATAGATAGATATCTATCATTAAGAAATGGCTTGTTTGAGATCTTATAAATTTATAGGTAGTTAGGTTTGAAATCATATGAAAATAATCTAATAGTAATTTGTAGTAATACAGTTCAGTAGTAATTAAGCTTTCAAACTATCTGTTGATCAAAATTATTCTTCTTAGTTGTCACCCATTCAGGACGTAAGATATTACAATCCACTTGATATTATCACCAATTATTAAATCAAAATTACTAGGCGAACTCTCATAAATACTTATATCCAGCGCTGAAGAATAAAAATCAGATCGCTCTCCTGTTGACCCAAAATAATGACTGAAACAAATGAGGCTTTCTTAATGCCAAATATGTTAAGGTACCAATTGCCTCATATATTATATTTGGCGCTCTTATAGACATGTACCATTGATGGATCCTTAAGAGTGACTGTTTTTAAATGAGACAATTTTGCTAATGATTTCGTGCAATCGTACTCTCAGTAAAACTTCCAAATATCTTAATTCAGGCAAATATGAGTCAATTAATCACAACATATCTGAGCTTCAAACGCGATAATTGTTTGCAACAATTGAATGGCTGCGGAAAAGTTAGTCAAAGTCTTTATTTTCAAACAAACTGTGCTTTAAATTCGTGTCTAGTTTCTTAAAGTTGACTAAAATATGGAATAACCACTGATAAATCAATATAAACATAGATACTCAGCATCTAAAGTGAAACTCTTTGTTTATATTTAAGGGTAATTGATTTGAGGCTTTCAGCCAGTGGCTTAACTTGGCATTTTTCAGTTTCTCTAAATTATTAAGTCCTTAGATCTGTTTAAATAAATAACCACTTACGTTTCCTCGCAATAAAAATGTAAACATTTTGGTGTTTTCTTATATCTATCAACATAAGTTTTCAAAAGTTTGTTATTTTTAGTGTTTTTAAATCTTGGGATGCTTACAAGTTCGGAAACCATTTCTATCAATATCATCGATTTTAGCTCTAATTGTTGGTTCATGATTTGGGGGCAACTTTAAAATAGTTTTATAATTTTTTAGTTTAAGATTCACTACGAATTCAATGCTTTGCATACTTTGGACATATTTCATCCCGAATAGTTTGGCAGTTCTTATACCTAGTTTTGCGTTTAGAGTTTCTCTTAAAGAGATGAGAATAGGAAAGTTTTTTAGGCAAAAACCTACTTGGCTAGTTTTAAAAAGGAAGATTTTTAAGGTTTTATAGGATAAAATCATAAACGCAGAAAACTACTTATACTAGTGAAATTCCCTATCTCTAACTATATCTTTAGAAAATAAATCTATTTCAATACTATTTATAGTTTTACAATTTTTAAAACCTTCTAAAGCGTTAAAGATCAGCATTTAGTCAAATGTTCAGGGTTTCAACATCTAATAACAATTTATTGGAAGAGCTTTTCCATTAATAAGTGTTTCCTGTTTGTTGAGTATCAACCTTTGAACCTATTTTGGAAAGCATTGAGAAATATTTGCTCAAAATCAGAGATAACTGTATAAAAGTTCACGTAGATTGTCAAAAGATCTATGACTTAATGAACTCTTTTTATAACCTTATTAATGCTTAACTTACTTATATTCAACTCTTTTTGATCATAATCTAGTCGACACTTAAATAAGACGCAAACTGAAAACAGGTTTAAAAGGCATCAAACATATGAATATGAGCGTCGAGAAACGTTCAGTTCAGTTATAGGGTTTTTAGTTTTTATTCAAAATACAGTTAGAATATAAAATAGTACTTGGACAAAGATTGAATATACGTTAATGTTATAGTTAATCAGCTTTGTAAGTAGCACTAATTATCATAGTAATAAATGTATGAGGTTTCATACTTTAGGCGCACGCGTCGTTATACTAATGTTAACTACGCACAGCTGTTAAATACTCATCAAGTTATGGCACTTGTTTACTTTTTGATAATTTTTCTATGGGTTACTAACTTAATCAAAATGTACCATTTATTCGAAATATTAATGAGTGATTGTTTATATAAATTACTTTTGGCAATTCGAGAAATAGTGAAGATTCAGACTGTAGTAGCTGTGGTCAATCTAATTGAGAATATTAAGGAAGCACATATTTAATTGAAATTATTAATAGAACATTAATAGAGTGAGCTAAATATCACTTCAATCTTACTTGCAATTATCACATTTTATAGTTTAGTCAATTAAACGATAGAGTTGGGCGAAACTTTGAATGCGCTATTGTTCTGTAGCGTTTTACGACACTGTTATTCATATGTTTATTAAGCATTAATTTAGCGTTTAATAAATGCTTTCTTATTAATGAAAACGGTTAGGGTGCGCTTTGTCGCTAAGGCTTCAACGGTTGGTCGTAGGAGTCCAACGAGAGTCTGAATTTTTCAAATTTTAAACAAACTCTTTTGGTAGCAACTCTTACCGCAACTAGTTGTAATACTATTTAAACTGCTAGCTTTGAGCTTATTTATTGCCAATAAAATATTGTTTTAATATTCTCTTTGATGGTTATTACTAGTTAAATATGCCAATTCCAAGGCATCCACGTAGGGTTTATGATAACCTTGACTAAGACTTTCAGATTTACAGGAAGGAATTGATTAGGGTTATCATAAACTCTACGTGGACGTTTTGAAGATGCCATATTTAACTAGTTAATAGCTGTGAAACAGAATATTGATGCAATACTTATTTCTGTGATAAATAAGCTTAAAGTTAGCAGTTTGAATCTTATAAAGTATAACTAATAGTGGCGGGTTCATTACCCAGAGAGCGAAACCGAATTCGGTTCAAATTTCAAAATAATCCCCAAATTATATTCTTGACCTTGTGGGTGTGGTTTAGGAAATGTGTGCGTGGCTTATTTTGATCCCCTTTTAGGTGTAGATGAACTAATTCGAAGACACCCTGATTGGGTTCCTACGATCTACCGTTCAGTTCCTGACAGCAAAGTGTACTCTAACCGTCAAAACCTTATCTCAAAGTTGACGCAATCGTCAGCTCAGGTCTGCCTATAATCTCACTATCGCTTCGAATAAGTCAGGATTTGATAGCTAAATACTTCTTGGAATACCGGAAAAGCTCTAACATAAAAATAACGATTTTCTCGATTAATTGATTGTTATATTTGATTTAGAAGTACTTTCCCAAAGATCAATACTTTTATCAGTATTAACCATTTGTTTAGCTATTCAATAGTTGAGAATTTAGTAACATATCCATATCTAAACTAATTTAAAGAAATGACATTTAAGTTGAGTTTAAATTCGGTATTAATATGTTTATTACAAACCAATGTTTATAAGAAGTTACATCGTTTCAATCAAGTGACGTACATTTTAGAAAAATAATGGCTTATAGTTATGAATTAAACACAATCAGAGAAACAAAGCACTAAATTTGAGCCGATAAAGACAAAACTAATGATAATTAAGACAATAAAAGAAATTACAGCAAAAAAATTAACTAATTATAAGCAAAAATCAAATTTCAGTACAATATCAATAATATTAGTAATAATAATAATAATAATCAAGAAAAACTTCTTTTTAACTGAATAAAATAATCATTTGTTTATCAACTGATTTACTGAAGTAACGCATATTTTTCTAACCACTTAATGCTTTCTTAAACTTCAAACCACCCGCTAATTACGTCCATTTCTTGACGAATACGGTCGACGATTACCTTCACGTCGATCGTTAGGGCAATCATAACTGATATGTCCAGTCTCGTTACAATTGAAACAAGTCTTGGGCCTCTCCTTTCTGGGTTCTGAACAGTCACGATTCAAATGTGAATCGGATCCGCAATTGTAGCAGCTCTTGCCTGAACTTGCCTGTCTCTCTTTCTTCGGCTCTGTGCAGTCACGACTGATATGGCCCTCACCATTGCAATTGTAGCACTTCTTAACAGTGCCTCCGCGCTCTTTCTTCGGTTGGTCGCAATCGCGGGACAAGTGCCCGTTTTCGCCGCAGTTATAACATTGGCCTCTATTACCGCGACCGTAATTTCGGTTAAATCCATGACTTCTGTTATGTGATCCACGATCGGAGTCTCTCCAATCCTCTCCACTTCTTTTTGACTTCCAATTCTTGCTTGAATTGTCTTCGCCTGAATCTGAACCCGAATCCCGGTCTCGACCCCGATCTCTATCGGACTTTAAATTTGAAAAATCGATTTAAATCTCAGTTTTAATAGTATTTTAACCTAAAAAATATTGATTTTAATATGATTTTACTGAAAAAATGATTAAAAATATTAAAAAAATGATTTATATTTTGTATTTAAATAGTATTTAAATAGTATTTGAACTGAAAAAGTGATTTAATTATTGATTAATTGCATAGCATATTATAGCAAAAAAACGGTTATTATTATAATATAATTAATATTCACTATATTAATAACTAATAGTTACTAACTTTAGAATTATTATCGTTTTGAGTATTTTCTGACATCTTATAAATTGCTTCTTCTCTTCAGTTGATTCGTTTAAATTGAATTTAAATTGAAATTTAATTGAAATTTAATTGAATTATCGTTCAATAAGTTAAACGCTTTTTCTCATCCATTGACACGTGGATTACAAATGACTATAAAATGAGTTCAAAAGTTGCATAACTTGTAGATTAAGGTTTGCGTTTTTATATCTGTACGTTATTTATGTGAATATGAAGCCAATTTTGAAAAAGTTTTCTCTTTTCAAAGTTAATTACTTTTCATATTGGATTATTAGGTTTTAATCTAATTGAGAAGTAGATAAACATTATCGCTAATTAACAGTTAATTTGTCGCAAAACTCATTCAATACGACTTTATATGATTGGCAAATATACTTAAGGGTAAAATGATTGGGAAATGACTGACTCTAAATTAGTTAATATATATTTCAATTATTAGACATAATTAACTAACGGAATAATATGCAGCATATCTTCAAGTTAGCTCCATTATAAATATTATTTCCTATAGTATTAATACTAGACATAACTTTTAATTAAGCACTCATTATTGAGACTTAATGCAAAGCATTTACAGTTAGTTGTGGTTATTAGTAATTTGCTCTTTGTATACTATTCTTCGGTTTCGGTTGGCGTTCATGTTCATTTTATTTACGTCCTGTTTAGGTGATAAGAAATAACTTACTTCTGCACTCAAGTTACACTGTTAAATACTTAAATACTTTCAAACACTTTAATTTAGATCAAAACATGTATCAGTCTTACTACATCTTTATATCGGGTTGGGTTAGGTTAGGAAGATGGACTAGACGCAGATGATTATTGGTGTGCACACAAGTCAAACACATGTCTCCCTAATACCTAAATGACACAAAACAGAACGAGCTTCAATGCTAATACTTCCCTGTTTGTCAAATAGTAATATCCTTTAAACAAAATTTTTACCATCGCAATATTGTAAGCCAATGAGGGTCTCGTACAATTGAATTTTCTTCTGTTAAATTATACTGATGTTAATTTTAGATAAGATATACTTTAGCTTATTAATTTCATTTATACTCATCCATGAATTGCTGTTAATTCTAGAATTGATGATTAACTAAGAAAAATATCATCTCATGTTAAAATTGAGTTAAATTCTTCATTAAAACTATTCTATATTGATATTCGGTGGCAAAACTAGAAAATTTCTATTGGGAGTCCACAAAGTTTGAAGTGCCAAGTGAGACCGAACCAATCATGTTCAATTTAAATGTATACTTTTCCGGTTAAAACCAATCGTGTTATAGTTTTTAATTTGAGTTATTCAGAATTTTTACTTTATTTCGTACTAATTGTAACAAATGAAGAAAATTTCATGTTCAAAAACAAAACTTGTCAGTTACGTTAGCGAGATTTGAGTTGGAGGTTGAGATGCCCACCATCACTAAGTCCCTCTGGCTCTACCACTGTTGTTATCTCGAAATTTAAAATAAATAAACATCTACCCTGCCCTTCTAGTAACAACTTATTGATTCTTCTAGCAACACTTTAAGCAAATTAAAGCTTAAGAAGTTGCTACACTTTTGTAGTAATGATTATAAGCTTTGAATAAAATAATGCGAGAATTAGAGCCAATGTTGGTCATTATTAATTTTTTCAGCACAAGAATTCATCGAAAAAATCACAAATTAAAATACAATAAATATGATTGACCTAAAAGTTTATAAAACAGTTTAAAAATTGATTAAACATAAAATCAATACTCATAAAAACTAAAAATACTATTTTGGCTTGAATTAGAAGAAGCTTCAGAGTTCTGTGTCTTAAGCAGCTCTTCATCAGCAATCAATTCATTTTTTGGTGTCTTCAATAGCTGCCTTTCGTGACTGGTGTTGTCATTGATGGCCAACTGATGCAATGGAGACCTTTCGGCATCACTATCGTCATCAGTTTCTAACAAATTAAATGATTTTTCATTACTTTTACCACTATTTGAAGACTGCGAAGACAACACATTTGAATCAGAAATCAATTGAATTGACTTTTGAGATAAATTATTTTCAATTGTATTATCACTATCAGTAATGGTTTGTGAGGAGTTGTCAGAACTACTGAAGTCTTGATTTGTTATTAATTCAAACTGTGATGAAGTGACTGCTTCAGTAATTGTCTCATTTGAACTGATTTTGAATTTTTTTCACTATGGCTGAGATGATAATGACTGGAATCAAACTTGTTGTAATTGTCATTAATGCCATTCTTCGAATGACTCGCTGTCTGACTATTGAAACTTTGATTAACAGTTTGTTCTATGAGATGACCACTTAAACCACTATTTAAACCACTACTTTCCTGATGATAAACACATGGCTTATGATGATGTTTATGAGTCTTAACAACTCTTATTTTTCTCTTCCTTCTCTTCGAGTTCTTGAGATAATTAGCAAAACAATAATCAGTTTGAATATCAATTGTTTTCAACTGTTTCCCATTGGACTGATTGTTAAGAGTTGGATCTAATTGTGATACCGATATGCCTGCTAACAACTCGTCCAATGAGTCGTCAAACAACTCTTCCTCAAAAGACATCTCTCGTTATCTTCTTCTTGATTATTGCTTCATTCTTTTCTAGTAGTTCTAATGTCTTTGTTTATATTTGATTTTTTTCTGATGTAATCCATGTATTTGTACATCAGTTACGTCTTTTAGTACGTTTATTCAACCCTTTTCTCTGATCATAATTTCATTCGTTTTGTTAACTTTAAGAGTATTTTTAAATTGATTGCAACTAATTTATAAATAATTCAAAACTTCAAATCAATTGAGAAAAGTTTCTAAAGAGAAATGCTTAATAAATTAATTGTTTTAAGTTTTATTTAAATTTATTTTTATGTCTTTCCCTAAAACGTTTAAAAAAGTACTGGACTTAAGACAATTTTCAACTTAAATAATAGCAGAAAATTAATAAATAGACTAAAAACTTGAAATAAATTAATGAACATTTACGAAGATTAACGTTTTATAAATAAGTAACTTTTAGGGTTTATTTGAGATTAATTTATGAGTCTTTTCGTAATGAAATCTCATCGCCTGTTGAGATGAAAACTTTCGACAGCAATCGGCATGAGTACAGCCGAACGGTTTTTCCCCTGTATGTTTCAACATATGAGCGTTTAGATGTGTTTGTTGTCTAAAACTCCATTCGCACTGAGGCCACGAACACTTGTATGGCTTTTCGCCCGTGTGTCGCATTTTGTGTCTCTGAAGACCCTTTTGAAAATCAAGATATTTTAGTAAAACAAACTTAGATTGAGCACAATTTATTTACTTTTTCGTATCCGGTATTAAACTCACATCCAGGCCAATCACATCTGGTTGAAAATTAGAATATTTCGATTAATGGAGATTACTTGTAAGTTTTGATTGATTTATGCCTCAATCACTTGATAACTCACTTGTAGGGCTTTTCTCCTGTATGCACGCGTTTATGAATTTGCAGTTTATCGGATCTACCTGTTTGTGAAATAAAAGTTCAACAATTACTTCAAACTAACTTAATTTCTAATTGATTTAACATTTATTACATGTCTGATAACAACAACCAGGCCAATCGCATCTATTTCGAGATGAATGAAGCGAGAGTTTATATAAAATAAAAGAGTAATTAATTTTGATTGAAAAAGCTTTCCATAACGCTATAGCTCACTTAAATTTCTTATCATTAGTATGAATGCCACTGATATGCGAGTCTAATTGCTTTTTCCTCAAAAATGCTTCATCGCAGCCAGGCCAATCGCACCTATAATTCTTGATCTCTAAATGAATATCTCGATGGATCTTAACAAATATCAATTAATATAAGCAACATTTGATTCAATTCAGAAGTTAAATTATAATTACTTTCAGATTCTGCTTGCTTTTAAACACTTTTCCACAATTAGTCCAATCACACAAATAAGTTATGTTCGAGTCAATCACTGGTTTTTCATGTATTTTATGTTTTTTTGTTGATATTTTACAACTTTTTACTACTGATAATTTATTTTTCTTGGTATTTTTTGAATTTTTTCTCGATTTGACGTCTGATTTTGACTCTGATTTAACCGATTTTCCACGTTTATTCGTAGTTCTCTTCTCTCTACTAATATCAGTGTTGACAACAGATTTTTTCGGCTTCAACTTCTTACGCCTTAAATTGGGTTTAAAACCATTATCTTCTAAATCGGACACTGATTGATCACTCGGTCCATCAATTGATGAGTTATTAGTGACATTGTGAGTTTGACAACTTTTAAACCCATTATTATTGTTACTCTCAAAGTTATCAAACTTTTTATTAACCGATAATAACTCAAATCCATCACTACTTAAGCTATTATTGAATTGATTGTTAAACTCATTAATCAATAAGTTAATGGATTTGCGCTCAATGAGAAACTTTTCACCAAAACACTGACACAAATTAATAAACGATAAACACTTGCGAACTATTTCCCTAATGGTAAGATTTTCTTCCGTTAACTTTGCAATGCATTCAAAATGATTAACTGATAACTGATTATCGTTTTGTTTAATAATGTGAAAATGTTCATCTTCATTGATGTGTTTATCCATTATTTAAAGAGAATTTAGTTTGTAAACTTTTGACATGTTAAGTGTTTATGCTGTTTTTGACATAGATTGCTGTCAGAATCCTCATAAATAAAAAGGTCTTTAGGGGACTGTCATTAAAACACTATAACAAATACTCGCATTCGTACACTTTTCCTATGGTTTCTGGCTGAATATGCTCTTTTAAATCAATTTCGGCCTTTTGACCTTCCATAATCTATATTAATTTTCGGTTCTCATGTTTCATGTATTACTTTTGAAGTGAATTATTAACACTGAATTACAATTTTAATGCTCGCAATTTCTTATAAGTTGATTGAGTAATACTTGAACTTTAACTGCAGAAAATATATACTCATTGATCAGAACTACTCTCAAACCTTTAATTATAGCAAAGATGCTGATATTTTAACATTTATCAAATTCTTGTTAAATTAAACATAAGTTGAGAAAACTAATTAAAGGTAAGATAAGTATTAGGAACTAGTAAACCAGTGAGCATTTACAAACATTTTGATACATATTATCCTAAATTGAGTCTCAAGTAATCTTTAATAGCTTCCGAGTTTTGTAACCATAAGTGAAGCTTAAGTTTAGTTCGACATTATTATAAACATTATTTTCATTACAAAAGCTTAAAATTGAATTAAAATTTTCCAAAAGTTGTGTCTTATAAATATTCATTGAATAGAAATTTTAAGGATTCTAAACAATTATTACAATCGTATTCATAATCAACAAGTGACTGAAAAAGAACTATCAATTGTTTAATTATCAAGTAGAAAAGAGGTAGATATAAAGTATTAATTGCAACGTTCAATCACAACTACAGGAGATTTAACTGTTTTCCTCAACTCCTGATAATCGCTCTCATTCATATTCAACTTAAATGACAACCAGTTCGTATCATCAGCTTCCAAGTCACCCTTTACTTCAACTTGTTCGTTATCTGACTCATTATTCTGTTGGTGGACTTGTTCAACTTTTTGGCTAACTTCTAATAGATCACTCCCTTTTTGAGCTCCGATGTGATCAAAAGATTGACTACTTTTGGCTAGCTTATCATCAAGTCGATTAAAAACCAAATCCGTATCATTAGTGCCAATAATATTAGTGTTTAAAGTATTAAATCTTTGAGTATTGATATTATAGCCAGAAATAGATTGATTATCGAGATGAATAACAACTGAATCACGTTTAAGAGCATTATTGACACAATTTCTCTCAAAAGAAACTTTTTGTCGAATCCTATCGAAAGCAGCATTTAACTGAACATCATTATTAAAATCAAACTTGCCCTTTTCGTATTCATTATACAGTAGATTCAACGCTCTTCTAACCAATACTTTTTGGCCTAGATTCAAACCTTCAATTAATGGCATATCTCTGTCGAAATCCAATGACATTAATGCTTCAAAACAATCAAATTCATGACTCAATAATATCTCTACTGTTGAACTCTTAATACTTGGAAATAATTCATTATTTCCTAAGTATTTAGCACAAAAACTTTGATTTTTATCGATTGAGCTCATTGATGAGCTGTTAATTAAATATATGTTTGAAAGTAATAATTCACTTTCAATTGTTTGTTAGGTTAGATATATTTTGCGAAGTAACTTATCATTAAATAGTCACTTGTTTTGAACACTTTTAAAAACTAAAATATGCGCTAGTCATCAATTCGTAACATAAATTACATTGACTTTTTCAAGCGCTTAATACATGGCTGGATCATTCAGTTTTAGAGTTATGTCTCGTTATTTATGTCTTGGGTTTAGTTTCATTTTAAAAACATGTTAATTGTACCTCAAATCTAACAAAACCTAAATTATTATAATATTTAACGTAAAAAATAGACTAAAAAATTGAAAAATTAATAAAATAAAAAATAATATAAATTGAACATAAATTGAAAGTTTGTTAATTAAAAAATCAACAATAAATAGAATAATGACAAATATAGCGAACACAACCGACCGGTCACTGCGTTCAGTATTCGGTAAATATAAACAGAGACAATAGACAAACAATTAAATAATTAAATAATTAAATAATATAACAAAAAAATGACATTAATTGAACAGTGGGAAACATTCCATACGACGCGACAGAAGAGAAACTAAAAGACATATTTTCAGAAGTTGGACCAGTAGTAAGTTTCAAATTAGTATACGATCGGGAATCAGGAAAGCCTAAAGGCTATGGATTTTGCGAATACAAAGATCAAGAGACAGCGCTATCGGCGATGAGAAACTTAAACGGTTACGAACTAAACGGGCGTAATCTTCGAGTCGATAACGCCACGAACGAACGGCTCAGAGAAGAGATGCGTAATCTTCAGCTCTCTTTGAGTGGTGCTAGTTTTGAGAGTCCTTACGGGCCAGAAGTAGATCCTGATAAAGCTCCCGAAGCTATCAGTAAGGCAGTCGCGAGTCTACCGCCTGAACAGATGTTTGAATTAGCAAAGCAAATGAAGCAATGCATTCAAACTAATCCGTCCGAAGCCAGAAATATGCTAATTCAAAATCCTCAGTTGGCCTACGCCTTGCTTCAGGCTCTTGTGGTCATGAGAGTTGTCGACCCTCAGGTATTCAACATTTATTTGGTTATTTACTTTCGTTTGATTTGGTCTTTTTGGGTTTCGAATTTTTTTACGGCTTTTGACTACTTGTTGATATTGAGCTCAAATTCTATTCATTTATTATTAGTTTGTTTTGAATCAAATATAAGTTTATTAGGTTTAGATCTATTTAATCTATTTTTCAAGCTTTTTCAATAAATTTTTAATTCTAGTATTAGAAGATAGTAAAACAATGCTAATATTAATAAATACATAAATAGGCTAACAATTGTTTTCTAACGTTAGTTTCTTTGATAGACAAGTTTATATCGAGTTGTGTTTAGTTAAAATAGTTTTTAATTAAATGTGATTAACAATTAAACAAATCATCAAAATATCTGTAAGAAAATTAAAAAACAAACTAATTATCAAAATTTTCCTGAAGGTGGCCATGTCAATACTTCACCGACCGAATCCAAATCAACCACAACCACTAATGCCTCAGCCGAACTCAACACTCGGGCCTCCACCACAACCACCGCCAATATTCGATCCACATAATAATCCGCGTGATTCATACGGACCTCCAAACCAACGTTCAGGTCCTCCACCGCCACAAATGCCACCACAACAGCCATTCGACAACCGAATGCATGACCCAAGACATGATCCACGATTGCGAGATCCGCCTCCTTTCGACCGATATGGATCGGGACAGGTTTCAGGACCGATGCCTGGATTAGTACCGCCTCCAGCTGCAAATATAGACCCGAGAACTCGACCAATAGATCCCCGACTGTCCCAACAGATGCCACAACAAGCATTGCGAGGAAGTGGTGGACCTCTAGGTCCTGGTCCTGGTCCTGGTCCTAGTCGTGGATCAGCTGGCGGTCAGTATTCGGGTCCTCCTATTCCACAACTGCCCCCTAACTTTGGTCAGTCAGGTGCAAATTTGACGGCGAATCAAGAACAAGAAAAAGCACAACTAATTATGCAGGTTTTGGCTCTTTCTGACCAACAAATAGCAATGTTGCCCAACGAACAGAGACAAAGCATTATGTTACTGAAGGAACAGATCACTAGAGGAAGCAATTGATTGATTTTGTACGATTGTCAACTTGTATTTTTCATTAGCCGTTCAATGGTTTATGTCCTAAGAAGCACTAAGTGACTGCTTTTATAGCATTGATTTACACTGTTGTTTTTTATGCTAAATCATTTAATTGTATGACTGTGAACTGAGTCATTTTTATTATTATTAAGCTTTGATTTCTTCATTCATTAAAACCTGTATTGAAAAATGATTCATTTTTTGGTATCTAGAAAATTTTCTTAATAGTAATGCTTCAAAATTATGACCTTCAGTACATGTTTAAATATTTGATTTTTTATTGAGTCTGATGAACAAATTGTATAGTCAACAAGAAGTTCGAGTCGAAATCGTAGATGAAAAGAAAATTGAACTTATCAGTAGTGATGTAAGAAACTTTAGCTAGACGTTAGATCTTAAAGTTTTCGAGCTCGCAGAACAATCTTCAACCCACAAGCTTAAACTTAAAGGTGTAAGATTTAAGCTTTAAAATTGAGAGATTGGAGCTTGTCATCTTACTGTGTTTGTGATAATTGAACAAAATAAAATATATACTAGAGTGTATAGTAATGAAGATCATTGGTCTGGAATCTTGAGCTTTTATAAGTGCAGCTCAGAATTTTTGATATTTGAGCTGCGCTTGTATTTAGAAGCTCGAATCCAAATAGATGTTTCTATTCAACTTTTGAGTTTCTGAGAGCACTTCGATATCAGTGTCACTTATCAATTATTGTGGTTCTTCTCATTGTATTTCACTTTCTAGTGAAGATATTTTGATAACAGTTTCAAACAATATTTTTCTCTTATTTTTAATAATTTTTGAAAATTATTTGATATCTTATTTTCGAATATTAAGAGATTTAAGCAGCGAATAAAAATAGTATTACTTTTAGGGTCTAAGGCATCACTGGTTCTCTCTTCAAATAAACAGTTATTGTGTTAAACTTCAGTTTAAGGTAAAATTTATTTTGAAAACAATGATTCACAATTGAGTAATGCATCTCATCACTCAACTCGATGGATATCATTTAATACCTAATTTGCTAAAATATGAGAACATTTCGAGAATAGATTCACAAGTATAAAGACTTTTTAGGGATAACCTTGTTTTTGAAAGGAAGGAAAAAGTTGTAGTCCTAAAGCAAATTCAATAGGTTTTGTTTTAATGTAACTAAAAAGAGCAGATTTATTTTCAATTGGTGTCAAACTCTTGTCGTATGGCATTTAGACTAAATTGTTAAGTTTAGGCTAAAAAGTTAAGTTGTCAAGTGAGTTCTCGTTTTGGACACACACGCAAAGTATCGCTGGAGGAAAAGCCGTTCGAACATTTGCTCGGTTTACATTTTGTTCAACAGAACAATTGCTTAACCGTTTAAACACAAACTCAAATCTAATTTTTCTCTGAAGAAAAGTTCAGACAAACACAGTATTATAGATGAAATATGAGCTCAATATTAGCTTAGTTTAAGAAACAAGTTTCGAAGCTATAGAAAAGATTTTCATAGAATAAGGTTTGAGAGTACTGTGGTAATTAGTCAATCAATTTTATGTTTTCGTTGACCATAACTTTCAAACTGTTGGTTAAGCTTTAATAGACCGACTATTGCTACTAAAAAGTAATTTTAATTGAGCTAGAAATGGAAATAAATCACTAGATTTTTTGTTATATATACACATTGTAGCCAACAGGGAGGCCATAGTCCCTGAAAATTTTTCAAAATTGAAGTGTACATCTGCACTGAAAAAAAAGTTAAAAGAAATTTGAAACTATTTGATGTATCAGTTAAGTGCTTGCGGTTGAGTATGAATAAAAAGTTTGATAATAGACTGACCAGATATCTTAATGATAGCTCGTGCCATCCGCAATCTTAGAATTTTTCGGATTGATATTTTATATAATATTTTAAGGATAAAATTTTATGCAAAATATCTTTTCATCAAAATAACATATTTTGCGTTTGTCATATTGACTGAATTTTATAGTTTGAAAAATCGAAATCAATGAATTAATAATACCATTGTTATTTTCAAAACATTTAATGACTATCTTCGATTTTTCAAACTATAAAATTCAGTCAATAAGACAAATGCAAAAATGAAATATTTTGACGAAAAGATGTTTTGCATAGAATTTTTTCCTGAAAATATTTTTATAAGAAAATGAGTTAGATTGTCTAATTTTAGCAAGGAAAATATGGGGTAACATTGATCCAATAGTGTAAGCTCGAGAGACCAGTCAATTACCCAGCTGACTTATTATAACTAAAACAGTAATTATCTAATATAGAAACAGTACTACCTACTGCATGTTCGTATTACATTAATAGTTCTAATGATATGCTAAGAAATATTGCAAATATCACTTTCTGACGTTGCTTCAAATAATGGTCTGATATTTAATTCAAAAGCAAGCTAATGAAGGATTCTGAAGTCTCATAAAACTTAGTCCCCGAATAATGGTTCATTTGATATTTCTTATGTTGATTGATGAGCTAAAAATAATATATAGTCCCTCTTATACTAACTTATAAAAGCTGAAAATCTTTCGAAATTAATCTCTTCTCTAAATATTATACAAGCTGAAGATTTCAGTGAAAATTTTTAAAGTTGCCATTGTGTTTAAGCAATAAATTCTAATTCTAACTCCCTGAGCGTATAGTAACTAGATGAAAGCTGACTTCGAAGCTAACTTAACACCTAACCTAACATGGCCTATCCTAACCTTACCTAACTCTACAACAACTACTATAACTAAAGGGGAAGAAAGGGCGTACATTTCGCTCTCCAAATTAATGGAGTTACAGAAACGCTCACTATTTCCAGCTAGGTCTGAACTCACGCTCTCAAGGTTAAGGGTAAAGACCTTAAAAAACGAACTACCCGTGGGATGGATGAAAGCAATACTTCTCTAGGTTCTTTCTATGTATCACACATTTGCAATTCTTAAATTGTTGGCCTTAAAAAATCTAAAGTAACTCAATGAAAATTTTCAAGAATCAAATTGTTATAAATTCGCCTCTTTCAACACAGTCATTCCATACTTGGTATAGATGTTCCTCTTCACAAGAGTTGACATTTATCTGTGCCACACCCTTTCGGTGCGGAGCAAATTCTAAACCATAACCCATAATGGTCAGAACTTGAAAAAGTAGATCGGTTTTATTATTCTGGAGATACATATTTATGGGGCTAGGATCAATGATATGCTGGAATTCCCCTTTATGAGACTAGAAGTCAATTTATTTCTCATATTTTGCAGTATTTTCGAGATATCGCTCACATTACTATTTTATCTACCACATAGTCGAGACAGAATTTGAGTCTTGTATTAGCATTGAAGTGAAAAATATGATATGTGTTAAGTGCAAAAGCAGTTACTAGATCTTCTTTCGTTTACTTTCTGAGTCATATTATTATACAATTAATGTTTAGCCAATTGATTTAAATTACATATTAATTAATACTTACAAGTAGTAAAAATGTCTATTTTAAATAAGCTTAAATGTGATCGCATAGTTAACTCAGTTGTGAGAATCAAACTCAAAATGTTCAGTCGATGCAATCAAATTCATCAGAATTTATCCTCAAAACTTATTCAAAAAATTGTACGTTTCATAATATTAATACTATTTGTATATCAAATAATTAATTTGACTATAAATTATCTGAATTATGAAACGGTTATTGATTTGAAGTCTAAAGTTATACTTCAAGAGACGCCATCCATTACAATATGCAGTAGGAGATTTTATAAAATACAGTCAAATAAATATGATTATAGAGTGCATTCAACTCGATTTAACTCCGGTATAGAATGTTATGTTCATTTCAGAAATGATTCTATGAAAGCTTGCTATGAATTATCAAAACCGGTAATAAGTGCTACACCTTATTCACCATTTTGTATCACACTTTTAAGTAAACTTCTCAATGATTTTGAAGCAAAAGATCATGAATTTGTTACAGATTTGACAGTACACCATAAATATCTGAATATTTCGAGCGTCAATGTGAATATCCATGGAGCTAAAACACCTCCAAATATATTAACTAATTTTATAAATTTGAGGCGTGGCTTCATATATCAAATGGAATTGAATAGTTATCATGAAATATTACAACCATTTCCATATCAGACTGATTGTCAAAATTATGATTCATATTCTGGTGTAAAGAATGCACCGAAATCTCAACAAGACTGTGTTATCAAATATATGATTAAAAGAGAGTATGAAAAATGTGGATGTCACAAGAAATGGTTTTATGGTGATGCTAGTTCTTTCAATAAAAGCTTTTGTATGAAAAAAGATTGTATCGTAAAACTTGAAAGAAATTTATTGAGTAAAACATGCAAAAGAAATTGCAATAATATGTATCACACTGAAGCAATCACAGGTAGCTTTAATTACTCCATACCTGGAGGAGTTATGATGGCATTCTTTGCAAAAACATCTGAAGAGGAAATGCTCTATATTCATAGCCCGAAAATGGATTTAATTGGATATTTGTGTTCAATCGGGTCAATATCTTCGATGTGGTTTGGAATCTCTTTTTGTCACTTCACTAATCAATCATTTCTGAAGATTTTCCACATAATTAATTCTCTTCTGTTAACAATTGGTGTGAATTTACATTCTATTACCAATATTCGAACAGAAACTAAACTCCGATTGATATTCGTTTCATTACTTAAGTTAATATTTTTTTGTCTTATGTCATATCAAGTGAGTGAAGTTATTGTAGACTTTCTAAATGAAGAGACAATTACTCGTTTGAGTATAGAACAAATCAAAACATTACCAAAATTAATTCTTTCAGTACCCCTTTTCAGTGAAGAAGTACTCGAAAGAATAGAACGAAATTATTTTAATAATACATTCTATGTAAAAAATGTCAAAAGTATTTACTCAAAAAGTCGAAGAAAGAAAGATTTATATTATTATATTTTCTCTACAATGTTAAATGAAAGAAAATTCGATGAGTTTAAATTTTATTCAAATTATCAAAAATTTGTTATATCCTGTGAAGTTCAAATTCAAAATAAGATAATCGCGTGTCCCGAACCTCAATTACAACTAGATAGGTCTTTAGATTATTTAGGAAATTTCTACTTTGGTAATTTAAATGATAGTTTCAAACAATTATTATACGACATAGATATTGGAAAAAATTTAGAGAAAATTAGTTTTCAACTTTCAACAAACTTATTTAATGGTTTAGTTTCCATTGGTTCATACTCATCGTTCAACTATAGCATAATTGTATTATATTCAAAAGCAAAATTCAACACATTTTTCACCTCATATTCCCTAAAAACTTTGAATACAAGGAAGAAAGGTTGCAATTCTTATTCTGACGATCAAATTATTTACTCTAGTCATGAGCCTGAATATTGTCGATTCAATTGCCTCGTCGATGTTCTTATCAGAGAATATAAATGTTTAGTTAGAGAAGGACTCTCTTACTATCTTGATTTAGAAGAGCACTTGAAAACGAAAAATTACAAATTCTGTGAACCAGGTTTTGTTTACAATAAATCTTTATTATTAGAAAATGCAGAATATTGTGAGTCTAAATGTGGTCGTGAATGTAATTCAATTCATTTTGATTTCATGACCAGATCATATAAAATGTTGAACTCGACAAGTATCAATTTGATTCCGATCAGTTCTGATCACTTAAGACATACTGAAACTTTGAAGACAGACACTAATGGATTCATTTATAATTTAGGTGGAGTTTTAGGTCTATGGTTTGGCTTATCTTTTGTTTCTTTTGCTGATTTAATTACACTAATCATTAAATTTTGTCGAATAATGAAACGACTATTGTTTCAATAAAAAATGATTTTATCTTGCGAAAGTTGCCATAAAAGATATACGATTTTCCCCTATATGCAAACATTTGTCGACAACTTATTCTCACTGATCAAAAGTTATTTTAATGTCATTTTTAGAACTTTTTCAAGAATAAGTGCTAATTTATAGTATTGTTCATTTATTACTATATTATTTAAATTTTAAGCTATGAGTAACTTAAAATTTAAGATGAAAAATGAGATATGCTTTAAGTTTCATAACTTTTCTTCTAATAATATTTCAGAACACATATTATAATATAGCCTCAAAGTTATTTTAAAGACAAAAGAATAATGTTTACTGAGATATCTTAACATTTGATAAAACTTTGTGATATCTTTGAATTTGAGTCTTATTTAGAGCTAATCGAACTGAAAGCAATTCTTAAGCCGAAAGTAAGTCATTTAGGACTTAAGTTTTAGATACCCTTCAAATAGATCAACAAAATATAAACTGACGTAAAAAATTATTTAATTTAATATCATGGCGAATGTGATACCGTTGGGTGCATTAAACGTTGACATACAGTTCGTAAGTTTTGCTATCGACAAAAAGTAATGTTTGAAGTTTTCTATTATGTTTTAATAATGAGCATATCTTCATTTAATATTAGTAAAAAGACATAAGCGGATCGAAATCAAGATGAAGTTAGTCTTATTTTCTTCTTATTTTAATAATTACCGAATAGTGGCAGAAATGGTTACATACTCATGTTCAAAACATTAATTAAAGAAAACCTGTGAAATGATGCTTACGATCATTTTATCATGTGATCTGTTTTATCGAATGTAATACAAGTACGCGATAGAGAATATGTGGAGAATATATGTAGAGAATAATTATTTTTATTACTAGTAGGAAATAGTGTGGTAGAGTGCATATTTGTATTGCATTCCGTAAAACGGATCATATGATTAAATGATCATAAGTATCATTTCACAGACATTCCCATATTTATGACTTGTATTTAATTAGATATTTCTATAAAAAGTAAGTTCTCGCCAGCCATTTCATTTTTTGTCATTTTTAATAATCAAAACTAAGACTCTGGAAAAACGTTATTCTACTGGATCGAAAAAATTTATTAAATCCAAAAGTTTTACTGTTGCATTACCGCGTAATAGATTGGCAATAAGGTTTTTCTTAGCTCGTTATATGCATCGAAAAAGTTGTTTCGGGTCCAAAGACCTGTTATGATCAGGAAGGGGAGGAATGAGGAAAACAGTGAATATAACATGAGTGTGAAAAATATTGTTGGATTAGTTAGCTTTTGTGGAGTTAAACAAACTTTTTGGTATTATTAATTAGACATATCATCAAGTATTTGAAACCATTCTCTTTCATTCTATTGTGCATTGTAATTACTAAATATTAATTATTTAAATTAATAAAAGTTTAAACTTTTGAGTTGTTCCAGGTCTCTTTATAACACTTTATGTGACTCAATAAATATATCTCATGATTAATGAATGATTTGTCAATTTTTATTCATAAACTTTAGGATAATAGCTGAACTATATCTCTCTTCCTTTCTATTTGAACTGTTCAATTTTCACTCTTCAGCTGATTTATCATCTGCACACATCAGTGATCGAGGGAGATGTACAGCTTGTTTCCTTGAAATATGCTTAAATCTGGAACTATGAGTGATACATCCAGATCAAAATTAAAGGGGTTTTCATATAATAGAGATTTAATATTTTTATTTATAGTTTAATAGTTCAAAAACTTTTATCACAAACGCTTAGACTCTTAACAAAGATCTTTTATTGCTAATAGTCATATCAAAGTTTTTTTTATTTAACAAACTAAACAAACAACGTGACATATTAGTTGTTTGAGATGTTAATGTGATTCTACAATGCTTTAGGTTTGAGTAGTTTTAACGGTTTAAAATTTTTGATTACATGACACTACCGCGCATGACTTTACCGCGTACGACAATAACGCGCAAACGACAATACCGCTCGAACGACAATACCACGCGGTAGTCTCATTTACGCGGTATTTTCGTTCGCGCGGTAGTCTCTTTTGCGTGGTAGTCTCGCGGGGTAATGCCTTGCGCGGTAGTGTCGGTTGCGCGGTAATGTCGTGTTAGGAAAATTTTCTTATCAATGAATCGTGAGTAAAGCAAAGTATATTTTATTGCCTAATATTGTTTCTATCACTTTTATAACTTTGCCCTCATAAAACTACTTCTTGCGCATCATTTCCGGACATTTTCAAAGGTATTTTAAGGTATTTCACGATAATTATATGTCTAAAGAGATTAAGTCTTATTGAATATCTCAAAGGAAAAATCATTACTTTTTATATTTATGAAATTATATCTTTTGTCTGATGATATTTATAAAATCAATATTTTTGATTATAGTAAACTTACCTATGAGTAGCATTAGTACTTCAATAAAATTGACATTCTTTTATAAGCCCTTTCGTTATCTAAATTTCTCAAAGCGTACAGGAGTTTGTGAATGATTCAAATATACCTACTAATTGTTTCACTTGTTTAAGAATATACTTTAGTTCATGAGTTCATTGTGTTTTATCAGTTAGAAGAAATTTTACGTAATATAATTAAAGCAGACTAACAAATTGTTTCATCTATAATTAAGTTCTACTCATTCGAATTGAATAAACATGTTCAGTATTTCAATTATTTTTAAGTTATTTAATTTTTTCAACTCAATTGTGCTTCTGCCTTAAATTCACCAATATTTCGATGAATGATACTAAGAAAGCAGGTGCTTATTTCATTTCTATTTAAATATAATTATTGAATTATTTTTATTTGAACTATGAACAAATAGTAAAGAAGAGATTCTCAGATGAAAATTGACCAGTAACTCGAGTATAGTTAAGGCCTCTATAACGTGTGCGGAATAAACGGTGGAAGAATTCCTAAAATTTATGATCTCGAGACTACTCAATAAAAATCATGTAATTTCTACAAATGATTAGATAGTAATTGTTGATTAAAATTAGATTTGTAGATCATTGATAGAATCACAGTACTAGCTTCTATATGGACTTTTGTCTTCACACCTCTAAAACGGTTTTGGTATGTATTTAGTGCCATTTTTCTGATCTCAGGACACATTTAATTAACTGAATATATACTGAAGTGAATAAAACTTTTTTCCACCAACCATTTTCCCTAAAATGACTGAAGAATCTGGATTTGAAGTCAAATTGACATTTAGCAAAACTTTCAAACTCGACTAATAAGTACTTTATTTCACTCCATTATAACTCTGATAGAGATTAAATAAGAAGTGCCAAAGGGTGTCAGGACAGGCATATATTTAAAAGTTCGTATTTTCAAAACTAATGATTGGGTAATACTTAATTTCTTGAGCAGTTAGTCCAACAAATGAACTTCAAAATGATATATCATATGAATCAATGTCTTAACAATTTATATTTTAAAGTAATTTTTAAGTTTCTCTTTATTCCGCACCTGTTAGTTCTTTCTTAAATGTTTCAAACGTTTCAAAACTTTAAAAATTCGGAAAACTAATTAAATTTAGTCTCGGTATTAAAAAAAAAGTTTCACCACTAATTATTATACTTTTACCTTTTCATAATTGATTTATCTTAAACTTTGCAGTATTAGTATAGAACCTTTTCGAAGTAAATAAACATCTCAATTTTCTCAAATTTAAACTTTTAATTTAAAAGCAAAATACAATAGAAATCAAGTTATTGGAGTTGTCTTTAGCGTTATTAAGAAATGTTGTATTTAATAATATATAATGGATTGTATGTTAAACCTTATTGTGACTCATCCAATAAACATGAAGTTCAATAGCTGTAAGAATGGAGAGACCCTTTTGTAGAACTAACCTATTCAATCTTTCTATTAATCTATTGTTTTTGAAAATCACAAATGAAAACGAATTTTGAAGAATTTAGTTGACCCAAAAGGATTAAAAGTTAAGAGAACAAGAAGCGAAATTTTTAACTTCAATTTAGGAGAGCATCAAGTGATGAAGAAATTTCTTCTTTTTCATCATCAGAAACTTCGAGTCCATGAGCTTTGATTGCTCGTTCCAGACATTGTTTAATGATTTCCAAGAAATAAGAGGCCATTTTTTTGCCATAAGAATAAGTTTGTGCCAGGAGTCCATTCTTCTCATTCTCGTCCCATGCCTTCATTGCTGCTGAGTGTGCCTTTTCCCACATAGCCGGGGCACAGAATACAACCTTAAGAAAATGGCATAATGTACCAAAAACAGTGAACCCGAATTCGGAGATTGTGACAGCTATACGCGAAGCCCATCGTCCGACAACTGGCAAACTAGATAAACGTTCAGACAGAAAATGTTTGACTTTAGTTCTGAACCAGTCTATAAACCATTCAACTCCTTTCCAAAATGGAGAATCAGAAGATAAGCTCTTCTTTGCTTCTTCAATAACTTGACGATCATGAAAATCGTCTATTTCTTGTTTAGTCATTGTGATGGTTTGACTTGAATAAGACATTTTGACTTCTACAAACTTTTGTTCAAGTTCAACTGAATATAATGCTTGACTGCGATCCCTTATATTGGTTTTCAGATAAAGCAAACAAGTGCCAGATTTCATTTCATTTGTTTAACGAAATAAACTTTGTGTTTATGTTAATTATGTTTGTGTTATGTTAACTATGTTAACTGTTTGTGTTAACTATGAAACAGTTTTATGTTATGTCGTTTTGAATATCTTTATTACAAATTAGTTCCAAGAATTATTTCGTTAAACAAATAATAGTCATTTTTTGTAATAACAAATGAATTAAACTTTACTGACACAGGGAGGTTCACTTGCTGTTTCAAGGGGGTACAGCAATAACTTCTAATGGTATTAATTTAATTTCACTCAAAATTAGTTTCTCTATCAAATCTAGATTTATTCAGGTTTTCATAAGGAATTCTGAATCTTTTTGAATTTCTAGTCCTAGATTCGATTCGATTATATTAGATTCGAGGCTTTCATAAAAGACTCCTATATACTCATTGTCGTTATTATTGTTATTGTAATTTACATTCCAACAACATGCTTTTTTAAGAAAATTAATTTGTGGGTGAAATCAATGACGATTACTATCTCTTGATAGCCTCATAGACCTGTTTGAACAACTTCTACTCTCATATCTAAACCGTTTGAAGGCTGTTAGACAAGCAAATGATGGGCACACCGATTATTGAACAGACTGGTTTTAATTCCATCTTTAAATGTAGAATTTAATAAAATTTATTTCAATTTTCTATCTCACTGTTTTTACTATGTTCCCCTTCATGAAAAAGCAAGTGAACCGCCCCGCATATTTATTAACGATTTAACAACGAATCCATTAAACTAATTATACATTAAATGTATAATCAAATAAGACGAATAAACTTTGAGACTATGCATGACAACGTGATATTACATAGCAATTACAACATCTTATTGACCGCTTATAGTCAATGTTTACTCAAGAAGTAGGGTATACTCAAAGGGGTAATGAACAATAAATCATTCTGAAAGTTAGATTGTTACAGGCATCATGAGATAAACTATATCAATTGAAATCATTTTCATAACGTCTTTCCACTAACTGCTGCAACACGTATGAATGTGAATAAAATAAGTACTATACCTAAAATAATTGTCTGGACAAAATTGATAGATATATACTTGACGAGGTGCATAAGCTAGTTGTGAACTGAGCTATGCTTCAAGCCCAGGCTGCGATGAAGAAGCACAGCTTAAGCTCAAGCTCAGCTCATTTGAAGCAGATTTATTTAATAAAGGATGAGTAGTATTAACTGTAAAATAGTGATGAATATGTAGTAGACTGCTTCTCATATGTTAGCAAAATAGGCATTAAATGACATGTATTGAATTCAATGATGAGATGCATTCCTGATTTGTGAATCATTGTTTTCCAAGTATATTTCACTTTAAACTGAAATTTAATGCAATCTAATTCAACTTAACTGTTTATTTGAAGAGAAAATTAATGATGCGTTAAGCCTTAAAAATAATATTATTTCTATTCACTGCATAAATTTCTTTATATTCGAATATAAGATAATCTCAAATAATTTTTGAAAATTATTCAAAATAAGAGAAAATTAAAGGACTCGCTTTAAAAGGCAGATATCTAACTGTAAAACTTCAGAACCTTTTTATAGTGAAATACTCTTAAGTCAATCAAAATTTTGATTCTCCCTCTAATCTCGTATCAAAGTTTAAACATTTGACAAAGTCCAGAAAAATAAGAATTGAAATAAAGTTTGTAGATGATTTGTTCTCCATTTTTAGATAAAATAAGATTACACGAGCTGTTTTGACATTCATTAAATGTTTTGTGTTAAGTGAAAGCTAAATATTTTGAAAAAGAGTTTTAGTGTTTTAAGGAGTGTGTAATCAATTAATCCTATGCAGACATAGGGACGGGCGAAAATCCCTGAGTATTAATTTTGTTTCTTACAATTTCCACAGTATGGGACTTTTGTAAAAATGTTAGATGTCTGCTTTTTGAAGTGACTTCTTCAGTTAATGTTTGTATTTGCAGTCCATGTTTGTGTTCCATTCAAGATAACTGAAAGTGTGTTAAAAGATAGAAAAGTATCAATTCATATGTATGAGGAAATTTAATCCAAACGAATTACTGCTTGAAAAAGTTATTATCGAAAGTGCTGGAACTCATTTGTATAGAATTGGATTGTTTCTATATCCAGTTGTACCAGTTAGAGGAGCAAACTTTATAATCCTATGTTTATACTTATCATTTTTTACAAATAATCATTTGATATATAATTTCATTACTATTATCTGATGAAGATTCAAATCTACTCGAATTAATTGGCGATTTTCCTCACTTCATAAATCTTAGAGTTCATTTGAATGTCACTATAATTCTAGTGACGCTCCTAGCGCTTGTACCATAAACCATTCATTATTACAATTACAGGAATGATATAAAGCTCTCATATCTCAAACCATTTGAAATGATTTCTAACTTGGTTTCATCAAAGTGTATTGGTCTCATAAATGAAATAGAAGTTTATAAAATATGAGAATGCCACTGAAATGATGCTTACGATCATTTTATCATGTGATCCGTTTTACGGAATCTAATACAAATATGCGGTAGAGAGCACTATTTCTTGATAGTAATAATTATTAATAAATTAAATAATTAACTGCTCTGTATCATGTTTGTATTAAATTTCTTAAAACGGATAGCATGATAAAATGATCCGTGTCATTTCAGAGGCATTCCCTCAAATGATAAGCGTTGAAAATATTATTTCTGGTTTGTGAAATCTATTCAAATATAGTGTTCCCTCTATGGTCTTTGTTAGCATTTTTGGCTTCATTTGGTCTGAAAGTTTCAGTCGTAAAGTTTATTACTTTGAGTATTCCTTATAGTTTGCCTTTTTAAATTAGCACAATATATATCGTCACTTCAGTGTTGTAATACGCTAACTCAGCAAGTGTGTTGTGGGCAAATTAGAGTTTAGAGCTTAGAATCATAATTCTTAACATTATAACAGCTGACTCGAAGTGATATATTTCGAGATATATCTGGACGTTTTGAGATTCGATTCGAGCAACTTCGATTCGAGCAAGTTTCATATCTTACTTCAAAAGTGGCATTAACCCATTTTGTCAAAATTTTCGAGTTATAGCACTGGGGTGACGATATATTTAATATTATTTTCTGGCAATTGATTTATTTGTATAGTCAACAAAATATTTATCCCAGTGTGCCTTTTGTCAGCATCATTAAAACTTCGGTAACTTTATTTAATACGGTAATATTAGAATAAATAAGAGAAAAAATTTCAATCCTTTCCCTTTCCGGGTAAACAAATGCTTTCACTACTAAACATTTAATCCATAGTCTTTTAAAATATTTAATTATTTAACTAATAAACAATTGAAACATCAGACATTGAAGGATTGAATTCAGCTGAAAAGAGTAGACAGAGGATTCTCTATGAAAATAACATAATTATCTATACATTTAATTTACTTGTAAAGGATATGAATAATTGTGATAATGATTTCAAAATGTGATGGTACAGAACTTTGATACTAAAATCAATATTATTTCTGCAGGCATGACTCCCTTATTGCGACCTACAGGTGTTTCATAGAATAGATATGTTAAGATTTCCGTTAAAGGGTAGTGGTGAGAATGAATTGCTTCTAAAGTGTTCCATCAAGATTATAATGGATCTGGCTATTAAAAAAAGCCTTCTAATGAATGTGTCTCTAATTGGTGTCTTAATGTATAGAATGAATTGTCTTCTGAGCAAACAGTGGACAGTTTCAATCAATGCGGTTTGGACCCACCAGAGATGATTCTCGCCTCAACAATAAACTGTTAGAAGTGATCACTACTGGTCGAACACTAACATTAGAGGATTTAACATATGATCAACACAATCAACAAACTTATGAAATGATCTATTATTTAGATCAATTACTACGCTCTTAATGATTACTTATGACAGTTCAATGTTATCAAATTTTCAATTTTAAATAAATCACTGTCTAATTTGCGAATCTTCGAAGAGTGCAAACTCACTTTTACAGACATGTTTTTATTGAGCGAAATCTCAACTCTCTTGTCCTTAATATTCGAGTTATAAGTACAGTCTTTGACAAAAGTGCTGAGCCGGTTTTTGAGTTTTTTAGTAGTAAAGATTAACGGATTTTGATGAAATTCTTTTTAAAAGGACTATATGCTGGGACCGACATCATACTAGGTTGGCGTTGAAATTCCTTGTGAGATAGATGATTTATTAAAGAAAGCTTCTCCAGGAGAATCGGATGAGAATTTTTTTAATTCTGATGAATGGATACTAAACTAAATAAAAAATCATTGAATACGTGTATTTTTGTTCCACTCAAATATTGTTTATTTAATAACTACAGTCTTAAATGGTCAAAAAAGTGAATTTTTAGGAAATCATAACTTTTTAATCTGAAGGGATAGAATCATGATCTCAACATCAAATTGTAAATAATTTAAATATTTATCAAGAAATTCTATGGAAAGCTCATTCTTTGTTCAGTACAGTAATATACCGTCTGATTAATAGTTCTATTTAATAGATGTCGCAATGTAATAACAATTCAACACTTTTCAAAGTTTAGGTAGATCTATTATGCAGAACTATTAATCAGACCATATGTTACCCATATATAACCCTTAAAAACCGGGTCGGACACTTTTGTCAAAGACTGTACGCGTAAATCAAAATTTCAAAGTTTATAGAAATTCACTGTACAATGAAATATGCAAGGTGTATTATAATGCGAGGTAAAATAGTAAATTGAATCAATATTCGCTTTAATGATACCATCATTTTGATGGCTGTCTTTCTGGCGATGGTATTTTTGAGATGACATTTGTGGTGGTAAAGTACTTATTGACTTTTTGAATACTTTTAATTTGTAAAAAAACTAATAAGTTATTGTCAGTATCAGCTTTGAATGTCATTTCCAAGTAAACATCTCATTAATGATTTCATATTTTAAACCACTTTTGAAAATGTTTTTATTGCGCTTTAACAAATAATACTCAAATTAAACGATAGTATTATGAATCTATTGCGCTAAACCTTTATATATTATGTTAAATGAAGATTGATTTTGTAAAATTATTGAGGAGTAGTATGATCCGCACAATCAAATTTAGTTCACTTCAAGTGCGATATACAAACATTTCAAAAATGGCTCAAAATATCCAAATATTACCAAAAATAACAAGAAAATGATATTTAAAGTCAATACTGATTCGCAATTATTATTTTATTATAAATCAAGAGTATTCAAAAACTCAATAAGGACTTTAAAATTTCTTTCATTTACGTGAATTGTTTTAGAAGTTTGTTTAATAATATATGTAACTCATTTATTAGGATTTACATTCAAATAAATGGATTCTAAAATATTAAATAAATGATAAATTCTCGTTACAGAATATTTAGAAGTTTTAACGAATAAGTTACTTATTTTTATAAGCTTCAAGTATAATAAACTACCATAAAGAAAAACATGTCGATAACAAGCTTACAGTCAGTACATGTAAGTGAAGAAATTTTTAATTTTATATTAAAATTATATTTACTTTATTGAATTCAAGTTACTAAAAAAGCAAACAGATCTACTTTCAACAGAATATTTCAGATCTTAGGTGAATCGATCAACTTAGTAAGATCACGAATGGTTCTATTTCTGAACTAAATTATAACTGAATGTAATTATAATATCGATTATTATTGTTCATATTTATTGTTCATATTCATAATTTGAACCTTACAAAAAAGTTTTCTGTTCAATAGTTTATAGTTATAAACAGCGGAAATGAATATAAGTTCAGGACAAAAAGTCGATGAATCTGAGAATTATGATAACGATTTGGTTATTAATGATATAGATTTACCACTTTATAAATATATAATTATGTATAAATATGATATCAACAATTATTTTGATAGTGATATCAAGAAAAGAAATCAAAAACTCAAATTCAAAACTTTGAGTGTTTGGCTTCTGATTAATATTCTGAAATTGTTGATCACCTTAACCAATTTGGAGAACGGAAGAGTGCCTGAATATTATTTCGATTTACTTCATCATGCTGGAGGTTTACCTCAATTTAATTGTTTGATATCGCTTGTGGGTCTTGTTTTCACATTTATTATTATAAGACTTTTCAATAGTAAAGAAAAAATTGACTTTCGATGGCTTGAAATCATCAAAGTATTGAAAGGATTACAAAATAAGAATACAATTGGGATATATGACAAAAACTGTTTCAAAAATATTGTTAAAACAATAAAAATTATCTTCAATATTATTCAACAAGAAGTGCGAATTATCATAGTACTATTCTTTTTGTCAGTGATCACAATTTTATTAAATTCCTACGAATGGAAAGATATAATAACTTATGGAATATTAAGTTCTATTTTTCATTTTGGATTTGGAATGGCAGTTCTAATAATAATTCCTTATAGTTTCTTATATTACTTCATTATTTGTTATTATTGTAAATTCAGATTTAAATCTTTTAATAATAAACTAATGAATACAAGCAAAGATAGAGTTTTCTTCCACAATAGAGTTATATTGAAATTAGTTGAAGAACATATCAATATCTGTAATGATATTTTACATCACAATAAATTCTGGTCTAAGTATTTATTTGCACTGACTTATGCTCTGATTCCCATAAATCTAATGCTTTTACAGCAAATTTTCTTTGGAGATCTACTTTTGGTAACTTTTTATACTGAAATGCTGGTCTCTATTGTGTGGATGTTATTTCACTTCACAATCAATTCGATGACTGCATCGATTAATAAGGGGTCTTTAAATTCTTATAAATATTTTCATAAACTTTATTTGGAATCACAAACATGTCTTGGGTTGAAGACTAAAATCAAAGTCCGTTAAGAACTACGATTTTTATTTTTTGAATAAATTCATAATTAAATTTCAAATTCATATTCTTTAAGTTACTAAATGCAATGGAAAGTGTGAGCAGTAGTAAATTTCAAATTGGGTTTTCATGTGGTAATCAGTTTGTTTTGACACCAATTATTGCATTCAGGGTAAGACTTCACAAATTATAATTTCTTATTTGAAATGATTACAAAGAATATTCTTTATTATATAGATGTTCACAATATTCTGTCGATTCTTTTTACTTACAAATAGAGTGGCGAATACTATGAAATGAGTACAGATATTAGGCAAGTTATTTATTTGGTCATCTATAATTTTATAGTCGAAAGCTTTTTATCGCTTCTTAACTATTAGAACGAACTGAAACAGGTTTATCTACTGTATTTGTACTATCAGTCAAAAAATTATATATCAAAATGTGCGCTTAAAAAACAATAAAAGCCAATGAAAATTGAACCAAATAAGGGAATGATTTAATTAATAATTTTGTTATGTTATTTTGATAAGTATTATTTCTAATAATGAGTCATAAGTATGAGACTTATCTTCAAATCTTTATAAGTGTTGTAATTTGCATCGGACTTTTACATAAATAACTTAAATTTATGAAATAATTGAGAAAAGTTGAATGCAAAGTAAATAATTTGTGAACTCTTTATCAGTAAAACTATTAATGCAAGAGTTCCTTATTTTGTTTTGTCATAAGTTAGACCTAAACTAAGGTTTATAAAGGTTTTCAAAATGTTGATTACGTAAATATTAAAGTGATCCCTAAGCATGTAAGGCGCGAAAAAGCTTTATTTAACATATATTTTTTGACTGATAGTTAAGGATTGAGGTTCTGCCCGCCAGGGCTCAAAATGACTGTCGTCATGACAACGACGGGCGCCGCGACAAAAGTGCCTCATTTAAAAGGCTTTACTACGTGTTTATATTTCGTGTTCATAGTTTGTATTTTTTGTAAATAGTTAATACATTCATTAGTACCCAATCATCTTTCATCCAACTTTCACCAACGAATACAATGATTGATTTCGGAGATGTGAGTCTTATGAATTGAAATATACTTTATTTTTTTATCTTCTAAACTTCAATAAAGAAGTTAAAGCATTTTATATAATATTTAATCAGATATCAAATTAATTATCAATTCAAAATCTGATACAAACTTTTAATAATTGAATAGAATGTAATACAATTGGTATTAAAAATAGCAATTCAACACTTTATAGCTTGTTGACAATGCTGTCCATTTATTAAAAGGTTTAACTCATAATCATATTGTCTAAACACTTAATGGCGTTTGAGGAGTTATTTTCTTTGTTATAACATTAGTTAGTTAATAAGTTTTATAAATAAAGACTATCTTTTTTATTGAAAACACTATTTTTGATACTAAAAATGTTTTTTAAACAAAAATGATGATTGACGACAATCTTTCCTTTAGCTTATTTATTCATAAGTTTGATTTGATCAATGCCTAACCTTAAAGAGCAATTGCACTCAATATATGAGTTTAGAAGATAAAAAGATACGGTATTATAGATGAAAAATCAATGATTTTCTATTTTAAGAGCATTGAGTTAGCTCACGAATGCTGATAAAGATTTGAGATCGAATTTAATAAAGCGATTTAGACGAAATAAAATGTGTCGATACATTTTAAAATGTTAAGAAAAGGAAAATCAAGTCGAAGGCTGCATCAGTAACGGCTCCAAAAGCCACTGAAGCTTTAGTTCAAGAGCCAATAAAATATGAGTCTGCTTTCGTACCAGCGAAAGCTGCGTCAATAACAGCTCTTCAAACAGTCTCACCAAAACAATGGTTCAAGTACTACAAAAAGCAAGACATAGTAGCGATGGACAGCGAGTTTTTCGATTATCACAATCTACTGAATCCGAAAAAATTTATTCCCAAGTTGGCGACGGTGTCTATTGTAGATTTTAAACGTAACATAATATATGAAGCGAAGGTTAAACATCAATAAGGGTCATTCAAAGTCGACTGGCTTACTAAAGCAATTAATGAGTTGGATAAGAATTCGTTTATCAATGGTCGGGACTATAACGAAGTTATATAAGAGGTCCATGAAATTATAAAAGACAATCTACTAATTATGGTCAATCACGAGTATGATTTTAAAGTATTAGATTTAGAAGCTGCCGATTATATTTTTGAAATCTAAGATTACTACTATATCTGGAAAGTTAATGAAAACGGTGTAGAAGTTCCCGAACCATTAAGATTGGGTTGCATTTACTACAATTACTTTCGCACAAACCCTCAAATGAACACGTATAACTCCACAGATGACGCGAAGTATACAATGGAAATATTTCACAAGTACGTCAAAGGAAATTTGGTCAATATAGTATGAGAAAGTCTATTGGATACGATATCGAATTATTCCCTCAACTTCCACAAGAATCCATCCCAAAGCGTATTAAAGCAATAAAAGAAAGAAAGAAGTTGCGTGAAAAATAAATGTATAGAAACCATTTATTGTATTAAAGAAATTTTGAAATTACAGAAAATTTTAATCCTTTTATATTGTAATAAAATATTTTCAAACATTTATTTAAATATTAAAGTATAATTTAAGGAGCTGATGCACAATTGTGATACTGTCGCTCACAATGAACTAAGTTAAATGTCAAAGTTTATTGAAATGAAACATTGATTTCATAGTCTGATGAAAGCCCTAATTATGTCTCTAATACCTCTTCTGTAAAAGGCGTGTCCAAATAAATAATGTTGTCTGTCATCTGTGAGTTTGTTTCTCTCACATGTATGAGCACGTTTCTGAGTTGAGAAACTTCGTTCAACTCCTGAAGTTGAGGCCAGAATGGATAACAGTCTTGAGCCAATTGTTGCTAACCTAGATGTTCAAGTGAACATTTTGAGATTTTTCCAATAGCTTAAAGGGTTTTTGCCAGAATATAAAGTAATTCCATATAAATATTTAGATTTTCTAAAGTCAGTCACGCTGTCTGCTAATTTTTATATCATTTTAACTAGCGATACATCCAATAGCAAGTGCATAATTCAGCAAACATTCATAAACTTTTTTAGCCAAGTTCTTATCTGATTCAATGATTTTTCTGTCTCTATATCTTGGATCCAAATAATAAGCCAGACAGTGATACTCATTAACAAAATTTCCTCTACATCTGTTCTTATATATTGATTGAGCTTTCTTTGTTAGTCTTCATTCAGAATCGAACCCAACAATTGTTGAAAAGTGAAAACTCATTCAACAATTCATGGTATATCTCTTGCATTTTGGGGCATGTTTTATCTGAATGTGTGATTTACAATAAATACATTTAACTCGTGTATCTTTTCCAATAACCGAAACATGTGTCCACTACAGCCAAATAGGATCTGATGTTTTCGAAACTTTAAAAGAAAATTTTTAACCTCAATTAATATTAAAGATCACGTATATATCTGCGAATAATAACAATGGCTCCCGGATGTCACTATGATTGCAAACAGTTAAAGGGCGCCTATTATTGGGTTTTTAGATAAAAATAAATATAATATTTAATTGTTAAATTTATTTTTAATGTTTTAAACGCTTATTGTCTGATAATTATTTAAATAAATAAGCCATTTTCCAAATGATTCATTAGTTTTCAAGATATGAATAAACTATTCAAAAAGTGAGGCGTTTGACGCCCAAATTTAAATGGCCGAATTTTAGGCGCAATTGTCGCTGTCGTTGCGACCCACGCCAGAGGGCGCAGGGCAATACTCAATCCTTACTGATAGTACAACACTTTAATTTTTTTCTTTTGGATGTCGTCTCTATCTGAAGAATTAAAAGGTGATCTATATAGTCTATATTTTGAGGCTTTTATGGATTAAATCCTTAAATATTTTATTACCGATTTAAATGATTGAAAAAACTATTTTAATTAAGACAATTAAACTTTTATTTGAATTAATGATTAAACTTAAAGCACTAATTTCAAAGTACTTTAAACATATTTCATTATGAATGAACAAAATTTAATAAACGATTGAATTGTTAATAAAACATCTGAGGATTTTATCCATGAAAGCCTCAAGATTTAGATCACATCCGAAAGAAAATAATTAATAACTGTTCACGTAAATGAAGGAAACTTAAAGCTACTGAGTTTTTCAATACTTTTGATTTATGATAGTCTAACAAGTTTCAATCAATATTGATTTGAAATGTCGTTATCAAGTTAACATTTCAGTAACAATTTAATATCTTAGACCACTTTTGAAAAGGTTTTTATCGCGGTTTGAGGATTGCGTTCAAATTAAACAATAGTATTATTAATAATTTATATTAGACATTTATATGTTGTGTTGAATGAAGATTGATTTTATGTAAGGAGTAATATGATCCACATAATCAAATTTATTTCACTTCAAGTGCATTAAACAAACATTCAAAAAGTGGTTAAAGATATACAATTTTATTACCAAACTTAACTTGAAAATGATATTTTAAACCAATACTAAGTCATACTTATTAGCTTATTGCTAATCAAAAGTATTCGAAATTCAATAAGATCCTTGAAAATTTACATGAATTATTCTAGAAGTTTGTTTGATAGTGTATGTAACTCACTGATTTAGTTTTACATTCAAATAAATAAATTCAAAGAAATTGAAATATATTATGAATTCTAATTTTAAAATATTTGACTTTAAATTGAGTTTCAACTTTGGGTATAGAATCCGTGAAATAGTATTAAATGTATGAGTTTTCAAATGTTTAAGGCTAGTAATAATATTCATATTGGCCGCATAATATGATTTTCTTGTATAAAATACGCATTACTATCGGTTTATTTAAGTATTATTTCTCTTTAAGATTCATTATTGGCCATAAAAATATTTAACAAATAAGTTATTTATTTTATAGTTTCCAAGAATGAAAAACTTAGACCTGTATGCACAACTCTGTTTAAAACGGTTTTAAGTCTTAAAACCGACTTAAAACCTGAAACGCGTTTTAAAACTCATTACACAACTAATGTTTAAAACAGTTTTAGTTAAGTCTCGACTTGTGCATATCGGCCTTAATTACTAAAGCCATGTGTTCTACATATTTACATATCCAACGCTTGAGTATTTGGTTTCTGATTAATATTCTGAAATTGTTGATCATCTTAACCGATGTAGAGAATGGAAAAGTCCCTGAATATTATTTCGATTCAGTTCAACATGCTGGAAGTTTAGCTGAATTTCATTGTTTGATATCGCTTGTGGGTCTTGTTCTCACATTTATTATTATAAGATTTTTTCAACAGTAAAGAAAAATAGATTTTCGATGGCTTGAAATCATTAAACTTTTGAAAAGATTACAAAATAAGAATACAATCGGAATATATGACAAAAACTGTATCAAAAAACTTGTTAAAACAATAAAAATTGTCTTCAATCTTATTCAACAAGAAGTGCGAATTCTCACAGTACTATTCTTTTTGTCAGTAATCACAATTTTATTAAATTCCTACGAATAGAAAGATATAATAACTTATGGAATATTAAGTTCTATTTTTCATTTTGGATTTGGAATGGCAGTTCTAATAATAATTCCTTATAGTTTCTTATATTACTTCATTATTTGTTATTATTGTAAATTCAGATTTAAATCGTTTAACAATACACTAATGAATGTAAGTAAAGATAGTTTTCTTCCACAATAGAGTTATATTGAAATTAGTTGAAGAACATATCAATATTTGTAATGATATTTTACTTCACAATAAATTCTGGTCTAAGTATTTATTTGCACTGACTTATGCTCTGATTACAATAAATCTAATGACTTTACAAAATCTGCTTTGAAGATGTACTTTTGATGCCTTTCTATATTGGGCTGTTATTCTCTATTATGTGGTTATTGTTTTATTTCACAATCAATTCGATGGCTGTATCGATTAATAAGGAGTCCTCGAATTCTTATAAATATTTTCTTAAGCTTTATCACAATCACATCTTGGATTGAAGAATAGAGTCAAAGACCGTTAATAACAACGATTTCTATTTGAGTAAATTCATGTAATTAAATTTCAAATTCGTATTCTCTTTAGTTATTAAATGCAATGGAAAGAGTGAACAATAATGAATTTCTAGTTGAGTATTCATGTGGTGATCAATTTGTTTTGGCACCAGTTACAACATTCAAAGTAAGATATTTTACAAGCTACAGATTTTTATGTGAAAAGCTTACAAAAAATATTCTTCATTTCATAGATATTTGCAACATTTTGTCTATACTTTTTACTAAAAAATACAATCGCGAATACTATGAACTGAATGCAGATATTAGTTATTTATTTGGTTATCGATAGAATTTGAAAGTTATGCCAATGAATTGCTGTGTGTTATTTTCGGAGAGTGTTTCTTTAAATGTAAATGAATAATCATTTAATGTTTTCTTTAAAACATTTATTTAATACTAGCTATGAAACCCGTTCAGAAGAACGGGAAACATTTAGTTTTGGTCTGGTTCTGTTTACCGACAGCCGATTCACCGATAGTTTTAAAAAATTTATTTTCAAAAAGTTTTACCAATTTTTCCAGTTTCCAATATTATTTCATTTAAGAATTTCTATAATTTTCTCATTTTTAAACAATTTCTTAGAGAATTAAAAAATCCTGCAGTGAATAGAAAGTTAAAAATTAAGAACCCGATAAATATTTATTTAAACCTATATATAACCCAATCTAACCTAACTTAATCTAATTTAACTTAACTCAACCGAATCAAATCAGACTCAACACAACCTAACCTAACCTAAAAAACTATTGAAATCTTTAAAGAATTCTTGGGAAATGAAAAACTAATGAATATAATGAAAATGAATCTTATCAGTGAATAGGATGCAACCCATCTGGTTCCATGTCTTTACTGCCAATATGTTTACTTAAAACGTCTTAACTTCTAACGACTTCAAACTTTACATTGAAAGGTTTTATCGTAAACTGTTAAGTAATCTCAAACTGAACTCAATAGAATTTAATAGAATTAAAATAAAAGTAATAGAAATCAACTGAATCTTCACTCGATTGAAGCTAGTTTTAAATAAATTATGCAGCGCTGTTCTAAATTAAATTATATCTAGCTTAATTCTGCAGGATCGAATCAAATTAACATGAACTATAAAGAGTTCAGCTCAATCTTGTATAATCCGCATTAATACGGAAAGATTCTACAAAATTCAGCTAGAAATAATTTAATTCAGAACAACTCTGTATTACCTATTAATATTAGTTGTTATTGGGTAATATTCAGCTGAATTCAATACATCTTTCTGAAATTCACTTAAATTCCAATGAATTCAGTTCATTTGTGTTAATTTAGTTTAAAAACCTGGCTTAATTTGATTATATAATTAAAAGATAGTTCATAAAAAATTATAATACGCGTTGAAACTCAAATCATGATATAACTTAACCCAATTTTGGACCGATAATTTCCTATTATGAATGTTACAGACAGTTGTGAAATTAATATTTAGTACATATTTATCATAATTTACATTAGGAGATCTCACTAAGTAACTTGATTTCAACAAGCAAATAATGGTGGATAGCTCGGAATAAATGTCTAACTTGAGCTCAAAAACTTCCGCAACTTTCAAAAATGGCTTTTATGGCCCTAATTTTTTAAAACTAAATTTGCTACCTAGAAAAATTAGTGTGCTTAATTAGTCAAAGACTGTTAAACCAGTCAACTGGAATCTCTACTTATATAGATGATTCCAGGTTCGATTCCAGGCAGCGCATTTTTGCTAAAAATAAATTTTTACTTTGCCTTTCCTGAAAATGATCTGAAAAATAGCCAGTGCTGCACCTCCTAATCATGTTGATTACAAATATATAATTTTTTCGAGTCTAAAGCGTACACAGTCCGAAAGCATAGGACAGAAAGACAGATATATATGTTTGTTTCTTATTAATATAGATAAACGAATAATAGAGATACCCAGTCGAAAATTGATCAGTGACATGAATATAGTTGTAGCGAACACTTTTGTAGGTTTTTCTTGAACATGTCGAACATTTCAACATTTATAAAATTGGGAAAACAAAGCAATTGAGTTATATAGAAGATTAATCGTCAAGTTTGTTTTTGGTGTTTTAATAAGAAGTTTGACCAATGATTATTATATTTTTAACTTTGAAAAATTTATCTTAAATCTTCGAGCACTAGTATAGAATGTTTTCGAAGTAAATAAACATTTTCTCAATCTTTAATGCAATTAAAAAGCAAAACACAATAAAAATCAATCACTATTAAAGAGCATATTAAGTTATTAGAGTTGCTTTTAGCATTATTAAGAAATGTTATATTTAATTAGATATAAAATAATTTCGATATCAAAACTTATTATACTTATCCAATGAATATGAAATTCAATAGATATCTATAAGAATGAAGAGACTTTTGTAGAATTAACTTATTCAATTTTTCTAGTAAGCTATTTAATTATTTATAAATATATAAATCAAGACGAATTTTAAAGAATTTACTTGGCAAAAAAGTTAAAAATTTGAAAGTAGAAAAAGCAGTTTTTAACTTCGGCTTAGGAGAACATCAAGTGATGCAGAAATTTCCTCTTTTTCATCAGCAGAAACTTCGAGTCCATGAGCTTTAATTGCGCGTTCCAAACACTGTTCAATTACTTCCAAGAAATAAGAAGCCATTTTCTTGCCATAAGAATAGGTTTGTGCCAGAAGTCCATTATTCTCATTCTCATCCCAAGTCTTCATCGCTGCCGAGTGTGCCTTTTGCCACATTGTTGGAGTACAAAATACAACCTTAAGAAAATGGCATAATGTACCAAAAACAGTGAATCCGAATTCGGAGACAGTAACTGATATACGCGAAGCCCATCTTCCTACAACTGGTAAATTTGATAAACTTTTAGATAGAAAATGTTTGACCTTAGTTCTGAGCCAATCTATAAACCACTCAACTCCCTTCCAAAATGGAGAACTAGAAGATAAGCTCTTCTTTGCTTCTTCAATAACTAAACGATCATGAAGATCGTCTATTTCTTGTTTAGTCATTGTGATGGTTAGGCCAGACATTTTCACTTCTATAAACTGTTGTTTGAGTTGAACTGAGTATAATGTTTGATATGCGGTCTTTTTAAAGGACTTTCAGGTAGTGAATAACACAACAGGATATTGCATAACAAACGAATGCTTTTCTGCAATAAGGAGTTAAGTGACTGCTATACTCTTTTGAGAACAATTGCTTTAAAGTCTTATATCTATTTTTGCTTTATTTTGCTCTTTTCACTCAACAAATTAATTTCTGACTTTCAAAATTATTATTAAGTTATGTTTTAATGTCATATTGAGAATGCGTATTAATTTTATTTTCAGAAAATAAGTTAATACAAGAAAATAATCGAAAAAGTTTTAAATCATTAAAATACAATTGAATAGTCAGAAAATAACATATTTATTATTATAATTTTCAGACTATTTAAAATCAAATTGAAAAACGCTTGGAAATATTTTTAAAGTTTGAAAAAGTTTTGTTTACTTTCGTTCATTCAATGCATTACTTAATGCTTAGTGTTTGTTACGAAAGTCCATATTTAGCACAACTTATTTCGCAAAATATATTACTTTAATCTGATACATTCCAATTAACACTAATTTAGCATTAGTTTAAATGGGAATTGAACTTTCCAATTTAATTTAATCAAACGTATTTTGTTCATTGAAACATATATTGAAATTAAAATTATATGTAAAGTTAAGTCTAAACCTTAAATTTCTATTAAAAAATCAAAAAAGAAGATAAGTTAACTTAACTCCTTTTGGCAGAAAAGTATTCAATAACATCTTTTTAACCGCTTAATGTTTGCTCAAGAAATAGGTTATACTCAAAGGGGTAACGAACGATAACTTATTCTGCAAGTTAGTAGTTACAAACATTGAAAGTCGTAAATTATATCACTTGATATAATTTTTATAGCATCTTTCCATTAACTACTGGAAGATAATATGAATAAAATAAGTAAATATTTTATTATATAATAACATATCTGACCTAATTTTAGCTTCACAAATAATATTATGAACCAATAAAGATATATAAAAGCTAACAGAATGTTTTTCATTCTCATAAATACAATATATGAAGAGTCCAGTAATAAAATTTTTGTAGTCTTTTTACAAGCTCATTGCCATATCTGTTGTAATTGTAGCAGAATAGTACTGATATTTATTTAGCAATTATTTCATATACAGATATTTGTAGGCTGGTACATCTTTTATGTGGAGCAAGTCGTTCTCAACCTTTTTCATAGAGCGTACCTCTAAAACACGGTTCAAAATATTGAGTACCATCAAAAGATTCATATAGTTTTAATTTGCTTGAAAGTTCAAATTTTTAATAAATACAATGAGAATATATTTTGAATATATACGTACATGAGAAATCTGTGACTGTTTGATTTACACAATTAACCGATTCTGGGGTTGACATTAGTCAAGCTTAATCTCTAGTCACTTTCTACATTAAGTCTATTTCTATGCTTAGTTTTGATTGAAAATAACACAGATAAAGCAGTTTCGCATAAGTAAGTCGAAGGGAAGTATAGAAGATAACGAATAGTTAATTTTGAAAGTTGTTCATATTCTTTGTCTAATCGAACCCGAAAGTTTTCATTTGAAATATCCGCGAGCCCTAACTCGAGCTGAATTAATTTGTTTTTATTTCCTATGCTAAGATTCTGCAATTCGCCGTCGATATTGAATGGGAATTAATCCAACCATTCTCGGACATGTTTAAATTTGGGAAATAAATCTCGAAATGTTGTATCAAAGATCTAATATGAGCGACAAATATTTTATTTTCCTTCAGTAATGGCAATATTATTTGGTGAACAAATTTGAATTAAGAAACATCTCGATATTATTATTTAATATACGCGAAATCCATACATCAAGTTTTTTGACAAATGCGTTGATCTCATCTTCAGATTTAATGACACATATTTGCGTTCAATGAAGGATTCAATTTATTAATCTCGGAATAAGTATCACTCAGATTAGCAAATTTCACAATGAAATTCGGATCAATGAAATACTTCGCAATTTATTTTGTTTATCATTCATGATATACGTAGACTTCTTAGTTCAAATAGTCTTTGCAAAACGATACCACGCGATAACCAATGGGCTTCAGTATGCAAGAGTAGGTTCTTGTGTTCAGATCCCATCTCATCACAAAGAACACGAAACAAGCGTGTATTCAAAGCACTTAGTTTGATGAAATTTACAGCTTTAATAACAATATTCAATACAATGTTTAGATCATTCGGCAAGTCTTTAGTCGTCAAAATTTGCTTATGTATAATACAATGATTCCATTGAATACCGGTAGAAACTTCTCATACTTTTTCCATTAATCCTTTGTTTATACCTATTATCGATTCTACTTTATCAGATGTAACACAGACATAATTCCTCCAAATTAGTCTACATCGAAAAATGAGTTCAAACTTTAAATATTTCATCTTCTGTTGTGTTAGCTTTTAGAGGCTTACAGAATAATAATTTCTCATTGAATTCATTTTCAAATACATATCGAACATAAGTTAATAGCTTTGCAATTTTTTCTATATCAATTGATTTGTCTTTTTTCAAGCTAAAGAAAGGGCTGGATTTAATTCTGGATGACTTGATTTTAAACATCTAATGATATAACTACTATTCTTCTTCGATTGTATGATCGTTTGATAGCGATATCGTTTCTATCTTTCGCATGAATTGGATTCAAACATCGTATTACAAACACTTAATTGCTCGAAGAATCAGTTTTTCTCCAAAGTATGTGGACTCTTAGCGCAATCAAACAAGAAGCTTTAAGAGACATCTGAGGTATTATTTTAAAGAGGTTTCTGACTTTCAGTATTATCAGTACTAATTAAAGATCTGGACTGAAAAATATCGAGTGAGGTACACTGGCCATATTCATTAGAACTTAATATATACAATTTTGATTAAGACCTATGATGAAGTAGTTATAAACTTATTTTATTTTATTTCGTAACAATTATTACAGAAATTTCAGGCTCTAAAATATACACCTGTTTGTTAACGAGAAATTTGAACTGCAAGAGCCCAAACAGAAGAAGGTTCCAACTGTCACAACCACTATGTGTATCTATTTCAAGAGCCTGTTACAAGAACTTGAAAATCTAGCTAATGAAAAAACATTTATAAAACAAATTTGAAGTGAAAAATCAAAAACAAGTAGATAAAGAACAAAGTGGTTAAATATGAGTTTATTTTATATTATACAAAAATATGTGTTTTTAGGCAAAATGAGAGAAAGCATTCATATCTATTTCACAGTTCCAAATCATTTTCATAAAAGTATATCATTCAAAATGGAGAAAACGTCAATTATCTTAGAATTTGTGACATAAATTCTTATTTAAACAGTATTTAACAGACTTTTGCAAAACACGAGAATGTCATACATCAAAAAATGAAAATTTAAGTTTATTTTGCAAAACTTATCAAAGCTTAAATATTGTAAAAATTAAGGCCAGAGATAAGTTTATTGTTTTCTCTTAATTATAATTAAAGTTAACACAATCAAAATTAGACTTGGAAGCAGATTAACAGCAAATCCATACAAGACACTAAGTTTTCTTAAGCCATATCCTTTAAGCGTTACATCATTGATCGCACTAATGCATAGTACCAGAGGACTTAAACTGATTATGTCTCTCAGGGGTCTGTCCAACGATTCAATTGGCCAAATGGTGCCTGAACTATAAAATTGTGGAAACACTATAAAGCTTGCGAGAATTAGAGATTTATATTGTTCATTTGATATCGAAGATATCACAAATCCAGTCGATATGGTATTAATGGCTTGAGATAAAAATAACAAAAATATTAATACTATTGAGCCCCGATTTGTGTTGTTGAATACAAAGAAAGCCACGAAAAGCATAAGTGATATTTGTATGAATGCTAATATTATACTAGTTATTAAATGTGATATTAGGATTAATTCGTAACTGACACCAGCAATCAATGACCTCTCAAAGAGACCATCTTTGCGCTCTATCACTAATGCCAACGATGATGTGATCATTAATGAAAGATATAGCGTACACAATAGAAATCCAGGTAAACACTGGTCTTTAGTCGAAACATTTTCACTATAAGAGGTTATCTCGACTGACACCGGAGTTTGAAAAGATGTCGAACTTTTTCGTTATAAGCCCTGAGTAAAACTTTTCTAAAGAACTTTGTAGACAAGCCATGAAATAGTTACTATAAATCGTTATTGAATTGTCCAGATATACGTGTAAACTGCTTTCATCTATAGTTTTGTTGTCTACGTTGAATGGATCTTCAACTCTGCCATTAATAGCTTGAGAATAGTTTTGTTTGAAATGAATAACAGCTACCGCTTTGTTATTGTGTATGGAACTGAGTGCTGAATCGAGTGTCGAATAGTTGACAGGTTTAATGATGTGTCGATCAACGCTCACCAATGAAGATGATAAAAGTTGTTCACTATAATATGGATCTATATCTTCATTAAAGACTGCTGTTTCAATCTATAATGATAAAATCTTATCAGATTACTCTTGACATTGTCGTATAAGCTAAAGTTCATCTGTGATGAGATTTCTAGTACTTCTGTTAGAACAGGACATAAACAATGTCTGGAACTTAATTGTTGCTCGAGACTATCAGATCTTATGGTCAACACTGAACTCAACTAACTTCTGACTCAATCAAAATACGCTTAATTTGAAACAAAATGAACCATCGTTTCAGATGAGGTAAACACATTTGAAAATCAACTAAATTTTAAGCGAATCTGTTTTGGTAAACGCACCACAACTTTCAATAGTTGTTCTCTTAATACTATTTTTAATAACTTTGTGTTTATGTGAAACATTTGTAAACAGAGTCTAATTTGATAAGTGAAATGTCCTCAGGGTATACTAGAAATTTCAACATCGATAAAACTTTGCACATGTGACAAAAATCTTTTCAAATGCGTACATCAATTATTTGTTTGCTGAACATCAGAGAAAATATTAGCGCCTGTAAAGCTGGCAATATGAATACCACAATATTTTGATAACCCGTTTGTTTGATTTTTAGAAAATTCCTTTCGATCAAAATTAAAATGATCCAAAATATTGTTCCCCAACTCCAATCTTTAGAAATATTTTCCAACTTTTTGTCTTCCATTGGATCACAAATCGACGAATTCAGTTCATTAATAACTCGATTTGTATCTGTTTTACACATCTGATCAGTATTGTCATCAATCAGACAAAGCTTGAGAAATATTTTTTCCAAACTGATTTCATTATATTGTTGCATAAGAACAGAAGGCTTTTCTTCCACCAACAACTTTCCGTTTCTCATCAATGCGACTCTGTTTGCATAAGTCGCTTCTTCTACATATTGTGTAACAAACACAACTGTCGATCCCTGTTCGCGTTTGTCACAAAGATGTTTCCAAATATGACTGGTAGTCATCAAATCTATTCCAACAGTTGGTTCGTCAAGAATTATAAGTTTTGATCGTTTAAGTAAAGCGATTGCGAGGGAAACTATTCTTTGTTGACCTCCTGATAAGTCACTTATAATTTGATTGCCTTCAGGAATACTCATGACTTCATCTAATTGTTGTTTTCTGTTAAACACAAACCTCAGTTAAAAGTTGCAATTCAGATAAAATCAGTCTGTTTTATAAACACTGATTCAAATCAATTGTACAAAACATTCAGTCATTTCATACTAATTGTGAAATATTAAATGACTTCAATTTAAATGATTACACTTTGACCATTTTCAATCAGATAAAGTTATCAAATTGAAATTGTGTTTCCGAGTATTAATAAATGGTGATCACTTGAGAAATCATAATTTGTACATTTCATTTCTTACCCTTCGATGTAATCCTGTTTAGAAATTTGAAAAATGTTCACAAAATAATTGAAAGTTTGATCAACAGTGAATTGTAGACATAGAGCACATTGTTGAGGCATATAACTTATGAAACTATTAGCCAAACCTGGTTCGTGTCCTAAAACTGTAATCTCACCACTTTGAGGCTTAATTGTACCAAAAATCAGTCTTAAAAGTGTAGTCTTTCCACAACCACTCGGACCAAGAAGTGCATAAATATGATTTCGACCAATTTGTGCACTAATACTATTGAGTATGAGCTGTTTATTATATTTAAATGAAACTTCATTTATTTGAATTGCATCCATTTTACGAGACTTAATAAAATGAACTAATATTTTATATCTAAATCTATTCCAACTATATCAATTGTTAGTTCTAAGTTTTCTATTTCCCACGATGAAACTGGTTATGAGTCCTTCTCAGCAATTAACTGTTAAGATTGTGCAATGCGATTTAATTGCTGGTTATTATATTTGCACTATTAGTTTTATGGTTGCAAAGAAAATTTTTGAATTTAAATTTATAACTAGTTTTCATACAAAGATAGTTACTTTTTCCCATCTAAAGAAAGAGATGTTAATGCTTGATATCTGCGTGTTTTAATAATTACGTGTTACTAAAATCATTCTCCTACTAGGGAAGTGTGCTATCTGAGGAAGTCAGATCAAGATATTTTCTATTTGGCATTAATCTATGTGACAATTAGATTGACCAAAACTCAAAAATTCGTGCTTATCAGCTCTCGTTTGTCTGCAATCGATAATTTAAAATGTAATCTATACTGTAATGCCTTTGCTTTATGCCATAGAAAGTTGGCTTCACTGTTCAGTTTATTACTTGTTAATGCATATGGGTAGCAATGGGCATTACTACCATACAAAGCAATGCTAGAGATTGAATTTAAATTGCCGATTGCGGACAAACAAGAACTCATAAGCGCGAACTTTTGAGTTTTGGTCAATCTAATTGTCCCATAGATTGAATGCCAAATCCAAAATATCTTCATCTAACTTCCTCAGATCGCACCCTTCCCTAGTTAGGTAAAATCAGATAAAATATCGTATGATTATAAAAACATAATTTTTTTTATTAATCTCAATAAGTGCATAACTTTGATTTGAAAAAGGGTGTTGCAATAGAGATGTGTAATTTTTAGTGAATTCTGTAAAACCTTTTTGAATCTGTTAAAGTTTACTATCTGATTCTATATCTTTTAATTAATATCTCTAAACTCTTAGCGAATGTATACCGTTTGTAATTTAAATGATCGCAAAGTTGATATTTTTACTATTAGCAAACATAAGTTCATCAAAATTCCGTCATATAAAGTACAACGAAAGCTTAATCAGATGATAAAATTTCAGTAATGTCTGTAGATAAAAGGTTAGAAGAGTTTTTTTTAATGACAAGCTCAAAAATGCGTCACAAAAGTGTCTCCGCATGTCTTCATTAAACGACGATGTGTCGTTAAATTTTTTTTTTTGTAAAACTAAACGAAAAGTGCAGTAAAGTTCATGATAGTTTAAAAATTGTCTACAACAACGATAAAATGAGTCAAAAACAGATAATAAATTGATATAAGTAATTTAAAGATGATCGTGAAGTTTTTGAGGCCGAATAAGATACAATACTTGTGATGCATCTCTAATGGCTATCGCTAAAGATAGTATGGATGTACTATTTCAAAATCTCATGGAAAGATTGAAGTTGGTGGTTGAATCAGAGGGAGAGAACTTTGAGCATGAAGAAAGTTTGGCTGAATTTGTTTAAATATACTACAAATTATAAGACTTGCTGTTATTCAATTCACAAAAGATATTATGTTGGATTTATAAAATATTATTTTTTTCTAATTCTTATCTGTGGATTGATAACAATTATATTAAATTTTGAGATTTAACCTAATAAAACATTTATTGACATAAATATTAGATAAATTTACAAGCAATTGAATAACATATTCAAAAGTCAATTGAGAAACGTTTAGTGACATGTTAAATTTTTATTTCAATTCAAACGATACACAAATGCAAATATATAGTTAAAGATTTCTACACAAAACTGAATCAGAATTTAACATAAAATTCGTATAATTTATTATTCAGCTAATTTCTTTCGGCCTAAAACCGCATCTTTATGAGGAAAGCATCCATATTTTTTATAGTATCGCGATGAATTTTAGCCAAAAACAAATACTCACTATAAGCTAAATCGGTAGCACTTTCTTCGCTATATACTTGTTTTGGTTATTTCACTCATTCAGTTTTGTGTAAAAGTTATTGATTTTGTATTTGCTTATGTGTATCGATTGAATTGAAAAAATTTAATATATCACTAAACTTTTCTCAATTGACTTTTGATATGTTCCTCAGTTCTTTGTAAATTTATGTAATTTTCATGTTAATAGATGTTTTATTGGGTTAAACCTCAAAAATACAATATAACGTATTCGGACATAAAAGATAGACTTATAGCGTAAAAATCTGAATCTTTAACTGAAAATATTATAGTAAACAATACCTCATTTTATCAGCTAATTTATCAGAGAGTTAGATATAAAAAATTCATTTCATTTTAATTAGTGGTTAATTATGACATCAAAACAAGAACCGCTGCGCGAAAGGGTTGTGACATTTTTTTAAAATACGAAAACATGAGCTGAAGATATTTACTGTAAATCACTTCAAAGTAGGAGTGCCACAAAGTGCTGTTTTTCGTTAATAAATAGGATCGATCTCTTCTTAATGCATTCATTTAAGTAAATGATTTGATTGATCTCCTGACCACTGGGTTTAAAGTACGGTATCGAAACCGTATGCAAATCATTCGGACAATAATTACCTCTTTTGGCCGGACAAGGCTTGTGCACATTATGCCAAAAAAGTGGAAACTTTTTGAATGAGAAAAAAATTAATTTAGTGCCCAAATACCGAATCCCACAAATGTTACCCAATGCCGATCTATTGAGAACTTTTTGCTGATTTGACTCAAATTGTTTATGCCAATAATTGGAAAGCCGAAAACATTCCTCAACTTCGACGAAGAGTTCAAAATTAAACTGAAAAAGCGGATTTAAATGTTGTCAAAAAGACTGTTCAGAGTGTCTACAAGAGCCTCCGAAAATGTGGTCAGTGGCTGTGGTTCATTGATATCATTTTGTTAGTCATATAATGTAGTTTTTGTGAAAAAATTAAAAAAATTTTCTGTAAAACAGTTTTTAAGTTTTTAACAATAGACTTGAGTCTACTTTTTATGTCCGAATTCGTTAATTGTGACCAATGCCCAGATTAGAAGTAGAAGAGACTAAATTTTCGAAATTGAGTGCAATATGCATTCTCTTAGAGTTTAGAAAGATTGATCAAAAGATATGCAATCGGATGATTGTTAATGTCAACAGCTCCATAAAGTTTTACAGAATTAGCTAATAAACTCACATAATATCTCGAAGTTGACGCATATCTTCAAGGTAAAGTTTAGGCACTTATTAGATTTAATAAGAAGTTAATTATTCTATAATCATATGACATTTTATCTTATTTCGCCTAAGAGAGAAATTTTTAAAAGACTTAATTTTTGAAACATGCAGATATAAAGAATAAACATTCCACATCTTACATTGGAAAGAACAACTTCTGTATGAAAACTAGTTATTGATTTACATTTTTAAAGTTTGGTTTTATTCAACTGGACAAGTGATAATGTAAAATATATTAATCAGCGATTAAATTACGTTGCGCAAACTTACTGTTAATTGATGCGTGGCCCTCAAAACTTATTTTGCCATAAGAAATGAGAAACTTACATTTACCAAGAATTTATTCAAGGCAATAATTATTTTTATTACACCTTGTGAAATGGATGCAATGAAGATCATTTAAATATAATAAATAAGTAATAATAATATTAGTGCACAAATTAGTCAAAATAATATTTATGTACGTTTTAGTCCGCGTGATTTTGGAAAGACTACTCATTTGAGGCTGATTTCCGATAGGATTAAGCCTAAATATGGTTCGATTAGTGTGTTAGGGCAAGAACTGGGCTAAGCTAATAGCTTGAATAAGTTATGTTCATCAAAAATATGTTCTATGTCAGCGAGTCACTGACTAAGAGTTTAGATAAACTCATCGCGAAAATAGTATGGTGGTTAAAATTAACGAAATCATAAAGATTTTACAGAATTAAGTATAAATCTCACGTAATATCTCGAAGTGACATCCTTTTTAAAGTCAAATCGGTACACTTATATCAGAGTTAGGAAATAGGAATTATTCTATAATAAGATAAGGTGTTATCTTATTTTACCCAAGGGAAAATTTTATAGATTTTATTTTTAAAACATGCAAATATGAAGCATTAAAATTTCTTTCCTTACATTGGAAAGAATAACTACTTTATAAAAACTAATTACTAATTTAAATTAGAAATTTTTCAAGGTTTGTTCTCTTTCTGCTGTACAGTTGATAATGTAAAGGTTAGCAATTCAAAAGCTTTACACGAACTTTACTCATATTAAAGCGAGACCTCAGAACCTGTTTCATCGTGGGAAATAGAAAACTTAGAACTAAGAATTGATATAGTTGGAATAGATTTAGATATAAAATATTAGTTCATTTTATTAAGTCTCGTAAAATGGATGCAATTCAAATAAATGAAGTTTCATTTAAATATAATAAACAGCTCATACTCAATAGTATTAGTGCACAAATTGGTCGAAATCATATTTATGCACTTCTTGGTCCGAGTGGTTGTGGAAAGACTACACTTTTAAGACTGATTTTTGGTACAATTAAGCCTCAAAGTGGTGAGATTACAGTTTTAGGACACGAACCAGGTTTGGCTAATAGTTTCATAAGTTATATGCCTCAACAATGTGCTCTATGTCTACAATTCACTGTTGATCAAACTTTCAATTATTTTGTGAACATTTTTCAAATTTCTAAACAGGATTACATCGAAGGGTAAGAAATGAAATGTACAAATTATGATTTCTCAAGTGATCATCATTTATTAATACTCGGAAACACAATTTCAATTTGATAACTTTATCTGATTGAAAATGGTCAAAGTGTAATCATTTAAATTGAAGTCATTTAATATTTCACAATTAGTATGAAATGACTGAATGTTTTGTACAATTGATTTGAATCAGTGTTTATAAAACAGACTGATTTTATCTGAATTGCAACTTTTAACTGAGGTTTGTGTTTAACAGAAAACAACAATTAGATGAAGTCATGAGTATTCCTGAAGGCAATCAAATTATAAGTGACTTATCAGGAGGTCAACAAAGAATAGTTTCCCTCGCAATCGCTTTACTTAAACGATCAAAACTTATAATTCTTGACGAACCAACTGTTGGAATAGATTTGATGACTACCAGTCATATTTGGAAACATCTTTGTGACAAACGCGAACAGGGATCGACAGTTGTGTTTGTCACACAATATGTTGAAGAAGCGACTCATGCAAACAGAGTCGCATTGATGAGAAGCGGAAAACTGTTGGTGGAAGAAAAGCCTTCTGTTCTTATGCAAAAATATAATGAAATCAGTTTGGAAAAAATATTTCTCAAGCTTTGTCTGATTGATGACAATACTGATCAAATGTGTAAAACAGATACAAATCGAGTTATTAATGAACTGAATTCGTTGATTTGTGATCCAATGGAAGACAAAAAGTTGGAAAATATTTCTAAAGATTGGAGTTGGGGAACAATATTTTGGATCATTTTAATTTTGATCGAAAGGAATTTTCTAAAAATCAAACAAACGGGTTATCAAAATATTGTGGTATTCATATTGCCAGCTTTACAGGCGCTAATATTTTCTCTGATGTTCAGCAAACAAATAATTGATGTACGCATTTGAAAAGATTTTTGTCACGTGTGCAAAGTTTTATCGATGTTGAAATTTCTAGTATACCCTGAGGACATTTCACTTATCAAATTAGACTCTGTTTACAAATGTTTCACATAAACCCAAAGTTATTAAAAATAGTATTAAGAGAACAACTATTGAAAGTTGTTGTGAGTTTACCAAAACGTATTCGCTTAAAATTTAGTTGATTTTCAAATGTGTTTACCTCATCTGAAACGATGGTTCATTTTGTTTCAAATTAAGCATATTTTGATTGAGTCAGAAGTTAGTTGAGTTCAGTGTTGACCATAAGATCTGATAGTCTCGAGCAACAATTAAGTTCCAGACATTGTTTATGTCCTGTTCTAACAGAAGTACTAGAAATCTCATCACAGATGAACTTGAGCTTATACGACAATGTCAAGAGTAATCTGATAAGATTTTATCATTATAGATTGAAACAGCAGTCTTTAATGAAGATATAAATCCATATTATAGTCAACAACTTTTATCATCTTCATTGGTGAGCGTTGATCGACACATGATTAAACCTGTCAACTATTCGACACTCGATTCAGCACTCAGTTCCATACACAATAACAAAGCGGTAGCTGTTATTCATTTCAAACAAAACTATTCTCAAGCTATTAATGGCAGAGTTGAAGATCCATTCAACGTAGACAACAAAACTATAGATGAAAGCAGTTTACACTTATATCTGGACAATTCAATAACGATTTATAGTAACTATTTCATGGCTTCACTACAAAGTTCTTTAGAAAAATTTTTACTCAGGACTTATAACGAAAAAAAGTTCGACATCTTTTCAAACTCCGGTGTCAGTCGAGATAACCTCTTATAGTGAAAATGTTTCGACTAAAGATCAGTGTTTACCTGGATTTCTATTGTGTACGCTATATCTTTCATTAATGATCACATCATCGTTGGCATTAGTGATAGAGCGCAAAGATGGTCTTTTTGAGAGGTCATTGATTGCTGGTGTCAGTTACGAATTAATCCTAATATCACATTTAATAACTAGTATAATATTAGCATTCATACAAATATCACTTATGCTTTTCGTGGCTTTCTTTGTATTCAACAACACAAATCGGGGCTCAATAGTATTAATATTTTTGTTATTTTTATCTCAAGCCATTAATACCATATCGACTGGATTTTTGATATCTTCGATATCAAATGAACAATATAAATCTCTAATTCTCGCAAGCTTTATAGTGTTTCCACAATTTTATAGTTCAGGCACCATTTGGCCAATTGAATCGTTGGACAGACCCCTGAGAGACATAATCAGTTTGAGTCCTCTGGTACTATGCATTAGTGCGATCAATGACGTCACGCTTAAAGGATATGGCTTAAGAAAACTTAGTGTCTTGTATGGATTTGCCGTTAATCTGCTTCCAAGTCTAATTTTGATTGTGTTAACTTTAATTATAATTAAGAGAAAACAATAAACTTATCTCTGGCCTTAATTTTTACAATATTTAAGCTTTGATAAGTTTTGCAAAATAAACTTAAATTTTGATTTTTTGATGTATGACATTCTCGTGTTTTGCAAAAGTCTGTTAAATACTGTTTAAATAACAATTTGTGTCACAAATTCTAAGATAATTGACGTTTTCTCCATTTTGAATGATATACTTTTATGAAAATGATTTGGAACTGTGAAATAGATATGAATGCTTTCTCTCATTTTGCATATGAACACATATTTTTGTACAATATAAAATAAATTCATATTTAACCACTTTGTTCTCTATCTACTTGTTTTTGATTTTTCACTTCAAATTTGTTTTATAAATGTTTTTTCATTAGCTAGATTTTCAAATTCTTGCAACAGGCTCTTGAATTAGAAACACATGTGTCTTTATTTTTTTTTTTTGACTTGGGTGTCGTCTTTGTTTAGGGGATTAGAGAGTAGATCTAAATAGTGTCAATTTTGAGGATTTTTATGGCAAAATCCTCAATTATTATATTGCAGATCTGAATGAATGGAAAATTTGGCCATAAAAATCCTCAAAATTGACACTATTTAGATCTACTCTTTAATCCTCTAGACAGAGAGACTACACCCAAGTCAAAAAAAATTAAAGGGTTGCTGTGACAGTTGGAACTTTCTTTTGTTTGGGCACTTGCAGTTCAAATTTCTCATTAACAAAAATATGTATATATTTGAGTATGAAATTTTTGTAATAATTGCTACAAAATAAAATAAAACATGTTTATAATTACTTCATTATAGATCTTAATCGAAAAAGTATATTAATTTCTAACGAATATTTACAGCGCACCTCACTCGATATTTTTCAGTCCAGATCTTCACACCTACTCAGTTCAAAGCTGAAGGAAAATATTCAATAGAACATGCAGGATGTAAACTAAATACCTTTTAGTTTTGCTTTAGAAATCATCTACTAAGTTTTAAAAATCTTTCACGATATTATTTTTAAGTAATTGAATAGCAGAAAATTATGTGAGGATATACTCGATATGTTGATCATTACGCTTAACAATATTTTTGAGTTGTAATTGAAAATTGTATTAATTTCATCTTTAGTTTCTTTTTCTGATGCTTTATTTGTCTGAGAATCTCGAATCTAAGCCTTGTGCTTCAGATGTTCGGTCAATAACGACTAACTAGCCGCAATCACTATAAATATCAGGAAAGGATCCCTTTGAGTAGTACTCGATGAGAGAAGTTCACCTCTACCCTTCTTGAGGCTCCGCCTACCCGTTCAAAAACCACGCCCACTTTTCAAAATAGCCAGTAATCAGCCCTTGAGTGGGAAAATCACTGTCTAGACACTACCCATACTTCACATAGGCCCCTCCCGTTTCCACCCACCCACGCTACATAGTCATATATTTGTTGTTCATACTGTGAGAGTGGATTTTTATATAGCGAAATAACAACTCAGACTTTAACAATTAACAATCTTTATTTAAATATAAATTGAATGATAATACATAAAGATTTAAATGTATCGCACAGAATCTAAGCTCTCTCGCACTCTCTTACTAACTCACTTAATTTCTACTCTATTACTCTCTCTTTTTATACTCTTCTGGCTAATTAATAAAAGGATGTTTAAGAATATTTTCGAGTTATAATTTTGAGAAAATTTATTCCTAAAAAGGGATGTTCAAGCATTCCAGTATTAGATTCCCATAATAATTAATTTCCTATTGTAATTAAATTAGAATAAGAATTTGCTTTTACAATTAGAGCGAACTAAACAAAATCTTTTATAGTCATAACGAAATAAGAGTTAAACTTTCATTCTCATAACAAATAGAAAGTTTACAAAACAAATTAAAATACTTTTTGTTTTAATATAACAATACTTTCCGAAAATCTACCTTCCCAAAAAGCATAAGTTTATTTTATCTAAGTGATCCTAAAATTTAATTTTAAAAATCAGGATTTAGAAAATTCAAAACTATTCTACGTACATTTATATCACAGACTATAAGTTTTTGTTTAGATAATTATATAATTTTATTTGCATATCTATAGCCTGAAGGTATCATCGAAATCGAAAAGCGTGAACCTTTTAAAGTTAACGACATCTTCAGGCTAGTGATTTTCCAAGTAAACTTATTGTGTTGTCGGTAGGCGTCTTGAAAATTACAGGTCGTTCCCGATCGAAATCGTAAGACGGCAACTACCAGTGGAATGGAAGGAGGTAGAGTAGTAGTGGTAGACCACTTTGGAAGACCACACCCCAAGTCTCTTCCCACATCACTGTTTGATCGATGGCACTGCAGGGGAGAAAAAATCGAAAAATGTTACCTGACTCTATAGGAAGGTAGTTTTCAAGAAATATGAATAACATATATAGAACTATATAGCGAGGGTAGACAGAAGTGGGAGGGGCTTGTATGAAGTGAGGCTAGTGTCTAGACAGTGATTCCCCCACTCAAGGGTTGATTTCTAGCTATTTTGAGAAAGTGGACGTGATTTGTGAACGGGTGGGCGGAGCCTCAAGAGGGAGTAGGGATGAACTTCCCTCCTCAAGTACTACCCGAAGGGACGCTTTCCTGATTTTTATAGTCATTGAGCCTAGTTAGTCGTCATTGACCAGATATCCTTATAGGAAATAATTCAGATGAGTAAGGACTATCTGATTGACGAAATTTTTTCTCAGGATCATCAGACAATCGAGAATGAAATTAATGCAATCTCAAGTGTTGTGACTAGCAATCTTCAATTAGGACTCAAAAATATCCTTCAGCCTAATGATCATTATATCGAGCATATTCGCACATGATTTTCTACTATTCTTTTATTTGAATAGTAAATTTTATGAAAAAACTTTAAAATTTATTGAACTATTGAAAAACTAAAGCCATTAGGTATTTAGTCTACACCCTGTTTTAATGATAGCTCATGCCATCCGGAATCTGAGCATTTTGTTTCAGATTGGTCTTATATCTAATATTTTAAGAATAAAACTTTATGCAAAATATCTTTACATTAAAATAATTTACTTTGCATTTGTTATATTGACCGAATTTTATAGTTTGACAAGTCGAAATCAATGAATAAATGATGCCTTTGTTGTTTTTCGAACATTTAATGATAGATTTCGAATTTTCAAACTATAAAATGTAGTCATTACGACAAATGTAAAATTAACTATTTCAATGAGGAGATATTTCGCATAAAGTTTTGTTCTAAAAGTATTTAATATAATAAAATGAGTTGGCCTATTTAATTTTATTAAGTGAAACGTGAGATAACATTGATCCTATCATGTAAGTTTGAGAGCGCAGTCAATTATCCAGTTGGTTTATTGTAACTAAAATAATAATTATTAAATTTAGCGACAGTACTCTCTATTGCACGTCCGTGTTACATTAATGATAGTAATGATAAGCTTAAAAATATGACGAATATAATCTGTTTGGCAGTTCCTCAAATATTGATTTAATATTTATTTATAAATATATTTTTTAGTTTTCCCTTAATTGTTGATTTAATATTTAATTCAAAAGTAACCTAAAGGAGAATCTAAAAGTCTCAGAACTTAGTCCATAAATATTGGTTTATTTGATATTTCTTATAAAATATGATATAGTTTAAAGATTACTCAAATTATGAAAGATTTTTTATATCATGTGAAGTTGAGATTTAAAACAAGAAAATTACATGTTCGGAAACTCAATTAAAGTTATATAATTCGTTATATCATTTGGGAAATTTCTATTTTAGTAATTTAAATGGGAGTTTCAAACAACTATTACACAACATGGATATTGAAAAAAATTTGGAGAAAATTAGTTTACAATTTCCAACAAACTTATTCAATGGCTTAGTTTATAATGGTTCGTTCTCAACATTAAACATTAAACTAATTTCTCTCTATCCTCACTAACAAAAATCAACTCATTTTACACCTCGTATTCACTAAAATCATTGAATACAAGGAAAAACGTTTACAATTCTTTTTATAACAATCAAATTACTTCCTTCAGTCATGAGCCAGAATATTGTAGATTCAATTGCTTCGCTGATGTTTTTATCAGAGAATATAAATGTTTAATTAGAAAAGGAGTCTCTTACTGTCTCAATTAAGAACACTTAATGACGAAAAATTACAAATTCTGTAGATCAGATTTTGTTTTCAATAAATCTTTTTTATTAGAAAGTGCAGAATATTGTGAGTCTAAATGTGGTCGTGAATGTAATTCAATTCATCTTAATTTCATAATCAGATGATATAAAATGTTAAACTCAACAAATTTCAATTTGATTTCTATTAGTTCTCATTATTTAAGATATACCGAAACTCTGAAGAGAGACACTAATGGATTCATCTATAATTTGGGTGGAGTTTTAGGTCTATAGTTTGGCTTATCTTTCTTTCTATTGCTGATTTAATTACATTAATCATTAAATTTTGTCGAATAATGAAATGAACATTGTAAGGATACAGAAATTACTGAATGTTGCGAAAACTTGCCATAATAATACATGATTTACCTCCATTTGCAAAAATTCATCGAAAAACTTATTCAGACTGATTAAAAGTCATTTTAATTTACCCTTTGGTCACAGCCGTAGCCAGAGGGGGGCTAGGGGGCTGTAGCCCCCCCAAAGGTTTTTCTAAGTTTAAGTTAAATCAATGGTTTAATGATAAATTAACAGATATTTTAATGGGAGTTAGCGCTTGCTATCCAATATCCAAGCATTTCACGAACTTTGAAATTATGAAGCCATGAGTGGAATTATGAGACTAATTATTGTTTGAATCTAGAAAATTTAAAGTCAAATTCTGAAACTGCAAAATTATTGTTCTATGAATGCGAAGATACTTTTAATGTCTATGAAAAATTAACTGATTATTCGAACTCTATGCCAGATTTATTAAAGTATTTTAAGATATCATTAAGTATAGGATGTGTTAATGTTTCGTGTGAAAAGAGTTTTTCAACATTAAGAAGAATTAAAACTTATTTGAGAATTTCGATGTCTAATGACAGATTAAACGGTTTGGCTCTTATTTCGATTGAAAGAGAAATTACATTATCTATTAATCTAGATAATTTTGCCATTGGATTTGGTAAAAATCATTGTAACAGAAAAATTGTATTGTATTAAATTTTGATTAAATAAAGCTTATCTTAACTGAGAATTTTCAGACATTTAGCCCCCCCAGACCAAAAAAGCTGGCTACGGCAGTGCCTTTGGTGCTTCTCATGAATAAATTCTAATTTAAAACTCTATTCGTTTATCTGTCTACTATTTAAATCTAAAAATCTGTTTCAATTTAGATTAAAAATCAAAATTGAGATTTATTTCATGTTTTCTAACTTTTCCTATAATATTTCAGAACACATATAATAAGATAGCTTCAAATTTATTTTAAGACAAGTAATGCTTACTGAGATATCCTAACATCTGATAAGAACTTTGTGACACTTTTGAATTTGAGTCTTATTTAAATTTAACTGAACTGAAGGCGAAGGTTAAGCCAAAATAGAGTCATTTTGGATTTAAGTTTTGGATAACTTTTAAATAAAACGACAAAATTTAGACCGACGTAAAAGCAGATTTAATTTAATATCATGGTGAATGTAATACATTGGGTACAATAAACGTTGGTATACAGTTTGTAAATTTGATTATCGACAAAACATATCATTGTTTTGAAGTTTTCTATTCGTTTAACTTTTAATAAGTATATCTTCACTTATGAATAATAAAATGATATAAACTGACCGAAATCAAAATGGAATAAGTATTTTTTTCTTATTCTAATAAATGCTGACTAGTTTATATAAGTATAATTACTGAATTTTCAATCAAAAACTACAAACAAAAGCATAAAATCATATTATTGTGATTAAGAATAAGAAATTAGTATATACAGACAAACTTCATGATTGTTCAAAATGGAGCTTTAAAGTGCCTTCGATTTGATATCATTTTCAACTAGTTCGGGCTCTTGGTTCGAAGGTTACGCTCTAAAGAAACTATCGGAATTTCGAGCTGAATGCGCTACAATAATGAACTAAAGAATTTTTATGTCAAACAAAAACATATATTCACTTATTTTGGAAGTAGTTTTTATTCCAATCGACAAAACTCGAATTCAACCGTCAGTTTTTTCCTTATACATTTACATGGATCAGGTAGGTACTTTTGGCGATTTTGATTAGAGGCTTTGTGAAAATGTTCTTGACAACCCGGAGTTTATTCATAAAAAATTCATTCAAATTGACTAACGTTTAGAGGTATAAAATGCTCAAAAACCACTTTCCGGAGTTTTGAAACGGCTGTACATAAAGCGATTGAAAGACATTTGCAAAATTATGGTCAAGTTTCGGTCACTCAGGCGCGCGATATAAAGCATCGAAGCTAAGCATTACTTTACAAAATGATGAGCCCAGTAAAACTTGATTGAGAAAAACAGCGTGTGCTGGAATCTGTAGTGAAAAAGTATTGCTATACCACATAGTGGAAATTATTTCACTAAACGATTTGTTCGATTTATGTTCTTTAACTGAGAAGAGATTTTGTATCTTAGGGAGAATATTGCATAATGCGTTGATTATCTCTGTAAAGTAGGGTTTTCTAAATACATGCGCAAACATTTAAATTATAAAAACATTTCAAAACAAATTGAATTGATCTTATTAACCTAGAAATACACACACGCACACACGCTCACACACGCTCACACACACACACACACACACGCACACACAAACACAATTTTAGAGAACAAGTGATCGATTATATCTTGTAGCGAAGGATCTTATAACTTAAAATTGAACATTGACACAAAGAACGTTTTGATGTAAGAGTATTAATTTTAGAAATTATTTAAGAAAAAATTTAATACAAAATATCTTCTCGTCAAAATAGTTTACACATGTCTTATCGATTGAATTATAAGTTATAGTTTGCAAAATCGAAATCTATCATCAAATGTTTACATGAAAAAAATGTTTTATAATTCAATAAAAGTAACGATGTGTTAAAAATTATGTTTGTTTGGCATTTCCTTAAATATCGATTTAATACTTATTTCAAAAGCAATTTATGAGAATAGAAGTCAATTAATTTCTCATGTTTTTGCAATATTTTCGAGATATCGCGGATATAACTATATTATCGAACGTATAATCGAAACATAGAAGTCGAACTAATTCTTGTATTAGTATTAAAGTGAAAAATACAACATATTTTAGTTGCAATCAATATAAGTTGTTGAATAATTTCTTTTACTTTCTAAATCATATTGTTATACAAATGATGTTTACCCAATTGATTTCAATTATAGATTTATAAATACGTATTAATAAAGTATTTACTTATACTTAGTAGTAAAGATTATGTACTTTACATAAGTTTGAATTGTGTAACGTCTTAAACGTGATCTCAATAATTTTTCCTGTTTTTGCAAATTAAACTCAAAATGTTTGAGAGATGCAATCAAATTCACCAAATTTTTCCTTCAAATCTAATTCAAAAACTTGTACGTTTCGTCATATTAATACTGTATGCATATCAAACAGTTGATTTGACTATAAAATATCTGAATTATGAAACAGTTATTGATTTGAAGTCTAAACATATATTAAACGAGATACCCTCCATTACGATATGCAGTAGAAGATTTTATGAGACACGCTCAAATATATATGATCATAAAAGATATTCAACTGAATTTAACTCCGGCATACAATGTGTAGTTCAATTCAGAAATAAAACTCAGAAATCTTGCTATGAATTATCTAAACTGATGATAAGTGCAACATCGTATTCAACATCGTGTATCACATTATTAAGTCAACTTCTCAATGATTTTGAGGCGAAAGATCATGGATTTGCTGCACTTTTAATAATAAAATCGAGAGAATTAAATATTTCGAATGTAAATGTGAATATTCATGGAACTAAAACACCTCCAAATATATTAAGTGATTCTTTCAATTTGAGGGATGGCTTCATGTATCAAATCGAACTTGATGCTTTTCATGAAATATTACTACCATTTCCATATCAAACTGATTGTCGAAATTATGATTCATATTCTGGTGTAAAGAATTCACCGAAATCTCAAGAAGACTGTATTGTCAAATATATGATGAAGAGGGAATCTGAAAATGTAGATGTCACAAGAAATGGTTTTATAGTGACGTCCATTTTTTCAATAAAACCTGCGAAGAAGAAAATTGTAACATAAAGCTTAATAGGAATATGACGATAAAGATATGCAAAAAGAATTGCAATAATATATATCGCACTCATACAATAAAAAATAGCGATGATTACCATTTGCCTCAAGGATTGATAGGCGCATCGCTTTTGAAATCAGCTGAAGAGGAAATGTTTTATATTCATAGCTCGAAAATGGATTTAATTGGATATTTGTGTTCGATCGGCTCAATATCTTCGATGTGGTTCGGAATTTCTTTTTTTCACTTCACTAATCAAATATTTCTGAAGACTTTCCACATAATTAATTCACTTCTGTTAATAATTGGTGTGAATTTACATTCTATCTTCAGAATTCGATCAAAAATTGAACTCCGATTGATATTCGTTTCTTTACTTAAGTTAATATTTTTTTGTCTTATGTCATATCAAGTGAATGAAGTAATTGTAAACTTTCTAAATGAAGAAACAATTACTCGTTTGAGTATAGAACAAATGAAAATATTGCCAAAATTAGCTGTTGTCACACCTTTTTTGGATAAAGAAACACTCGATAGAATAGAACTCAATTACTTTAACAAATCATTTGATATGAAATTTGTCAAAAGTAATCCCTCAGAAGTTCGAATAAAGGAAGAATTATATTATAATATTTTCTCCAAAATGCTAAATGAAAGAAAATTCGAAGAATTCAAAGTTTATTCAAATAATGAAAATTTATTAAAATCGTGTGAAATCCAAATTGAAAATAAGAAAATTGCATGTCCTGAACCTCAATTAAGATTACATAAATCTTTACTTCATTTGGGAAATTTCTATTTCGGTAATTTAAATGACAGTTTCAAACAATTGTTACACGATATGGATATTGGAAAAAATTTGGAGAAAATTAGTTTTCAATTTCAAGCAAACTTATTCGGAGGTGTAGTATATATTGGTTCGTTCACAGTATTCAACTTTGAAGTAATTTATTTCTATCCAGAAGCAAAGATCAATGCTTTTTACAGTTCGTATTCTTTAAAAACATTGAATACAAGGAAGAACTTTTGTAAGTCTCATTCCAACGAACAAATTATTTACTCTAGTCATGAGCCAGAATATTGTCGCTTCAATTGCCTCGCTGATGTTTTTGTCAGAGAATATAAATGTTTAGCTCGAAAGCAAATCGATTTGTTTCTCGATATAGAAGAGCACTTGAAAACGAAAAGTTACAAATTCTGTGAACCAGGTTTTGTTTACAATCTATCTTTTATATTAGAAAGTGCAGAATATTGTGAGTCTAAATGTGGTCGTGAATGCAATTCAATTCATTTTAATTTCATGACCAGATCATATAAAACGTTGAACACAACAAATATTAATTTGATTCCGATCAGTTCTGATCACTTAAGATATACTGAAACTTTGAAGACAGACACTAATGGATTGATTTATAATTTGGGAGGAGTTTTAGGTCTATGGTTTGGCTTATCTTCTTTTTCTTTCGCTGATTTAATTACACTAATCATTAAATTTTGTCGAAGAATCAAACAACTGTTGTATCAATAAAAAATGATTCTATTTTGCGAAGCTTGCCATAGAAGAGATACGATTTACCTCTGCGAAAATTTATCGATAGCTTATTCTCACTGATCAAAAGTCATTTTAATGTAACTTTTAACACTTTCTCATGAATTACTACTAATTTATAGGTTTATCCATTTATTTATAATTATTTAAATTTTAAAATTTGAATGACTTAAAATTAAAGATGAAAAATGAGATATGCTTCAAGTTTTGTAACTTTACTTCTAATAATATTTCGGAACACATATTATAAGTAGAGCTGTGAGCTTTCGGTGAAAACCGTTCTTTTTCTTTAATTGTTATCTTCAGTAATCATCAAAACTCGTTCAATTTATGTATTTTAAATCATTTAAAATCTAAAAGACATAAATTGAACGAGTTTTGATGGTTATAGAAGATAAAAATTGAGGAAAAAGAACGGTTTTCACCGAAAAGTTACAACTCTAATTATAAGATAGCTTCAAAGTAATTTTAAAAACAAATGAATAATGTTTACTGAGATATCTCAACATTTATAAAAACTTTGTGATATTTTTGAATTTGAGTCTTAATCGAACTGAAAGCAATACTTAAGCAAAAAATAAGTCATTTAGGATTTAAGTTTTAGACATCCTTCAGATAGATCAACAGAATTTGAACTGACGTAAAAACTTATTTAATTTAATATGGTGAATGTGATACCATTGGGTGCATTAAACGTTAGCATACAGTTCGTAAATTGGGCTATCGACTAGACGTAAGTAATGTTTGAAGCTTTCTATTTGATTAAGTTTTAATTATAAGTATATCTTCACTTTTTTAGTAAAAAGATCAAAATCAAGATGAAGTGAGTTTTATTTTTCTCATATTTTAATTATTACTGAATAATGGCAGAAATTATTACGTACTTATGTTCAAAGCATTAATTAAGGGAATACCCGTGAAATGATACTTGCGATCATTTTATCATGTGATCCGTTTACCAAATTTAATACAGATATGCAATAGAGAATATACGATTGTGATTTTTATTAACTATGTTACTAGTAAGAAATAGTGCGACAGAGAGCATGTTTGTATTGCGTTCCGTAAAATGCATCACATAATTAAATGTTCGCAAGCATCATTTCACAGGCATTTCCATATTTATGACTTGTATTCAATTGGATATTTCTTATAAAAAGTAAGCTTTCATCAGCTTTTCATTTTAATAATCAAAACTTAGATTTTGAAAAAACGTTCTTCTATTGAATCGAAAAACTTTATTGAATCCAAAAGCTTTACTCTTATATTAACTCGTAATAGTCGGCAACAAGGTTTTCCTTAGCTCATTATATGCACTGAAAAATTGTTTCGGGTCCAAAATTCTATTATGATCAGGAAGAGGAGGAATGAGGAAAACAGTGAACAGGACATAAGTGTCAAAAGTATTGTTGGATTTGTCAACTTTTGTAGAGTCAAACTTTTTGGTATTATTAATTAGACACATGATCGAGTATTTGAAACCATTTTGATTCATTCGATTGTGCATTGTAATTACTAAATATTATCAATAAAAGTTTAAACTTTTGAATTAATCATAGATTTCTTCTGTATGACACTTTATGTGACTTAATAAATATATCTCTTATAATTAATGAATGATTTGTTAATTTTTATTCGTAAACTTTGAGATAATAGCTGAACTATAGCTCTTTTCCTTTCTTTTAAACTATTAATATTTTATTCTTCCTCTGATTTATCACCTGCACGCATCAGTGGTCGAGGGAAATGTACTTCACAATAATTGTACGTCAAAAGGGATTAAGTCTTATTGAAGTCTTATCTCAAAGGGAAAAATTATCACTCTTTACGTTTATGAAATTATAGCTCTAGTCTGATGATATCTTATTTATAAAATCTAATATTTTTGTAGACAGTAAACTAACCTATGACCTATGCATCGATTACTCAGTAATTCAATAAAATTGATATTCTTTTATAAGTCCTTTAGTTATCAAAACTTCTTAAAAGAGGGCAGAAGTATAGAAGATTGTAAATGCTTCAAATATATTGTACAGTATGTCCTTTTATCTTCTAAACTGGGAGTAAGCAGTTAAAACTGTATTTTGTTTTCAAAATATATTTCACTTTAAACTAAAATTTAATGCAATAACTGTTTATTTGAAGAGAAAATTAATGATGCGTTAAGCCTTAAAATGCCTATTCACTGCATAAATTTCTTTGTATTCGAATATAAGATAATCTCAAATAATTTTGAAGATTATTCAAAATAAGAGAAAATTAAAGGACTCGCTTTAAAAGGCAAACACCTAACTATAAAACTTCAGAACCTTTTTATAGTGAAACAATCTTAAGTCAATCAAAATTTTGATTCTCCCTCTAATTTTGTATCAAAATTTGAACATTTGACAAAGTTTAGAAAAATAAGAATTGATATAAAGTTTGTAAGATGATTTATTCTCTATTTTTAGATAAAATAAGATTACATGAATTGTTTTGACATTCATTGAACGTTTTGTGTTAAGTGAAAGCTAAATATTTTGAAAAAGAGTTTTAGTGTTTTAAGGAGTGTGTAATCAATTAACCCTATGCAGACAGAGACGAGAGAAAATCCCTGAGTATTAATTTTGAAAAATGTTAAATGTCTGCTTTTAAAGCGACTCCCTCAATTGTTTGAAACTGTTATCAAATGTGTTCACATGAAAGTGAAATACAATGAAAATATTTACAATTATTTATTAGTGATATGCTTAGCAGCCCAGCTCAGGACAAATTTAACAGAAGCGCAGCTCAGGGTCAACAATTCTGAATTGCACTTATAGAAGTTCGAGCTTGAAACTCAAGATTCCAGACTAATACTCTTCACTATATGTATAGTGCATGGATAGGCAGTATTCGACTGTACTGTAAAATCTCTATAGTATTGACTTATTCAAAGCTGATTTAATTTTGAAAAACTTTAACTACAAATGAGTTGAATCATTTGATAAGCTTTAACAAAATAAATTAATAGTTCATGAAATACCATTAAAAAATTAGTCCTCGAATGCAACTAGAGTAAGGTGATGTGTGAGGATGTATCAAAGGGATAATTGATATATTTGCAAAAATATAATCAATAACAAGAGCACGTGTTTTTATGCTATTTAATCAAAACGTTTCAATTTTTGTCTTTAAGAATTTAATCGCAAATTATGTAAAGAGTTATCTTATATTTTCGATGGAGCGAACAAGTAAAACAACAAAGAATGAAAGGATCCAAATCTTGATGATATGTTCTGAATGGATCTAAAAGGTTAAAAAAATCATGAAATGAATTTATTCACAAATATTCGGTTGACAGGGTAACGCTTCATATAACGGGTAGATCGGAATCAACCGTTAGGGAATGGGTTGACAGATGGACGAATAACTAGACCTTATTACAAGCTGGAGGAAGCGATCGACCGTATACTCTCGACTCCGACGAAGAGGCCGAAGTTTTATTGACCTCTCTAGAAGCGCTGTTTTCTAGTTCGATCATAATCAGAGATTAAATATGGCTGCCAGTCTTGGCCTTAACTATGTATCTATCTTTGAGTCAGTTCGGGATATACCAATGGGTTGCACGAAAGGTCTATATTTTGAGTACGAGATATAAGGCTCAACGCTATCAGTCAGTGCTCCGATTCCGGGACTGGCATACTGAAGACTGGGCTAAAGTTGTGATTATCGGTAATAAAATCGGTATTTCGGGAACATCACAATTTTCTAAATCGTTTCGTTTTCAGATGGAAAAGTCATTCAGTTTCCCGAATGGTCGGGATTTAGTTTTCGTTCAGTTGGTGAGGGAACACTCCGTTATACATGAAAGAAGTCTCGAGAAGCGGGAGGTTCTCGATTAATTTCCATTGCTGATATTCTGGTAATGGAGGTCTAGGTTTGTTTTCATGTGTTGAGTGAATGAACACAGCAAACTATATTGGGTTATTAGAAGCCGAGACTTTTCTTGTTATTTTGGGGGAATTCGCTAATAGTGAATTTTATTTCATTCACGGTCAGGCACCTACTCACACTTCAAACAGGATCCGGGAATTCTTTCAGGATAAATTCTCGAAATTTTTCGAACGCTAGTTTTCGTGGCCTCCATAAGGAACTGATCTCAATATAATTGAAAATTATGATCATTAGTAGCTCGCGGAGTGTCTCAAATAATAAGTTTATCCGGTATACAGAGATATAGAGATAAATTCAGGGATTTAATCACAACTGTTTGGAATGCAATTCGGATCTGTAGTGTTATTGAGTCTCTAGTCAACTCTTTACTAGAAAGAATGTAGGACTACATCTTTCAAAGGAGGGGGTTAGACTAAATATTAAATTATTGTATTGATTTATTTTGAAATTTTGAATAAAGTATTAATTTTTCATGATTAACCTGTTTATTTATGACTTTAATCGTGAGAATGTATTTAGAATGTTCTCTAAATATATGATAGGGCTCTACATCATCAGACTCTATTCATACCTGACGCGGATTATTATGTTTAGGTGTATATCTACTGGATTTTTCGCTTGCTTAAGAATACACTTTAGTTCATGAGCCCATTGTGCTTCATCAATTTTAAGAAAATTTACACAATATAAATAGAACAAGCTAATAAGTTATTTTACCTATAATGAAACTAAGTCCAACCATTCATATTGAATAAATAGGTTGAAGTTTACTTTTCTTAGGGTGTTGCTTAATTTTTTCAATTCAATTGTATTTCTACCTTAACCAAATTTTGATGAATGATACTAAGAAAACTTGTGTTTATTTCAATTCTATTCAAATTATCGAATTATTTTTATATGAACTATAGACAAATAATAAAGAAAAGATTCTCAGTAGGAAATTGGTCAGTGATGTGAACTTAACTATGGCAGACACCTTTAAGTTTTTTCTTGAACACGTCGAACACTTCAACATGTATAAATTGGGAAAACTAATCTATTGAGTTATATAGAAGACTAATCACCAAGTTTGGTTTTGGTGTTTTAAAAAAAGTTTCACCAATAATTATTACATTTCTACCTTTAAAAATTTATTTGAATTCTTCGAGCACTAGTATAAAATGTTTTCGAAGTGAATAAACAATTTCTCAATCTTTAATGCAATTAAAAAGCAGAATACAATAGAAATCCGTCTCTCTATTGCAGAGCATATAAAGTTAGTGGAAATGTTTTAGGCGTTATTAAGAAATGTTGTATTTAATTATATGTAAAATAATTTCGACATCGAAACTAGTTATGACTTATCCAATAGATATGAAATTCAATAGATATTTATAAGAATGAAGAGACTTTTGTAGAATTAACTTATTCAATTTTTCTAGTAAGCTATTCAATTATTTAAAAATATATAAATCAAGATGAATTTTAAAGAATTTACTTAGCAAAAATGTTAAAAATTTGAGAGAAGAAAAAGCAGTTTTTAACTTCGGTTTAGAAGCTCATCAAGTGATGCAGAAATTTCCTCTTTTTCATCAGCAGAAACTTCGAGTCCATGAGCTTTAATTGCTCGTTCCAAACACTGTTCAATTACTTCCAAGAAATAAGAAGCCATTTTCTTGCCATAAGAATAGGTTTGTGCCAGGAGTCCATTATTCTCATTCTCATCCCATGTCTTCATCGCTGCCGAGTGTGCCTTTTGCCACATGGTTGGGGTACAAAATACAATCTTAAGGAAATGGCATAGTGTACCAAAAACAGTGAATCCGAATTCGGAGACTGTAACTGATATACGCGAAGCCCATCTTCCTACAACTGGTAAATTTGATAAACTTTTAGATAGAAAATGTTTGACCTTAGTTCTGAGCCAATCTATAAACCACTCAACTCCTTTCCAAAATGGAGAACTGGAGGATAAGCTCTTCTTTGCTTCTTCAATAACTAAACGATCATGAAGATCGTCTATTTCTTGTTTAGTCATTGTGATGGTTAGGCCAGACATTTTCACTTCTATAAACTGTTGTTTGAGTTGAACTGAGTATAATGTTTGATATGCGGTCTTTTTAAAGGACTTTCAGGTAGTGAATTACACAACAGGATATTGCATAACAAACGAATGCTTTTCTGCAATAGGGTGTTAAGTGACTGCTATACTCTTTTGAGAACAATTGCTTTAAAGTTTTTTATCTATTTTTGCTTTACTTTGCTCTTTTTACTCAACAAATTAATTTCTGATTCTCAAAATTATTATTAAAAGTTATGCTTTAATGTCATATTGAAAATACTCATTAATTTTATTTTCAAAAAGTGAGTTAATACAAGAAAATAGTCAGAAAATAACATATTTATTAGTATAATTCCCAGGCTATTTAAAATCAAATTGAAAAACATTTTGAAATATTTTGGAACATGAAGTTTGAAAATGTTTTGTTTACTTTAGTTCATTCGATGCATTACTTAATGCTTAGTTGTTTGTTACGAAAGTCCATATTTAGCACAACTTATTTTGCAAAATATATTACTTTAATCTAATGCAGTCCAATTAACATTAATTTAGTATTAGTTTAAATGGGAATTGAACTTTCCAATTTAATTAAATAAAACATATCTTGTCTATTGAAACATATATTGAAACTAAAATCACATGTGAAGTTAAGTCCAAACTTTAAACTTCTATTAGAAAGTCAAAAAAGAAGATAAAGTAACTTAACTTCTTTTGGCAGAAAAGCATTCGATAACGTATTTTTAACCGCTTAATGTTTGCTCAAGAAATAGGTTATACTCAAAGGGATAACGAACGATAACTTATTCTGGAAGTTAGTAGTTACAAGCATTAAAAGTCGTAAATTATATCACTTGATATAGTTTTTATAACAGCTTTACATTAACTACTGGAAGATGATATGAATAAAATAAGTAAATAATTTATTATATAATAATATGTCTGATCTAAATTTAGCTCTACAAATAATATTATGAACCAATAGAGATGCTTATTGACAAAAGTTAACAGAATGTTTTTCATTCTCATAAATACAATATTTGAAGAATCTAGTAATCAAATTATTCTTAGCCTTTATGCAAGCCTTTTGTCATATCCGTTGTGATAGTAGCAGAATAGTACAGATAATTATTAAACAATTATTTTTATACGCAGATATTTATTTGTTGGCGTCTATTGGTACATCTTTTATGTAGAACATATTTTCAAGAAATGAGCTCCTTGAGCCTCGAAAAAATTTTGAATCTAATACTTAAATCTCGGACTTCATAATATAGGGAGAAAAATCTCATCACTAATTATTTACTTGCACTTAGAAAATACAAAAATTTGGATAACCGCTCAATAATTAGAAGCTTTTAATTTAGTTAAAAACTTATTTAACAAATCTATTTTGATTAAAAATGACCCTTTTTACGAATCAATTTTTGATAACACACATCCTTAAGCACTTATAAACCTTTAAATTTGTAATTATTCATCAAATATTTCCTAATCTAGCTATACAATATTTTCTTCAACCAAAATTAAAACATAAAAACTTTTGAAAATTAGGAGTTAACTATTGGGATTAAATCAATAAAAATATTCTTCGAGACTGGAGGGATCATACCATACTCTATATGCAAATATTCTAAGGATTTATTCAAATACGTATTACTGAAATTAATAAATTCAATTTATCTTCAAACTAGAAAGTTAGTGCTCGAACTAACTTAATAACATAAGCAGGAGCTCAACAGATTCAAGAATATTGTTTGGTCCCAAAGTGACTCGAAGTTGAAGATTTTGATTGTAAGTTACTCGATTAAAGAAATCAGAGAATCGTTTTTCAATATGTATACACATGTATTTAAAGCATGATCTTCTATTTTACAGGCCCTGCAAACTGACTTGTTAATGAAGTTTAAAAGTCAAAATTCATCTACAGGGTGCAAAGAACCATTACGCACCCCTTCCTCGCGCATACGTTATTTGTAGAGCATTGACAAAAGTCGATTTGAAAAGTTGAAAAAAATCGACTACAATAGTCGATGAAAAGAGTTAAAAAAAGTTGGAAAAAAGTTGAAAAAAGTCGAAAAAAGTCAGCTAAATAAAGTGAAATAACAGTAATAAAAAGTTGAAAAAGAGTTCTTAATTAGAATATTTCTATGGATACACTCATTTACTAAACTTAGGGGTCAAATATAGTCAATAGAAGTAAAAATTGTTGTAAAAAAAGTCAAAAAAAGTTGGAAAAGTCGTATTTAGTCATTTTCGACTTTTTTGCCTTTAAAGTCAAAATAGTCAAGAAAAGTCAAAAAAAAGTCAAACGCAATGCTCTAGTTATTTGTTGAGCGATGGTAGTGTACACCGATTTAAAGTGTTTATACTAATTAGACTACTTTGTTAAGAACCTTAATATTAATGCTCAAAAGATAAAATGACAATTTGACCAGTCAAAACTCCAACTATATGGGCACTTTTTAGTGTAATCCCTTAAGTGAAGTCTGATGCATGCCATAACGGGAGACCATAAGGCGTTAACATTTAAGGGTCTCTACATAGAAACATTTGATAAGTGTGTATTTGCTCAGCAAATCAGAATGACTAAACTTTATGATTGAGAAGAGTGACAATTTATCGACAGAGTTCGCTGTATCACTCATCGTGAGATATGTGATGAGATGATTGCAAAAATAAGAGAATGTTGATCTAGGATAAAGTTGAAGAACTGATGGCAAGTGAAGATTGTCGGAACAGATTTAGTTATGATGTACTCAAAACTAACATTGAGAAGACACTTAAAATTCTTGAAAACTGATCTTTTTGTTGATTCTCCACGACTGGTACTGATTACTCAGTATTTCATAAACTCTATCGTTATCTAAATTTTTAAAGCGAACAGAAAATAGTAAATGATTCAAATATACTGTATACCTACTAGCTGTTTCATTTGTATAATACACTTTAGTTCATGAGATCATTGTGTTTTATCAGTTTTAAGAGATTTTACACAATACAAATAAAACAGACTAATAAATTATTTCACCTATAATCGAATTAAGTTTAACTCATTCCAATTGAATAAATGCGTTCGAATTGATTCTTCTTAAGTTGTTTTTTAATTCTTTCAATCCAATAGTTTCTCCCTTAAATTAAAAGATTTTTTGATGATACTAAGAAAACTTGTGTTTATTTCATTTCTATTCAAATTATCGAATTATTTTTATCTGAACTATAGATAAATAATAAAGGAAAGATTCTCAGTAGAAAATTGGTCAGTGACATGAATATAGTTATGGCAGACACCTTTGTAGTTCTTTGTTGAACACATCAAATATTTCAACATTTTTTAAATTCAGAAAACTAATTGAGTTATACGGAAGACTAATCATCAAGTTTGGTTTTGGTGTTTAACAAAAGTCTCAGCAATAATTTTCATACTTTTACCTATGAAAATCTTATCTTAAAACCTTTCAGTATTAGTATAGAATACTTTTGAAGTAAATAAGCATTTTCTCAATCTTTAATGGAATTAAAAGGCAAAATACAATAAAAAATCCATTTCTCTATTGAAGAGCATATCAAGTTATTGGGGTGGTTTTAAACTTTATATTTAACGTTATATTTAATTATATATAAAATAATTTCGATATCAAGACTTATTATGACTCTCCAATAAACATGAAGTTGAATAGCTGTAAGAATGGAGAGACCCTTTTGTAGAACTAACCTATTCAATCTTTCTATTAATCTATTGTTTTGAAAATCATAAATGAAAACGAATTTTGAAAAATTTAGTTGACCCAAAAGGATTAAAAGTTAAGAGAACAAAAAGCGAAATTTTTAACTTCAATTTAGGAGAGCATCAAGTGATGAAGAAATTTCTTCTTTTTCATCATCAGAAACTTCGAGTCCATGAGCTTTGATTGCTCGTTCCAGACATTGTTTAATGATTTCCAAGAAATAAGAGGCCATTTTTTTGCCATAAGAATAAGTTTGTGCCAGGAGTCCATTCTTCTCATTCTCGTCCCATGCCTTCATTGCTGCCGAGTGTGCCTTTTTCCACATAGCCGGGGCACAGAATACAACCTTAAGAAAATGGCATAATGTACCAAAAACAGTGAACCCGAATTCGGAGATTGTGACAGCTATACGCGAAGCCCATCGTCCGACAACTGGCAAACTGGATAAACGTTCAGACAGAAAATGTTTGACTTTAGTTCTGAGCCAGTCTATAAACCATTCAACTCCTTTCCAAAAAGGAGAATCAGAAGATAAGCTCTTCTTTGCTTCTTCAATAACTTGACGATCATGAAAATCGTCTATTTCTTGTTTAGTCATTGTGATGGTTTGACTTGAATAAGACATTTTGACTTCTACAAACTTCTGTTCAAGTTCAACTGAATATAATTACTGACATGCGAGCCTTATAAGGGCTTTCAGATACCGCATAACAATGCAGGGTATTGCCCAGCAATTTCATCTTCTTATTGATTGCTTATGATCAATGTTTGCTCAAGAATTATACTCAAAGGAGTAATGAACGATAATTTATTCCGAAAGTTATATTGTTACAAACATCAAAAGTAATAAATTATATTGCTAGATATAATTTCCATAATGACTTTTCACTAACTGTTGCAGCGCATATGAACATGAATATTAAATGTTATTACAACTAATTTGATTCAATTTTGGCTTCACAAATATTATGAACCAAAAACTCAATCTGAGGATACTTATTAACAAAAGCTGGTAAAATGTTTCTCCTTTTCATAAATACTATATTTGAATATATTAATCAAATTATTTATGACCTCTTTAAAGCTTCTTGTTATATCTGTTGTGATAATAGCAGGAGAGTATCGATAACAACTACTTATATGCAGGCATTTACTCGTGGGTGTTTATTGATATATCCTTCATGTGAATATTCTAAGAGTTTCTATTGTTTATTACTATGGTGTTAATGATCGCAATTTATTTTCGAACTAGAAAGTTAATACCTGATTTAACTTAATCTTATTAATGGGGAACTCGACAAGTTCAAGTGCATCCATGGGCTTCAAAGTTACTTGAAATTTTTTATTATACTCGATTAAAGTTAAAAGTGAGTCATCTATCAACATATTAATACACATATTCGATGATTTGTGCGAAAAGTAAGGAAAGTTTGATGAGATTTTCATCTGAAAACCTGGACCAATCTTTTGGAACTACATAAAGAAATGATATTTTATTGGGACGGTGCATTAACCATACAGAAAATAATTCTAATGCTATATTTTAAATATTAGGATGAAGAAAATAACTAATATTAACTCCCATGTTAAAAATCCCTTTGAGAATGAACAATAAAAGTACCATAAATATTAGTTAGATGCATCACCGTATTGATAAGATAAAAACTTTTATTACTTTTCTCAGAAATCATCTCATATATTTAAGCATGATCTTCCACTTTACAGACTCTACAAATTGACTCGTATAGTGAAATTAAAAAAGAGCCAAAAATCAATTACAAGTGAGTTTAATTGAAGAATAAAATTTGATAAAAGCTAATAAATAGATCTAGTGCATGCCTTCATTTGTATTGAATAAAAGCGTGAAATATACTCAAATAAAAATCTAGCATTGTAGCATGTCTACTTTCTCAACATATTATTTGTAAATCTGTTCCTTCCAAAATCTGCAATAAAATTTAAAATAATCTTAAAATTATCTTGAAGCTTTATAATTAAAATAATCTACATCTACGGAAAGTTTACCGAATTCTACGGAATTGCACTGAACTATGCAGAATTGTTGTACTACGGTAGAGCCATATATAGCTAATTTCATCCCAATTCAGTTGAATTTGATTATTTCAACTATAAGACTTTAAAGACAATCTTAAGGTTATTTAATGTCCTATTGAAGATTTTGGGAGTAATGGAGTTGGGAATATTGTTAGAAGTAAGTATGTGGAACTGTCTTAAGTTGTAAATCAGTTCTCATGTTTTTCTCATTTAGTGATCTTAAGATGCTTTGTAGCAAAATTTCGATGAATAAGTAAATAATGATAGACTAGTCTATGAACCTATTATTTGCTACATTACGAGCTTATATTGTGAATGACAATATTTTGTATTGTGCTAAACTTTAATATTGTTAAACCTTTTTTTAATAGTTAGATATGTTTTTTATACTGTAGAAGACATGCAAGAGCCAACTAATATAGCACTATCGGATTTGTGAGAGGTTCTCTAGATTATCCTGAAAAATTTAGCATGTCAACTTTCTTGCACACTTATTTTGACATGTTTTAGAAACCAGCATGCTAGTCCTTAAATGGAGGAGCAGCCAAGGCGTTGAGCTCGGTATTTCATATATAGTATTCATTCATTAATGTATTAAAATCTGAAAAATAGTGGACGAAGTAATTATATTTAAAAAATTCACTAACTTGTTTAGCCAATTTTGTGAATAAATGAAGGGTTAACAATTATTGCAATAAAAGCATTAATTTCTATAGAAGAGCTCATACTAATAGCTAGAGATGTAACTTAGACAATTTCAGAAGCTTCCACTTTTAACAAACTGAATGAATAAAAATCAAATTTCAAACTAAAACAAACTACTAATCAATTAAAGCATAGTTTAAACAAATTGAAAAAATACAGGAAAAAAGTTTAAGAAGTTAGTTCAAAAGCAGGCGCCTCTAGACTGGAGTTAGCTATAAATATGTAATTTTCACCTTCAAAGCTAAACATGACTGAACTCAATGCATGCGCACTAAAAACTCAATACTCAATAGCACTCAAAACAAACCCGAGACCAAATACATCCATCAAAAATGTTTTCCTTCAGAGCAATCCGTTTGTTGCCCAACCGAATGGCCACCCAATTGATGGCCCGTCGGTCACTAAACGTTCACGAACACGTGGCAATGGATGTGTTACGAACTGGAGGAGTGAACGTGCCGCGATTTGGCGTTGCAAAGACTCCACAACAAGCTATCGATATATCACGTGAATTATCTTCTAGTGATTTTGTGGTTAAAGCTCAAGTCTTGGCTGGTGGTCGTGGACGCGGACACTTCTCTTCTGGTCTTAAGGGAGGCGTTAAACTGGTTTATTCGCCTGAAGAAGTGCACGAAGTGGCGCGTCAAATGTTAGGTCATTATCTATTTCATTTTGATTTAATTGTTTGTTTCATTGTTTGTATTTTTTCGTTTTTATTTATTTTTGTTTTTATTCAATTATCTGCTAATTATTTCTTAATTAATTGACTATTTTGTGTATTTGCTCAACAATCAGGCCATACATTAGTGACGGCACAGACGGGCGAAAAAGGGATCGAATGTACAGAAGTAATGATAGTCGAGAGAGTGTTTCCGCGCCGAGAATACTATTTCGCTCTTATGATGGAAAGAGCTTATAATGGACCGGTAATCATAGCCTCATCTCAAGGTGGAGTTGCCATCGAAGACGTGGCCAGAGATACCCCCGAAGCCATAGTCACGCAGCCGGTCGATATTGAGACTGGAATAACAAGAGAAATTGCCTTATCTATTGTTAAGAAATTAGGTTTTCACCCCTCCAGTCACGAACAAGCAGCTGATCTTATCATCAAATTGTACGATGTTTTCATAGCTAAAGATGCCACTATGATTGAGATCAATCCTATGATTGAAGATACTTCTGGTCAGGTCTTATGTCTTGACGCCAAATGCCGTTTTGATGATAATTCAGAGTTCAGGCAAAAGGATATCTTTGCTAGAAAAGATTGGAGTCAAATCGATGAACGAGAAGTCAGGGCTCACGAGTTTAATCTTAATTATATAGCTTTAGATGGAGATATTGGCTGTTTGGTCAACGGCGCTGGTCTTGCGATGGCCACTATGGATATCATTAAACTCCACGGAGGAAATCCGGCTAACTTTTTGGATGTTGGCGGCGGTGCGACTGCACAACAAGTCACCGAAGCCTTTCGCTTGATTTCAAGCGATAGTAAAGTTCAGGCAATTTTGGTCAATATTTTTGGTGGTATTATGAGATGTGATGTTATTGCAGAAGGAGTTATCGCAGCTGCTCAGACTCTGAAGCTTAAGATACCAATTGTGGTCAGACTTCAAGGTTTGGATTTTGATTTTGATTTGTATTTTACTCAATTTTTCCAGAAATGGTTTAAATTATTTCAGTTCAGTGGTAAACGTGTTAACTGCGAGAAAATTTGATAAATATTTTCTAATTAATGATCAAATATTAGGCAAAAATTTGTATTAAGAGTTAGTCTTATATCTCTCAAAAACAAAATTTTCCTCCAATTTAAGTCAATCTTATTCTCAGTCATTGTTTATGAATTAATAGGCACTCAAGTCGATGACGCGAAGGCATTGATAGCTGCGAGTAATCTTCGAATCTTAGCGTGTGATAACTTAGATGAAGCCGCAAAAATGGTGGTCAAGATGTCGGCCATCATAGGACTGGCTCGATCGGCATCAGTAGATGTTAACTTTGAACTACCGATTTAGGTCTGAAATTGGTTTTATTAAGTAATTTAAATTGAATTTTGAAAGTTATATTAATTAGTGTTATATAAAAGTCCTGTAATTTTTGCACATCACATATATATATGTTTAAACATTATTAAGTTTTATGCATTTTTGTTTCAATTTCTGATGCATACAAAAGAAAGTTAACTGAAATTTATAAACGGATAGTTAGGTCAGTATTAAAGAAATTATGAATTATTTGAGGAATCGATGCAATTATGAATTGTTTCTGGAATTAGAAATATGTGAAAAGAATTTATGATCACCAAAGTAACTATTTTGTTGTAAGTGAACATATTATAGAAGAAGAGAGTTGTATAAAGAAAAATCTAATTAAAAACGCATTAGCCTGAAGTCTATAACTGTTTGAACAAATACAAATTGAATGCTATTTCGAGAGTCTTATCAATTAAGGCCAAAAACCTCGTGAAAACTTATCACTAATGATAACAAGAATACAATGTTTTTGCGATTGATTTTCTATCCCTTAAGTGTTTTCTTTTATCGACTATTTATTTAATTAACAGATAAGTAGTTTTTAGTTTTCAGGTTTTAATTAATGGTTTGAATAAAATTTAGCATAATTTTCAATCTGTATTCAGTTTAGGAGTAATTTAATTGTTTTGATTAATGCGTACAAAAAGTGTTTATCTTTGAAATGTGACGAGAAAAGTAAATTAAGTTTTGTAGAAGTCTAATATTTAGATAGGTGAATCGATTTTTTAGGAATGTTCCGCTTATTCTTTGCATTCCTAACATGAGATAGACTTTAATCCTTAAACTATTAACACTTTATTGATAACAAGTACTCAAGCTTTGATCCTTCAATTCAATATCATGTGTGAAAAAGCGATTTATAAATATCCTGACATGAAATTTAATTAAAGCTAAATTTGAAAGCAAGCCCTGAAATCAATTCTGTATTATTGAATTCAAAAAGTGTTTTAAATCAAATTTGATGAAAGATTTTTTCTGTGTTTAACACTTGGAGAGTAAAACAGTATTTGATTTTGGGAACCAGTCTCTTATTGTAGATTCAATTCATGTTTATTATGCCTATCATTTGTGTAGTGAAATGCAAAAGAAAGAGAAGTATTTTGTAGAATACAAATGTATGAATAGTATGAAAAGAATGCAAATTACAGCTCAAGAGAACATTTACTTTCTCTCGATTTAGATTTAGATAAAGAGAGTTTTTGTGGAGAGAGAGAGAGAGAGAGAGAGAGAGAGAGAGAGAGAGAGAGAGAGAGAGAAAGGAAACGAACATTTTCCACATATGTTAAAACTAGATACAAGAATGGGTTAATTTTTAGCTTTTTTAGCATATCAGTTAAACCATTCGTTTTGAAAAGAATATATTTGAATAGGCTTACTCTCATGCATTATAAATGATTCTGAATTTCTGAACAGGGAATACAAGTAATCTTAAGGACTATATATTTAATGAGCCCTAGAAACATACATCTATTTTACAGGTAAGTGGCATTTGGGGCAAGAGCTCTGGAAAATGTTCTCAATCTAAAACGAATCTAGAAATCCTTCGTTTGGGTCTCGTGTAAAAATACAAATGCTTCTATCCAACAAAAAGGAAACCAAAAAGCTATTAATTCTGATTCTGCAACGGAATTCTACGATTCTGCAACGGAATTCTACGATTCTGCAACAGAATTCTACGATTCTGCAACAGAATTCTGTTCTAGTCTTTCTTCTCGTTAGTTGAAATAACTATAAAATGTGCTCAACTATTAAGTAATCCTTTTCCAAGGCTTACACTAATTATAAAACTAATAATAGAAGAGAATATAATAGGCTTTGAAATTGAATAGCATTTGCATTATGTCTATAGAAATAAATAGAAATTGATCCATTTTCAAATCTATTCATGTTTGCGTTTTCTACTATACATTATTTTCTCATAAAGTTTGTTCAATACTCTCATTCTCCATAGTTTTTTCTGCATCGTTAAAATAGAAGTAGTGTTTTTGCGGTTTTAGTTTCTTAATAAGTGTTTTTCTGACATTGATTTATGTTGAAAACCGTTATATTTTACAGCAAAACATATCCATCCATCTCAATCACCATTTTTTGTTTGAAACTGCTAATACAGTCCTATATATATATATAGTTTAACAAAATTGATATTTTACTAAAGCTATAAAAATAGTTGTCTTCCTATCTATCTATTTCTATATAGACTATACTAACAAACCATTTAATATGCGAACTTTAAATGCTTGCTTTCAGCACAAAAATTGATTTCCGATAAAAGTATTTCTCTCTTTCCAATTCAGTCTTCCTCTCCAATAAAAGTGATTCTTACAAGCTAAAAGTTTTTATTTGGAGAGAGAACTGCTAGAATAGAGACAGCAGTGTTTGACGAATTAATTTCAGTCTAAAAAGTGTGCCATTTCGAGATTTTTGTCACGATTAGGATCTGTTTTATTTCTTTATTAATTGTTTGTTTAGTATTACTGTCGTTAGTTAGGGTTTGAAAAAATCAATTTAGATATAAAACAATTTCACGTGTTGTTCGCCTGGATAATTTTGATCTGATATTAAATTGACTCTAATTAGGTTATTTGAATTTTAGATTAGCTCTTAATTGTTCTAGGACTTGGTTCAGATTTTATTGATTTTTACGGTGTTTTATCAAAGTTTTTAACAGAAAATTAATTTTACTTTCAGGTTATGATTATAACTCTGCATCAACTGTTAGCCTAATGTTAATTCCTGCAGAAACTACAAATATTACCTTGGGTTTTCATGATTTTTCATGAGAATTGCCCATTAGAAAATAAATTCTATTATCATTTCAGCTCAGAGTTTTTGTTATGTCTGATTAGGTTAAGTCAATTTTAGGCTCATACAAAGCATGATATCTTGGGCTTAAGCGTAATGTCAGTTACAATAACGTGAGAATCAATAACACCTTTGCTAACGACTCTGAACTCTAACCCAACTAAAAATCTCATTAATCAGAATCTGAAGTGCAAAAAGAGGAGTAAACCGATGTAAAAAAAAGATCTATTTGAGTAGCATTCATCAAAATAAAAATCCTATTAACTTGTATTTAAGTCGTAAAACAGTTTATTTTGCGCATGCATTAATCTATTGCCAAGACTCTATGTTAACCGACTTATCACTGCATTGAAAGGCCCTTAATACTGTATATATCAAATATTATGATAACAACTGAATGCCCCTAAAATGAACGAGAGAGAGCCCTAAACAAAAAATCAATATTAACAACAGTTCCGGTTGTTGTTACGCAAGTCTTCTGGCCTTGAGTTTCGGCAGAGAGTAGGAAGAGAGGGAGAAAGAGAACAAGAGAGGGAGAGAGAGAACAAGAGAGAAAGAGAGAGAGAGAGAGAGATCTGTTTCGGCGCAATAAGGAAGTGACTGAAATGTTTCTCCTGTATAGTTGTGTAGCAGAATATTCTGTGCTTTCTAGTTCAGTATAGCTATTGAGATGTGATACTGACTCTATTTGACTCCTCTCTACACTGTACTAGCTCTGAAAATGACGCATTAAAAACTCAGTTATGTTATAATGTCATTACTTGGCAAGTATTTTAATCTATTTTGATTGTTCTAGATTTAGATTAGCATATAACTCGTTCTCTAACTGTTTAATGGCTTCATAGTTGAATCTCTAGAGAATTGATTTATTTTTGAATCTTATTTGGTAGTAATCTACTAAATAATCTTGTTTGTTTTTTTTCTCTAAATCTTTCACTATAATCTTATGGATCATTTTTTAAACTAAATATTCTACCCTATTAAAGAGATAAATTAATTTTTTATCTATATTACATAAATTTATCACTTTGTATTTGATTTAGAAAGAAATTGAGATGTAAGGTATAATTTAATTAAAATATATGTTAGGTTTAGATATGTTTTCCGCAAAATTTCATTGATTCTGCAGTATTCAGTGTATAACTCAAACCATAATATATTTATACTTATATTAATAAAATTGATAATTTAGTAGTTAAATCTTTGACCTATTAATTAAGAATCTCGCATGAGAAGTGCGAGAAAATTATAGTCTATAAACAAAAAATAAAATCAATGCGTAATCAAATTTCTAGCAATAAACAAGAGAAATATGGACAAGCTACATGTGCAGCTAGATGAATTGCAATTTTCAAAACTATTGCTATTGATATTCTGTTATTTTAGGTCCCATTTTTACCAGGACTTTCACATTATTAATAATAACAGTAGTGATCAAAATTCAAGTATTAGGCGGAAAGTGCCCATCAAAAGAGTATTCCTGGTGTCTACAGATTGACGGCTACGACAGTGTTATACTAGACGGCAATCGATTTCACGACATTAAACATGTATTCCGGCAAATAAGTGGTCTATTCAATGACACCAATAGCAAAGAGTTCGATCAGTTTCTACTATTTAATAATCCAGTAGTCCAGCGATTGGATGAAAATACGTTCTATGACTTCACGTTCAAGAGTATAGTTATCAAGAACTGTACAAACCTGAAACGCATAGATCCGGAAGCGTTTAACGGCACTAAAGAACTGATAACCAAAGTTTATATTGACATAATTGGGATTTCATCTGAAAATGTGGACGACTTTTTTGACTCATTGAATAGTTTAGCAAAACTAGAAGAATTAGAACTTTTCAATCATAATATAATAACAATTCCTTCGTATGCTTTTAGGCAAATACGTTTGACTAAACTCGAATTAGACGGACCTCTAGATAGCATAGATAACAATGCGTTCTTTCATTTGAACAATTTGAGAATTTTGAAGTTATATAAGTCTATAAATCACATCAAAAGGCATTCGTTTGATTTTCATTTGGCCACTGATAAGACATTAGACATTTATTTTGATATTAAATTTAATAGTATTGAAAGCGGCACTTTTTTGCACATTCAGAGACCAATAACTCTTAACTTATTCCTAAATAAGTTGACTTATTTGGATGAGAAAGTTTTCGGGCAGATATTAAAGTCTGATATTAGACATGATATTATTTTTCACGGAGAGCTTAAGGAAATTAAAAACAAATGTACATTAGTTTGGCTCTTTAGGAACAGAGACAGCTTTAAGGGAAAGTTTAGCTTCAAAACTGATCCAACTATCACAGATAGCGATTTCAATAATTGTCAGTATAATAATAATGGTCAGCAACAGGAACCGATTAATGTAGACAAAGATGAACCTTCCATCAATTCCTGCCCTTGTGTCTCACTTATAAATAGGAACATGATTGCTATCTTTGGCTCATTATACATTGTCTTATTTTTGTTTGCTAGTTATGCTCATTTTTATTAATTCGCATAATATTCTTATTAATATTCTTATTATTATTCTTATTCTTATTCTTATTCTTATTAATGTTTTATTATTTATTTTAAATTTTTAAACTATATATGATATTAAATATTATATATATTTGAGTTCCTGATAAATAACTGAGTCCAAAGTGATGTAAAAAAGTATTTGAAAACTGATATTAATTGTAAAATAATTGATAAGAGATAACACCTGTTATTAGTGATGCCTAAAAGCTGTTATATTTTGATTGATATAAAACTCTGTTAAATTACTATTAGTTTAGACGAAACAAGTTCAATTTATTGTTCAAAATGTTTATTGAATACCAAAGAGAAACAGAGAATAAAACTTTAACTGCCATTTAGATGATATGCATATATAAAGAGTTTGCAATTTTGCAGTAAGGAATCTTCTAAATTCAGATCAAATTCTTTGACTGTTTATAAAAAAGTATTAATTGAGAAATAAACGAATTAAAAACTTTAACCCAAAAAGTATTATTAAAGTTTATAGTTGTTAATGAATACAAATGTAAATACACTGATGTTAAGCGTTAGATTTTGTTAGTTTAAATGCGTTGAAAAATAAATAACTCAATCAACGACCAAATAATAAAAGATCAGATTAGTCACCTTTAATACAAACCCTTTTAATGACACTGTATTTTAACATTTATTTAACAATAAAATTGTAATTTAAATAAGTTTTCAAGTTTTGATTTGAAGCTCTTGTATTGTACTTAAGGCATTAAAGTTTGAGATATACCTGAAAATTGATTTTAAGAACTGTCAAAATCAGTAATAAACACAAGTTATGCTTAATTAAGGACTTCATAGTATCAAAAGATTAGTTTATTTGAAATGTTTTAAAGAATACATAGAATACTATATCCTAATTAATCAATAAATGTGTTTAATAAATAAATGACTTAGATGTGTATTTTATGTGACTTTTCTAAATGAAATCTCATCACTTGTTTGGTCTGAAACCTTCGATCACAACCACTAAACTGACAAACAACTGGTTTTTCTCCGGTATGTTTCAACATATGAGTTTTGAGGTGAGTCTTTTGCCTAAAACTCCAGTCACAAGAAGGCCAACAACATTTATATGGCTTTTCGCCGGTATGTCTCATCTTGTGTTTCTTAATCTCCTTTGGGTAGCTTTTGAACATAACAAAAAATGATTTAGAGTTAAATATATTGATCAGAACTCGATGTTTACCATGTCTTGTATTCACATCCTGGCCAGTCGCATTTGAAAGGTTTCTCTCCCGTGTGTAACATCTTATGTGTCCTCAACTGATAAATTAACAAAACAAAATATTGTTTAATAAGTAATTAATACAAAATTTGTTTTCACTCAGAATTTGAGTCAAAGAAAGTTTGCAAAAATTCTAATTTTCATGTAACTCATTACTTAAAGTTGAATTATTCAGACTATAATTAGAGATTTTGAAGTAGAGATAAAATCAAAGATATTGAAGGCTATGATAAGAATTAAAATTGAGATATAAAATGATTGATTACTTGATGAGCATAGCAAGTATTGAACTCACATCCAGGCCATAAACACCTTGGTTAATAAATGCAAAAATGGTTGAAACAATAAATAACTGAAGACCAAAATGGCTACGAAGGACTCACTTAAACCTTCTGTCGTTTGTGTGAGTATAAGAGATATGAACGGTTAGTTGTTCTTTCCTAATAAATGCTTGTTCGCAACCACTCCATTCACATCTAAACTTCTTTGTCTCCAAGTGTATAACTTTGTGTCCGTTTAACTAAACAATTAGGAAATAAACAATTAGGAAAACTAAAGCATTAATTGAAACTAAATTAACTTAAAGTTCAATAGTAAATAACCGAAAATTGACCTTACGTTAGCCTGATTCTTAAAAACTTTACCGCATCCAATCCAATCACACCTGAAAACCAAATTATCATCACTACCATCACTCGAATCGTTTGACTGATCAATCATTTTCTTTCTTCTTCTTCTACTTGCAGACAAAACTTTTCGTTTTTCATCTAAACTATGACTAGAACTAACACCAAGTCTATTAGCTCTTGTTTTAGAACCAATTAATTGATCATCACTTCTGATGTGATCATTATTATCCTCTTTTGTGTGATCATCACTAGAAATAAAAACTCCTTTTTTGTCTTCAAAATCAGGACAATTTTTCAATAGTTTATTATCACATTTCTGGTCAATCGCTTCAAAGTTTAGATCATTTTTACCATTCATTAAGTCAATACAATAATTATTAATACAACTATCTGTTGTTTCATTACTTTTAATCACTACTGACTCAAAGTCTTCAGTAATAAAAATATTCTTCAAGTTTTCAACCATTAAATTGATTTGTTTTCGCTCAACAAGTTTGAGATCATTAAGACATTGACAGGAATTGATAAAAAGTAAACACTTTTGAATTATTGCCATTAATTGTTTATTTTGTTCTCTCAGTTTTTCGACATAACTCGAATCAAAATACATTTTAGTTGAAGTTTCAAATAGAGAATAAGTTGAGAATAAGTTTACTTAATTATGAGAATTTAACTTAAATGTGAAATGAAAATAATAAACAAGTGGTTATGTCAACATTTACGTCTAATTTATTGTCAATAATTTGCGTATTAGATGTGGTTAGAGTTATTGACGTCATTTAATCTGAAAATTTGCCGTTAGAGGCAAACCTAAATGCTATACTAGTGCGACACACGTGAGTAGAAAGCAAACTCTAGCTTAGATACAATGTTTTAAAGAGACACTTCAGTTAAGAATTTGTTGTCTTTTCAAAATTGTATGCATCAAACGGAGACAATCATACAGCGCACAAATTATACTCTATTCGTGCTAAGTCAAACGCAATTAATTGAAATATATATTTTACAATTAAACTAAGATAAGATATAGAATAAATTTTTATGTACAATGTTATGTCATATAAACAAAATAGTTATACAGAGTAATCCATTTAAAACTATCGACAGAAAAGTGACCTATCACTAATCAAATATGAAGATTTTCATATTTTATCAAAATATTAATCAGTTAATATCAATCTAGTAATCAATTATTAGTAGTAACATACAAAATTTGCTTACTTCAAAGTAACTTTTATTCGCTCAAACAGAATCCTACAAAACTAGTGTTTGAACAATGAAAATTGATTTTTCACAACATGTGGTAGAAGTGTTGGCCATCACTTTCCAAGCAAAGTTTAACTATTATGATCATTGTTATCGAAGCTTTTATTAATGTTTGAAGAGTTATTTTGATTATTTCACTCGTTATGTTTATTTTAATTCTTCTAAAGATTTTGGGTTTGACTCATAAACATTATTCTTGGGATTTACCCACAAATAGAGGTCAAGACTTATCAAATCCGAAGATCTAGGAGGCCATTCTATTGCTGTCTCTAAATGTCGGAAACTATTAGAAATAATTCGATGACCGAAATAGTCGATTAAATGCGGTGTGGTTTCTATCGCAATATAATCCGAAGCCTTGTCCTCTTGTAAATAAACAGTTGTAGCTCCTCCCAATCCAACAGAGGCATAAATTCTACAAAAACTTTGGTATATTGTTCAGCTTTGACAGGTTTAGTGAAGAACATCAGGCCAATAATTTTTTCTGGAAATAACACACCATACTCCAATTTAAAGAGGATGTAAAGAGCTGCAAGTGAACTTTTTCAGCTTTTCTGTCGCCCGATATCAAGAGTTTTGAGATTTCACATACACAGATAAATGAAACCACGCAACATCTGTGAAAAAATTTAAATCCAATATCCTATTGATTTTGATGAATTCCATAAACTATTTACAATGCCCAGCTTGTTTAGGATAATCAAATTCCAAAGCTCTTGAACACAAATTGTTCGATAGGGAGAGATATTTAATTTTTTACACGATTTGACAAGTAGTTCTATGGATCTCTAGTTCAACACATTTTTCGTTAATAGATTTTTGAGGGAACTGTTTGATACTCTTCTCACATTCGACCAGTTTTGCTGGTGTGGAGGCATTGCACTTCCTAGAATGTTTTCGACCCAAAACACTACCAGTTTCTTCGTGCTTAGCAACAAGGTCGGATATAGCTTTGTTTGTTGGGCATTTTTTCAAATACTATTTTCAGATTTCTATATAAATGGGTTCAAGCATTCCTGGTAATCAGTGATGCTCAACGCTCGGTAGCGAGCGTGAACGTCGACCGTTTTAATTTTGCCGAGCGTCTTACCCCCGAGCGCGAGCGTTGAGCATCAAGTATTAGCACGTATCAGGACTGTGCCAACTACCTAGTCGAGTAGTAAATTATCAACTGTACACTAAATTAATATAAACATATTTACAACTTTCATTTTCTTCAAGATATAGTTTTCGCAAGACTTTAATCCCACAAATAACAATTTTTATAGTAGCATCGATTTCAGGACCAAGTTTATTAGTTCAAAACTAATCATTGACGAGTTATATCGCGTTTTTACCATCAGATACTACTTTCATGTTCAGTTTAACGGAGATGAATGAAGTGGAGAAGTGCGCGAATAAATGAAAAATAAATTATCAAAGAGGCCAGTGACCATCCTTAGTTGTGGATCTAAATCGAGCCTAAAGGTCTCACCAAAAATATCAAATAAATATTACTTTTAACGACACTATTGACCTTATTAATAGATATACTTGAAAAAACGATAGATAAATTTATTAAAATTGGTGTCAAACATAAAGACTTCATTAGTTATATCCGTGATTCAATAACCACTGCAGCTAGAACAACAATCCCCTCCGGCCGGCGTAAGACGTATATCCCCTCCTTCTCCCCTCGATTAAAGCACTTATAGCAGAACGCAACTCCCTTCGACTTAAAATCTCACACTCTCATATCCCCCATCCAGCTCTGACTCCCAACACCTCTGTTCCCTAAATAAACTAATTCACACCGAAATTAATAATCTCAAACGCAAAAGGTGGACAGATTTTGTCCAAACCCTAAACCACCGCACCGCCCCCTACAAACTCTGGCGAACTGTAAAATCTATAAACGATAGTCTCCAAACCCATGAAACTATATCATCCCACCCACCAAACCAAGCCCCTCACCCTAGAACTCAAGCCAACAACCTCATCAAGTACTATGCTTCCATATCACGCAATCCCCCTCCAGATCGAACAGAAAAATCATCCGCTTCCTAAAATCCATCAAACTCGACACCCCTTTCTTCCCTGAGCAAACACTAAAGATAATTCGCTCCATCCCACCCTCAAAAGCACTCGGCCCTGACAATATAGCAAACTTCCACCTTAAACACCTAGGCCCAAACGCAATAACCCCCTCACTAAACTGTTTAATCTCTCCTGGCTCAACTGTCAAATTCCATCCATCTGGAAAAAATCTATTATTATACCACTTCTCAAACCCAACAAACCCCGAATCTTCCCTCCTCCTATCGTCCTATTTCTCTCCTCTCCCCCCTCTAAAGTCATGAAAAGACTTATAAAAAACACATCGAACCCCTTCTACCTCAAAATTCCCACCAGCATGGTTTCCGAAAATCACTCTCAACCGTCACCGCCCTCACTGAACTCACTCAAACCATTTTAAATGGTTTCAACCAAAAGAAACCCCCTACCCGCACGATCGCCCTCTGCCTCGACCTGTCTAAAGCCTTCGACACTGTGTCCACTCCACTCCTTATCTCTAAGCTTAACAACACCCCACTCCCCCTAACGACAAACGCTGGCTTGCAAATTTTCTTCGCGGCAGGCAATCCTGCGTCAAGTTAGGCAACACCCTTAGCTCTCACAGAAACTTTAGAAATGGTGTACCCCAAGACGCTGTTCTATCCCCCTTACTATTTAACTTCTACATAGCTGACATCCCTACTCCCCCTTTCCCTCTAAAGCTAATAACTTACGCTGACGATATCACCATCCTATCCTCCCATCCCAAAAAACTCACGGCTACCTCTCACCTCCAACCTTCCTCCCTATCATTGAACAATGGTCATCTAAAAACCGCCTCACTATCTCTCCCGATAAATCTTCCAGCACCCTCTTCACCCGACCGCCACGAACTCGATTTCCAACCTACCCTCACTCTAAACAACTCCTGCATCCCGATCACCAAAAGCCCCAAATTTCTTGGGGTAATCTTTGATCCCCTCCTCACTTTTTCCCCGCATACCTCCCACCTTAAGCAAAAAATCACACCGACGCCTAAACTCATTAAAAGCCCTATCCTTCACAACCTGGGGTCAGGATAAAGAAACCCTTATAACCCTTTGCAAATTCTATATCCGTCCCGTACTGGAATATGCAGCTCCCGCCTGGTCCCCCCTATCTGCTCGACTAACCTCCATAAACTACAGGTTATTCAAAACAAAGCCCTCCGCCTAGCAACCGGCTCCACCCAAATGTCCTCCCATTCCCATCTACATAATGAAACCGAAATCCTTCCACTAAGCACCCATATAAATCTATTAGGCACCCAATTCTACGCCAAACTCACAGACAGTTCCCACCCTTCACACCACCTCAACCTCCCTTATATCCCCCTAGGCAAATGAAAAACACCCCTTCCTCCCATTTCTCATACCTCCTCTCGACTCACTCTGACCCCCAGTCAAGCGACATTTCCCAAACAATCGTCAGTCTTCATACAAACTTCACTGCCCGCAGCATATCATCCCTTTCTCCCAATAAACTCTTAGGCCAGAAACCCCCAGAAAAAAATCCCTCAGAAATTACCATTCCTCGGAAAGCCCGCTCCATTCTCTCCCAACTTCGCTCAAACTACTCCTCTCTCCTCCGGGACTACCTTTACCGCACAAATAGAAGTGACACTGACCGATGCCGCTTCTGCCACTCCTCTCCCAAAACTACCAAACACATTTTCTCTCAATGCCCCGGCCTTTCTTCCCTCCGACACACTCATCGTATAGACCTCTTTTCTCTCTGGAGAGCACCTGAAGACGCAATCGCCTTCCTGGAGGCCTCAAGACTCATGTGAATCGCATCACAGAAGCGGAGGCAACAACAACAACAACTTCATTAGTTTAAAGTATGGCTTTTATTCAAGAATGAAGTATCAATGATAAATGACTAATTGAAAGAAATTTCTAAACGATACCGCAATTCATGATCGGGCATTTGAATGAATATTCAAATTATAAACTTTCTCTATATTCTACTATTAGGCCAATGTCTCCTACCTCGTGCCTCACTTTTGAGCAATACATTTATGTGGGTTTTATTCAATCGAATGAATTTCGATAATTCATATGGTATATATAAAAGTAAACCTAGTTTATGTGCGGCCGCAGTTATATAAATGAATATATGGAGCTACTTAAATCTTAAAAGATGGGTCATAAAATGAAATTTTCGTCAAATAATTTTTAACATAGAGTCAAATAATTGTAATGTTTTTCCAAAATATTTACGCAAATAATTTAATCGATGCTTTTTCAAATAATATAATTATCTTTTAATATGTGAAACATAGCCGCTAGAAAATATAAATTCTAATATTTGACGTCAAATAGAGTATAATATTTATTCTAGGATTTTCTGTTTACATTGAGGGCTTGTTAAGTGTATAGTTAATGAAGAATAATAAAATCTCAGCACGACATCAAACAATAAGAGGCTAGATTAATATAATAAGTTTTTCGTTTCATTCGGCATCTCTATGAATAATTATATTAATTTTGTATTGTAGAGATAAGTTTTAGGATATTGAAACTAGTTTACTTTTATATAATATTATCGAAAATATGTTTAATGTGGAATATTTTATACTGAGTTTCTTTCGGCACGAAATTTTCGAACTGAACAAGGTTATAAACTGTTCAAATGGAATAACACCGATAGGAAACATAACGATCTACGCTCAAAAATACCTTGACGTAATCAAAGACCAAAATAATTATTTTAAATCAAATTTTATTGAAAGTCTAATATATTTCTTTATCAATAGAAAGAAATAGTTGTGTTCAACAGTTTTTTCTTATCGATTACTGAATATTTAATGTGTTCTCTTAAGCTGAATGTTATTATAAAGTCACGAGAACATATCGATAAATTCGATGTATGAGTTGTTTTGTTACGACAATTTGTACAAATTCAAATTTAAATAACAAACTATTCATTTATTCACAACTAATGTTTTTATTTTCTAGGTTCTTAGATCTTTACATCTACATCGTTTCACTGCAAATCTAAGATCTAATCTATACGATCCTATTGTAACACATAGTGTCTATTTAGTTGAGATAATGACAACCATGCAACTTATGAAAGACTATTCACTTCTACCATTCTTACGTCTTTTTGAACTAAAGGTAATTTCATTGTAATTGTATATTAAATATATATTTAAATACTTGAACACGCATTCGCTGACTTTTGATCTAAAGGTTTGGTTCTGTATATTTTGTTCAATTGTATTAATTTGTTGTTCGTGGAAATTATTGAGTAGTTCGAAAATCAAAATTAGTTCGTGTTTTTTGGACACATTGAGTCCATTAATAGCACAGCCGTCTATCAAATACAAAATGATGAAGAATATGAACTTGGATTCAATTGACACTTTGAGAAAATTAGTTTTATTGATTCTATTAATCAATTGGATGATATTTAGTTTTGTTTTATCAAAGGGGTTTTCTGGACTTCTTGTGAACACATATTTCAATGTAAAATTAGAACCACTCATTCGGACTATTGAAGATTTGGCTCAAAATGAAGACTTAAACTTTGATGAAATGGACGCATTAGTCGCGTTGAAATCGATTAAACCTAAAGAATACTCAATTTTGAAAAATAGATTAGAGAAATTCGCTAATCGCAGAAAAATCTATTATGAAAGAAATGATATAATCACAAGGTTTATCGATGTCGCGAATCGTAGAATTGTCTTCTTAGTCAATTCTGATTTGATACAATATTTCAAATTACTATATCATGATTTGAATTTGATAAGTGCTGAAAGTAAATACGGCCTTAATTTTGTAAAATTTTATATGGGAAAAAGTCATGAACTGAGTACAAACATCACAAGAATGTTAGTATTTGTATCATGAAATTTTCGAAATAATGATAGAAATGAATTTTGTTTCTAGGCTTAAAGTGGGAGTTGAGAACGGAATTCACGAACATCAAGAGTTTATAAGTAAACTCGAAATGACTCTTTATGGTCATTGGCGTTCATCTATCCCTGGTCATAATCTTGAGAAATATAATCTAAATTTAGTTAATGACTATGTAATAGAATTAAATGATATGATGAGAGGAATATTTTTTCTTTTAGGTATTTGTTATTCAATAACATTATTTACATTTTTTTGAAATCATTGCTTTTAAGAAAATTAGTAGTATATTTAGTACATTTCAATGTAACTTAATATTCAAGTTCAAGAAAGAAGAGTAAACAATCGAACAAATTAAGATATGTACTCTTGAGATATTATTCTTGTTATGGAATAAGAATTTCTACACTAGAAATTGAAGCTTATTCGTATAGTAGCACTTTAATTATAATATCTTATCTGATACTTTGTCTGATTGATATTGTCATAATTATAGAACTTGTTGAACGCTTGAATATACGCTCAATTATTTGAATTCAAACATATTTAAAATACAAAATCAAAATCGTTATTGTACCTTAATTCTGACCTATTTCTGTAACTCTGTAATTTCCGTAATTTCAAAACGACACTAGGAAGTAGTTATCGCATAGTCTATTCACTGTTGGATAAGTATAAATTATTGGTCATCAATTTTTCAACTAAATTTATATATTGAAAATCAGTGCTATTCAAGTCTATTAAATTCTTGTCAAATTGTTATAAAAAATTATAGATACTTGAATTCGAAATAGTAACATTTGGGTGAATCCGGGCTAATAGGGCTAAGAGGGTTCCCGACTACCCTAAACCCCAAGTGTGTTACATCGTTGGATTCAGTTCTTTGAACTGAAAATTTTGATACTACACTTGACCACTTTCAGCCCGAACCTGACCACTTCTAGCCAACTCCAGGTGGAAGTGGCTGACCCCGCCAAGTTATATATCGTTGGACTCAGGATATCGAACTGAGCATCTTGATGCCTCATTTGATAAATTATCTCAAATAGTTCTTGAGATATTCAACTTTTGGTTTCTATAACTTAGAATAGAGGCATACATTTACTGAGAAGCTAGCATCGCCTATAGGTGCCACCCAGACCTAACCTCCTCGAAAATGGATAAGTTGAAAAGTTCTTTTAGATAAAATAAAAAAATTCTTTAAATAATAAGTACATTTCATTTATTTATTAGACGCTGAAGAAAATTAGTGAATTTAAACTTATATTCAAACCTTTACAAAATTTATAAAACTTAAGTAAAAGATACTTTATAAAATATACTAAAGCTGAATTCACAACTATTTTTTAAAAGAATTAAATCGGTTTTCATCTTATTGATGGATTTCTGTTTGAGTATCTCAATTTTATGGGATAGATGGTCGTGTTCTTGAGATTGATTTGTCGATTACTGACCAAACTCATATGGCTTTGCTATTTCTTTCTTACACTTATAATAATTAAGGTATTGGAATAGAACGGCGGACTAAGTCTAATCAATTTTTTAAAGTTTTAAGGTTTTACGAATATTTGATACCAGTATATCATTTTAAAGCTTATTTAGCTGTCTTTCTCACTGTATCAATCAAATCGCTAATTAATTAATTAGTATCAAAATTTTGATTAATAAACAAACACCACTTCGAAAAAGCTGTCATTTCTATCAAAATAATGTAGAAGGTAAACTTTTACTTTGAACTATTTTTAAGAGAAAATGCCGGTTAAACTACGTTTGTATGATATATGAAGCTATAAAGACTAGATAATGAAATTAGTTTATATACAGAAGATCTGGAAGTGGTAGCAATAGCGCAATACCTCAGAAGTCAGATATCTCACTTTTTGCAATTTAATCAACGCATTCTACAGTAACTTTCTCTTTGATTTTTTGAGGTATTGCGTTATTGCTAACACTTCCAGATCTTCAGTATCTAAACTAATCTCATTATCTACTCTTTATAGCTTCGTATATCATAGTTCGACCGATATTTTCTCTTAAAAATAGTTTAAAGTAAAAGTTTACCTTTCACGGGTAGATCCGGGCTAATGGGTCTAAGGGGGTTCCCGACCCCTTACCTTCAAGTGTAATACACCATTAGATTCAGTTCGTCGAGCTGAACATTTTGATACCACACTTGACTACTTCCAACCCGAACCTGACCACTTCTGGCCACCGAGACCTAACCCCCTCGAAAATGGGTAAACCTGGCTTCTCGAGTCGTAACCCAAGCCAAACCTGATTTAAACTAAGTATAATTGGTTAGGTCGCGAAGCGACTTATACTCCCTTAGTTTATATCAGTCTTGTTTAGGTTACGACTCGAGAATCCAGGTTTATCCATTACGAGGTACTAAACCAAACAATGATGGATATCTCGAGAACTACTTGAGATAATTGACCAAGTGAGGTATCAAAATGTTCGGTTCGATGTCCCGAGTTCAATGATATATCACTTGGCGGGGTCGGCCACTCCCGTCGGGAGTTGTTCAGAAGTGGTCAGGTTCGGGTCAAAAGTGGTCAAGTGTAGTATCAAAATGTTCAGCTTGACGAACTGAATCCAATGATATATCACACTTGGGGTGGGAGGTCGGGAACCTCTTTAGACTCATTAGCCTGGATTCACCCATTTAAGTGTTAGAATTAGCATTTCATTATACGTTGTTTTCTCTATGGAATAGCAAACCAAAAACGTTTAAGTGAAATTGATTTTTGATTTATATCTCCCAGCCCTATGCTAAGTAGTTTTTCAATGTTTGTCTATTTCTAACATTATCTTATCGTTGCTCATTTTCAAATTTATCTTATACTCCCATCTACTATTAATAGTTTGACATTATTAATGAATGACGTTAAAGAAAGCACCTAGAAAATCGGTACGATATAGTATTTTGAGAATGGACTATTTGCTCTGGTAATTGAAAATGCGAAACCTCCTCGATGCAATTTTTAAGAGCCTTATCATACTGGATTAGCTTATACCGACACAATATGCCAAATCATATGTTGTCAGGAACGGCTTTCTTCCAAAAGCTTTCCAAGTACTCTTATTTGTTCGTTATCCTTTACCTCAAAAGTTATGCCACTGCGTGGTTCATCTTCACATGTTAGACGACCTTGTTTAAGCCGATGGTACGTTCTAAAGACCAGACTTTAACTATATACATTACGACCCGCAATTTTTCGACAACATGAATATCATGAGCCTTAGTGCATAGTAACACACGACACTTTATTAAAGTTCTCTGTTCTAGCAATGTAATACTTGCCCGAAGTGGGTTAGCTGTTGGGCAGTTTACTAATCCAGTTATAAATAAAAGTAAAATCAACAGTAACTGTATCATGAAGTAGTAAATTATTAACAGCGCACTGAATTAACATAAACATATTTACAACTTTCCTTATCTTCAAGATATAATTTTCGCAAGACTTTAATCCCATAAATAACAAATTTTATAATAGCATCGACTTCAGGACTAAGTTTATTAGTTCAAGACTAATAATTGACGGGTTATATTGCGTTTTTATCATCAATACTACTTTTATATTCAGTTTAACGTGGAAAAAATAGGAGCTGAATGAAGTGGAGAAGTAAGCGAATAAATGAAAAATGAATTTCCAAAGTGGCCAGTGGCCATCTTTGGTTGTGGATCTAAATCGAGCCTAAAGATCTTACTAAAAATATCAAATAAATATCATTTATAACGACGTTATTGACCTTATTAATAGGCATAATTGAAAAAATTATAGATAAATCTATTAAAATTGGTACCAGACATAGAGACTTCATTAATTTAAAGTATGGCTTTTATTCAAGAATGAAGTATCAATAATAAATGACTAACCGAAGGTAATTGTTTAACGATACTAGACCTGTACATCGGGCCCAAAACTTCCGGCCCGACCCGAACGATGATTAAAATTATTAAAGAGATCAAGTTTAATGAGTTTATTGATACAGTTAATAGTGGTCTAACAAACTGACGCTACATTGTATTCATAATAAATCAAAGTTAGACCTAATGAATAAAATTCTGTCTACTTTTTCTGGATCTAAACTGGATCTCCTATCAGTCAATGTTAAACCTGCATAGTTAAAGTTTCTTTCACTCGACAAATTAGTTGCAGGTACTGAATGAATAAATTGAGCCAACTGTGAAAGTCTTGGGAATACATCATCGAATTTAATCCAGAATTTTATTGGATCTGATTTGAGATCCTCACCATTTAGTGGATAATTATAATAGCGTAGAACTTGTTCTATATCAGTTTCTTCATTTTTATCATCAGCTGTTTCCGCGTAAATGGACACAATATGAGAAATCTTTTGTTTTTTAGTGTGAGATTCTCTATTACTGCTTTCTGTTATTATTTCGAAACGTTTAGCCAATTTAGAGACGATATCGAGATAACCATTAATTTTGCTCTGAGACGAAATCATCTTCAGTTTTCTATAAACTGGTGTCAAAAAAGTCACACAAACATGATAATCAGTTACCACTAAATATTTATCAATACATTCAATTAGTTTTTCTTTGAGCTTATCAAACTCTTCAAAATTTGTATCGATTCTTTGAACATCAAGTTTTAACTTTTCTTTATCTGGTAAAACGTGATAAAGTGTCGGTACATTTTCACTGCAAAACTTAGCTCGAACAGCCTTCAATGGCGATAAAAATTCAATCAGAGTATTCAATAATTTTTCATCAATATTTCTAAGAATATCATATAGTTTGTTGTTTTCAAAAGACAAAGACCTCATTTCCTGATAATTAACTTTAACGGAATTCAAGAGATCATATCGTGAATCCCATCTCACTTCTATCATATTTTTCAGTGTAATATCTAATTGATTTTGAAATCCTGACTGTTTAGCCATTTTCACCAAAACTTTACAGTTTTCGATCAATTCGTTTATTGAATTTATTCCATCGCATTCATCAAAAGCATGTTTTTGGACTAAATTCATATTATGAGATGAACATCCTATCCATGAAATATCTTTAAATGCAGACTTCATCGCTGAAACATTATCTGTTACCATAATATAAGATCCGTCAACCAAACTGTATTTAGAAAATAACTCTTTTTACAGAGAATTTGGTAGTAATCGATTTTTTATCTCTAACTTTTTTGAGTGCAAATAACTCTAGATTTTATAATAGCATTTTTGATATACTGCAAAGTAACTGTTAAATAGTTTACTTTTGTCACATCATGGACCCAGTAATCGCAAGTTAAGCCGAAATATTTTACATTTTCCACTTCTAAAATTACATGACTTTTAAGAGTTGAATACTTACTGTCCACATGTCTCGAGACAGTTACTCGTGAAGGCAATATTTTATCAATATCCAAGAACTGATTTTGAGGTCCGCCAAATTTGATTAATTCTTTTGCCAACAATTTAAATCCTTTGCCTTCAATGAACGAAAATGGCAAGAGATCGATAGCACAACAATTAGCGGCCGCGTCAGCTATTTTGGCTTTTTCATGAGAATAATCTTTGAAAATGTTATCTATTGTTTGACTTTTAGATCTTCTAACGCAAGTTTCTGAATGTCTAGTCAATGATGAGTTTCCAGTATAGACATTATATTTGAAAATGTCATCACAGTTAATACATTTGACAAATACCGTGTCTTTACTATTGAGTAAAACTCGTTCAAACTTCTTTCAGACATCGCTTTTGCCTTTATTTTGCCGATAACTAATTCGCCTACTTTTAGCGGCTATCAATCTCTTGATGAAATCTCTGTCGTTAATATCATCATTGCTATTGTTTCTTAATATATTTGTTAAATCGACTTGAGAATTAATTGTATCATTACTTGTTTGAGACATTATTGTGTTTGTTTACATAAAATAAAAAGGCGTTTATTTTACATATTGTTATAGAAACGCAAAGAAAACGATGCGCTATGATAGCTCTCTATCAAACATCGTACGAAATAAGTGATTAGGATGATATAATATCGCAAACACATTTTTCTCAAACATAAAATACTTTGAAATAATTTCGGGCCGACTCATCCAACCCGACCCGACCCGACCCGACATTTTATGACATCTTGTACGACCCGAACGAGCCCGACCCGAGCCCGGTGAACACGGTCTAAACGATGCCACAATCCATGATCGGATATTTAAATGAATATCCAATTTTATAAATTTTCTCTATATTCTACTACTAGGCCGATGTACCCTACCTCGTGCCTCACTTGTTAGCAATACTTTAATGTGGGTCTTACTTAATCGAATGAATTTTGATAATTCAGATGGTATAAATAATGCAAACCGGATTCATATGCGGCTGCAGTCATATAAATGAATATATGAAGCCATTTAAATCTCAAAAATGAATCATAATATGACATTTTCGTCAAATAATTTTTCACATATAGTCAAATATTTGCAAAGTTTTTCTAAAATATTAACGCAAATAATCGATTCTTTTTCAAATAATATAACTATCTCTTAATATGTGAAACGTAGCAGGTAGAAAATATAAATTTTAATATTTAACATCAAATATAGTACAATATTTATTCCAGGATCTTCTATTTGTATTGAGGGCTTTTTTAAGTGTTTACTTAATGAAGAATAATAAAATATCTCAGTACGAAATAAAACAATAAAGAGGCTAAATTAATATAGTTATTTTTTCATTTTATTCAGCGTCTTTATGAATAATTGTTTTAATTTCGTATTGTAGAGATAGGCTATAGGATATTAAAACTAGTTTACTTTTATATAATATTATCGAAAATATGTTTGATGTGGAATATTTTATACTGAGTTTCTTTCGACACCAAATTTTCGAACAGAACAAAGTTATAAACTGTTCAGATGGAATAACACCGATTGGAAACATAACGATCTACGCTCAAAAATACCTTGACGTAATCAAAGACCAAAATAATTATTTTAAATCAAATTTTATTGAAAGTCTAATATATTTCTTTATCAATAGAAAGAAATAGTTGTGTTCAACAGTTTTTTCTTATCGATTACTGAATATTTAATGTGTTCACTTAAGCTGAATGTTATTATAAAGTCACGAGAACAAATCGATAAATTCGATGTGAGTCGTTCTTGTTATGATAACAATTTTTATAAACTCAAAATTAAATAACGAACCATTCGTTTATTCACAACTGATGTTTTTATTTTCTAGGTTCTTAGATCTTTACATCTACACCATTTCACTACAAATCTAAGATCTGATCTATACGATCCTATTGTAATACATAGTGTCTATTTAGTTGAGATAGTGACAACCATGCAACTTATGAAAGACTATTCACTTCTACCATTCTTACATCTCTTTGAACAAAAGGTAATTTGATTGTAATTATATATTTATTGTATATTTAAATACCTAACCACATACTTTTTGACTTTTGATACAAAGGTTTGGTATAGTATATTTTGTTCAATTGTGTTAATTTGCTGTTCGTGGAAATTATTGAGCAGTTCAAAAATCAAAGTCAGTTCATGTTTTTTGGATACGTTGAGTCCATTAATAGCACAGCCGTCTATCAAATACAAACTGCTGAAGAATATGAACTTGGATTCGATTGACACTTTGAGAAAATTAGTTTTATTGATTCTATTAACCAACTGGATAATACTTAGTTTTGTTTTATCAAAAGGGTTTTCTGGACTTCTTGTGAACACATATTTCAATGTAAAATTAGAACCATTCATTCGGACCATTGAAGATTTGGCTCAAAATGAAGACTTAAACTTTGATGAAGTGAACGCATTGGTCGCATTGAAATCGATTAAACCTAAAGAATACTCAATTTTGAAAAATAGATTAGAGAAATTCGCTAATCGCAGTAAAATCTATCATGAAATGAATGATATTACCACAAAGTTTATCGATATCGCGAATCGTAGAATTGTCTTCTTAGTCAATTCTGATTTGATACAATATTTCAAATTACTATATCATGATTTGAATTTGATAAGTGCTGAAAGTAAATACGGCCTTAATTTTGTAAAATTTTATATGGGAAAAAGTCATGAACTGAGTACAAACATCACAAGAATGTTAGTATTTGTATCATGAAATTTTCGAAATAATGATAGAAAATGAATTTTGTTTCTAGGCTTAAAGTGGGAGTTGAGAACGGAATTCACGAACATCATGAGTTTATAAGTAAACTCAAAATGACTCTTTATGGTCATTGGCGTTCATCTATCCCTGGTCATAATCTTGAGAAATATAATCTAAATTTAGTTAATGACTATGTAATAGAATTAAATGATATGATGAGAGGAATATTTTTTTCTTTTAGGTATTTGTTATTCAATACCATTATTTACATTTGGTTTTGAAATCATTGCTTTTAAAAAAGTTAAAACATTTTACAATTTAACTTAATATTCAATTTCAAGAAAGTAAAGTAAGCAATCGATTAAATTAAGGAGATATTTACTCTAAAGATATTAATCTTATGAAATGAGAGTTTCTATACTTATATGAGTTGAAGTCTGTTATAGTGGCACTTTAATGGTATTCATGGGATATGAGGAACACTGGGGGAGGAGACTATCATTGGGTTGGTCTTACTAACCTATATCTATTGACTCAAACAATAGTATTGACTCTGAACGACTAAATGTTCATATTAACACAAGATGTCGACAAAAATGATTACTGAACTAAAAGTTTAAAGATATAATTGTTAAAAAACTGTAATTTTTTCAAATAGTATAAAATCAAAAAAGTAGAAAAGACTTCCACAAAATAAATAAATCGTATTATTTATTTTTTTTAAATTATTTGATTTGAAAAAATTAATAATTATATTTAATCTTATTTAATATTCCATATATTATATCTTAGATGTTATAAATTACATTCAATTATATCTTAAAAGTTAGTGTTTGTGTTTAACACAATCATAGACTTATAACTATTGCTATCAATTCAAAGCTCAAGTCTATTATAGTTAAGTAAAATACTATACCAATAATTTTAAAAATATATTAATTTTAATATATGATTGAATTTAGATAATCAGAAAAATGTTGGATAGGTTTCGAGTTTGGTAGATATGAACGATTATAATACTAAAGATATCGGAATTGTTTGTGAGACTGAAGAGACGGCTGTTAAATGGTTACAATTAAATAAGCTTTTATTAAGTGAAGAACAGATAAAGTCATGTTTAGTACCTACAAATGGTAAGAACTTTCCGCAACAAATATATGTAATGCGTATTTAGAGTTAAGTATGTGCTAAAAATGAACTCATAAGTAAATAAAATAGTTGTGATCGACAATTAAATATTAATAAGTCAAATAAACATTGAGTGCAAACGACTTGAAGTGTCTTTAGCTAAAACTGTAATCCTTTATGAGGTAAATTCAATTTTTAAAACTTTTTTAACTACTTAAATCCATTGAAGTCGATTTCACTAATCTAATTATGCATATGATAGGAACGTGTCGTTTGGGAACTGCTAACTGTAGAGGAAATGCCAAAGATTTCAAACTAAAAGTTGAAAATAAAATACGTTATCGTATCAGGTGTAGCAGTTGTCGAAAAAGAAAGTCAGTTTTAAATGCTATTCAACAAAATAGTGGAATCATCAACAGTAAAGGTAAGTGTATTGTTATAAACACTAGAAAATATTTCTCTTACACCCAAAAAGTCACATCTAAAACATTTCCTTATTTTCCAGGTATTGTTTCAAAATCATAAACAAATATTCTTATATTCCAAGCAAATATTCATTCAAATAATTGATAAACTTTTATCCTTTATTATTTAGTTATGAATAAAGCATACAGAGATAGAAACCATACCTAAAATTTTAATTTTTCATATTAACTAATATATCACTCAATTATTAGTTCAGAGATCGTTCTTTTCATTGGCTGACAATAATGGGAAACCGCACACGAAGATAAGTATGCAAAACGCATTGTATATTCTGTTTTGTTGGGCTAAAAAGACGATACTATCGGATCACAAAGAATTAATGGGAGATCTCGTTAAAGATGTTAAGAGTATAAATAATTGGCGTAAACAGATTAGAAGAGTTTGTGTAATGGCATTACAACGCTCTGAACCTATGGGTGGACCTGGAGAGGTATTTTCATTTTGTTCTGTGTAATTATTATGTCAATAAGATATTTAGTGACGTACGATTTCAGGTATTACCTTGAAGTCTGGTCATCCTCGTTATAAATACTTATTGTGTGTGACACTATTTTCTCAACTTAAGAGCATAATTACTGAAAGAAAATTTTCAGATTTTAGCTTTTAAAGTTCTCTTTCAGCAACTATGCTCTTAAGTTGAGAAAATAGTGTCACACACAATAAGTATTTACAACGAGCATGACCAGATTTTAAGGTAATACCCGAAATCGTACGTCACTACAAATATTTAACGATATGATTAATTTAAATTATAGATAATTCAGATTGACGAAAGTCTGATGAGAGGAAGACGTAAAAATAATGTTGGAAGACTCTTATTAGGGAATCGGTTGCCTCCCTCGAGCCAATTATGGACAGAGACCAGATGGACCATGGATTTTTGGTCTAGTTTGGCTTAAAAATGATGGTGAGTTAATTATTTCTGGTTATAAAGCCTAATCTCTATGAAAGTATATTGAAATTTATAACAAAAACAAAGTTCGAAAACATTAATCTATTTTATATCAAGGAAAACGTGAGCGACGCTATTTTTATGTTAAATGTAGAGATGAGCACACTTTGAGGCCAATAATATTGAGGCATATTAGGCCCAAGACAACCATCTGGTCAGATCAATGGCCTGTTTATACAAATATTCCACTATGGGCGCGACAAGTATTTTTATATAACTTTGAACTTATATCTAAAATAATTCAATTAAAAGTTAAGTCTAATTTAAACGTTTTTTTCAAATAGTATACACACAGAAGTGTTAATCATTCGAGAAACTTCGTTAACCCTGTGACCAGAGTTAATACTCAAAGAGTAGAAACTTTTTGGGGCTGGCTTAGACTAAAATTAGTCAAAAGAATGAGAGGAGTTAGTCGACATAACTTGGAAGGATATTTGGCTGAGGAGTGGTGGCGATCTGTTAATGACAATCCATTTCTCGATATGATCGCAGAAATAAAAAAATTTTATCCTCTCACATAAATTTATCAAAAATAATAAACCGATTGCTAAATCAAAGGATTTGAACAATCAGCGAAAATATTTGTAATTCAAAATTAATTATATTTGAGTCATGATATGTTCAATATTTTACTTTTCAATGTTTTAAGTCTTATTTCCGTCCTTTTATAATTTTTAAAAATCATTATTCTTTTTAAATTTCTGGATTTTTATCTAACTAAGTGGCGAAAGCGGAAATTTTTGAGTGAGGGGCAAAAATTTAATGCTTTGTAAAATGTATGAATTATAACACCTAATTAATACTATTCTGAAACGGTAATACTCAAATATAGTCATTGAAACTTCGGTATAGCTCAATCCTATCAAAATAAGATTTTCATTTCATTTAATAACTTGTTTTAGATTTTCTAGGTTTGAGTTGAGGGGGTCTATGCCCCTTCGGTCCTCTGGCTTCGCCACTGATCTAACTCGTATATATTTTTAGGCAAATTTTTTGTGTATTTCTCTGATAAATAATTTTTTATATCTTTAATAAATTATTTTTACCGATTCCTTGAAAATTATTATTTTTTAACCTTATAAAAAACAAATATTTTAATTAAATCTTTTATCTAAAAGTAATGAGATTTTGTTCGACATCTTGTGTTTACTTTTGAAACTATTGGTAGGATTTTCATTACTTTACTTGAAATCACTTAAAATATAATGAAATCTTCCCTAAGATCCACCTTAAAGACAGGCTCCTCCCAAGTGTTCCTCATATGCCATGAATACCCACTTTAATTATATCTTTTTCTAATGCTCCCTCTGTCTGATTAATATTGTAATTATCATTAAACTTATTGAACTCTAGAATATATGTTCAACCGGTGAATTTGAGTATATTGTAAAGTCTGGATCTTTAATAGGAGCGTGTACGAAATCAATTTTTAAAATATAGCACTTTATTTAACTTAACCACAAATTACATAAGATTTCACAGGATTTTTAACACTGGAAGAAAGAGCGAAAAATTTAAGAAAAACACGACATTTTATAGGAACAATAGGCGGGTTAATCTAGAAAATGTTTTACAATGATAGGCTAAACCTTTTAAGGTCAGTAGTACATTTAGCTATGATTGGAAAATTTTATAATTAGGACATACTTAGGTAGGTTTTAAGAGATGAAATATGCTTATTATCAGCTGTCTTCATAACTTGTACAGTTTAGACAAGTATGTGAAGATTTCTTTTGCACAAACAAAAAGAAATCTTTAAGTCAGTAATAAATGTTGACATATACGGTGAATTATGAAAATTAGAGTTTAGAGATATAGGTTATTATAAAAGTATTATGATATAGGTTTAATTAAGAAACTAAGACGTTATTACAATACCCCCACCTTATATTACACGACTCTGTGTAAGGCGTAATTAGTTTACATCAAATAACGTGAAAGTAGATTTAACAATAGAAGAAAAGAAAACAATTCTAAATTATATCATTTAGTTCACACGATTTAGGCATTTTTTTTATGAAAACACAAAGAAAATTATCCCGCAATCGAGAAAATTATATATAAAATAACTTTTTTTTTGATAAAGACTATAAGTTTGACATATAAAGAGGTAGTTAATAATTTCTTAATGATTATATAATTAATTTTTTTTATGTATTTTTTTTATATATTTATACTGGATTATTATGCCATGTTTATACCCTGCCCAATTAATTAAATAAAAAAAATATAAAATATAAAATGAATTGTATAAACGTCAAACTTGAGGTATTAGCGATGATATCCATAATATGGCTGTGAGGTAAGGCTTGAGGTATTATAGCACCCACTTGTGCTATTTGAAGGGTAAATGGAAGTTTGAACACCATTTTGAACTGTTGTTGATGAGGTAGAAGCTTGTTGTCTATTGAAAATAATGTTTAAGATGGCGGAACGAATATCCTTGATCATCGTGCTGCTATTAATAAGATGGATGACAATGTCCGTGATTGATCTACCCAAATGTCTCGTTAGTTCTTCATCTGGATTCTGTATATTTAATAGTTCGTTTATGAATAAAAGTTGAGTTCTAATGTTGTCGGCGATTCCTCGAAGTTCATCTATTTCGGTAGGAACTGTTCGGTGTCTATACGGTGTAAATGGTTTTGAAACATCACTATGCCTATGTCTTCGAATTCTATCTGACATATTGACTATAAAAGTTTTAATAATAATGTTAGACAAATAGTAGATTTATAGTTTAGTTTTACATAATTCGTTGCTAGCACGAAATAACTGTGTTTTGATTATAATGTGGAAAATAGATGACGTTTCGGCGAATCTGATTATTAAAAACCAGAAATTATTAAATGAGACGCGGTGAACAGGTTTTATACGGTTAATAAAACATTTGATGTTAAGTTTTCTCTAATGAAAAGTAGTGGTAAGTACTATAGACTTAGTAATGTGTGTCTGTCATAGCATAGCACGAAGTTACAGCGAAATAGTTCATAATGTGGATGATGGATGTCGTTACGGCGAAACTTTTAATATTTTATATGTATATATAAAAAAATTAATTAATTTAAGTATTCGGATTACAACGGGTCACTATCAAACCTTGTGGATATAATCAGGGTTTTATGTTCTATTTATTAGAGAAATTTGAGGTGCTAAAAGCATATGGCTTAAAAGATATATATATTTTAATTTAAGTATATTTAAAAAAAATTTAATGTTTGTTTTGGTTGTTAGTTATATGTTTGAATGTTAGATGGCGTCACTGTAAGTCCTTAGTATTTTTTATGAAAAAAATTAATTTAAGTATTCGGATTATAACGGGTCACTATCGAATTTTATGGATATAATCAGGGTTTTATGTTCTATTTATTAGAGAAGTCTGAGATACTAAAAGCATATGGTTTAAAAGATATATATATTTTAATTTAAGTAGATTTAATTTTTAAATGTTTGTTTTGGTTGTTAGTCATATGTTTGAATGTTAGATGGCGTCACTGTAAATCCTTAGTACTTGTGTAAAAAAAATTAATTTAAGTATTCGGATTATAACGGGTCACTATCAAATTTTTTTGATATAATCAGGGTTTTATGTTCTATTTATTAGAGAAATTTGAGATACTAAAACATATGGTTTAAAAAGATATATATATTTTAATTTAAGTAGATTTAATTTTTTAAATGTTTGTTTTGGTTGTTAGTCATATGTTTGAATGTTAGATGGCGTCACTGTAAGTCCTTAGTACTTGTGTAAAAAAAATTAATTTAAATATTTAGAGCTTAACGGATCACTATCAAATTTTGTGGATATTATTAGAGTTTTATGTTTTATTTACTAAGAAAATTTGAGATTCTCAAATCATACGGTTTAAAAGATATTTATATTTTATTGTGAGTTTATTTTCGTTTATTAAACGTTGTTTATAGTAGTAACGATGCCTCAAACCGGTTATTTTAAAAGTTGAGATACAACAAGGAGTTTGAGGTTTGGTTACCAAAAGGTCTTTTAATATGTTTTAGCATTACGTTATACTTAAACTTTGTTAGCTATACGCATACATCTATTTAGATGTACAGTTAATTCCCTCTATAATTGCATACAATAAGAAAAATTATAGTAGTTTTCCTTAATTTTTATATATTTATCTATTAGATTATAATTTTTATAGAGTATTTTTATGTAATGAAGAAACTACATACTTGATTACTAAAATAAGTTGAATTATAAAATGGAATATATTTATTCCCAAAATGATTATATGTACGATTATTTTTTAAAATTTTGTTTCCTTTTTTTCTTTGAACTACATCGTTTATTTACCATAACTTCTAGTAAATGATGTAGTTGTTACAACTCGTTTGATTCGAGTTAAAGCTATAGGGAAATGGAGGTAACGGAAAGCCCATCTCCGCCGATGAATCACTGATTTTTCTATCATAAAACACCTTATAACTCTGGTGCATTTTCCTGCGCAACTTCATAAGTTTCAGTACTCCGTTACATAATAGGAGTACAATAATAATAGTAGTTATAACTCCAAAAAGAATGACATATTTCTTTAACCATATATGTTCGGAGTTTTTATGCAGCATTAAGATAATTGTATTTGATTGAAAGTCCGCAATGCACAAATGTGGTTTGAACATTTCTAGAGACAAGTTCGAAGGAAATTTTATTTGGAAGTGCGAGTTTTCAAATAGTCTTGAATCTACTTTATTTTGAGACCATTTCCTTCCAATAGTGTTTATAATATCTTTTAGAACAGCAAATGACGAAACTATTGTAGTTGCTAGGTAATTGTCTAGTTCATTGTTTGGGTTGTTTGGGCTATACGATCGTTTTTGTCTGTTAAACTCTGCATAATATAGTCGTTTATGTATAGCTAGAATATCGTTGTCTATTTTACAAAACGTGCTAACAGGCTTTATAAAAGAGAGTTCAAACTGATTTTGACACCATATAATTTGTGTCGGAATAGTTTTGTTATTCAGGAGTAATTCATTGCATGGCGATTGGAATTTTATGAATATCACCATATAGTTATAATCAAAAGCATTAGCTGGTGTAATTGATAAGGTTATAATAGTTGTTAAAATAAAACTCGCTTGGTTTTCCGAAGAGGAGTTGGGGTTGTTGTCTGTGATATATTTGATTTATTATCAGCTTCTTCGTCGGATTCCTCATCAGAAACTAATGATTGAGTTTCAGTTACAATATTAGAGTTACGAGCACGTCGTTTAAGTTCAATGGCTTGCACGTTAGCTATATCAACTGAATTAGAACGTTTTCTTTTATAATAAACAGTTAATCCTATTAAAAGGACGATAATGATTATGATATAAAAGACGAAAGTACTTGATTGATTGTTTATCTCAATGGGATTTTTACGGTTATAAAACTGGATTTTACTTATTTCTGCATTATTTTGTTTTGCAATTTCCGTTAGATTCAGTTCGTGTAAAGACGGCATAAGATGGAAATTGATTCTTTGACCCCAAGCTGGCATCATACTTAAAGTATTTTGCACATTTACAAGAGAGGACTCGTAAGTTATTGAATTAATACTAAACGGAACACTAGTGGGTACAGCAAAAGCAAAATCAGGACATTCCAAAGTTCGATTATAGATCTTTATTTTAAGTGTGCTGCAGTAAATATAATTCAGTTTATCGGATACTTTCACTTGCATTATTTCTTCATCTACTACAATCTTAGGATCTTCACAAGTAGTTACTTTCCAGAACTTTTTGGAAATTGTGTCAGGAAGGTTTCGTTGACAAGACGCTGAGCTCGGCATTAGTATCAAGTTTCGTGAAGATTGTGTAATCTGATGCAATGCGGTTACACAGTCTCGAGCAGCGTCATAAATTACCATTTTTGGTCCGACATATTCGACAGAACAAAGTTTATCATTATTTTGAGTGTATAAAACAAATGGATCAGCTTCCATTGTATTTGTTCCTTTCCTTTTAGTGTAAGCTTCAAACTCCATTGAAACAAGAGAACGGCTTTCATCTATTGTGCATGACTTGGCTCTGGCTAAGTTTAACGGACAATCACAAGGAAGGGTTATATTAAATATTTCAAATAATTTTTCATCCACTATTCCATTTTTCCATTTTCGTGAAATATCTTTTAATCTATCCTTTGTTAACATGAACTTTGATGCCAAATTTGCAACTATATGCATTGCCTTCGGCAAATTTTCTTGCAAAGTCCTGAAAGAAGCTGTAAGATCTTGTACTGCTACTCCTATTTCACTTATTTCATTTTGTAATGTTTGAAGTATCTTTTGGATTTTCATCTGATTTCGCTTGAAATATTCTGCCTCCATCAACATCTCTTCTTGCTTTCTCTTAATTGTTTCTAGCTCTTCAGCCGTACGGGAGCTTTGAACTAGTGATGCAGTAGAGACGCCTATGGTAGTGATTGAAGTGACAACTACTACTGCTAATAAAAATGCGGCGAAAATAAAACGTTTCTCCCTGTGAACAACTAAATCCTGTTTACTGGAGATGAGTGTACTATTGCAGAAACTTTTACGGGTCTTATAAAATCTTCAATATAAGCATTATTGCACCAATTTAATAACTCAGTTTGATTACTGATTTCAAATATTGGATTTCTAAAAACAACACACGGTGAATCATAATGAATTTTCATAATTACTCGGTTTATTCCAGCAATGACAGGTTTGTCAGATTTACGCCACAAAACTGGCGATATTTTAGTCAAGGCAGACTCTACAAAACAGGAACACAGTAAAATCATCATTAAGAACAGTATACTTGTTGCTGCAAAACCAAATCTATCGACTGGTCGTCTTATACGTTCTGATCTTCTTAGAGGTCTGTCGGTTATATCAGTATTTATGTCCTGTAATCGTGGTAATATAATTAGGGGATCTCGATCTATGCCTAACCATTGATCGTCAATTTCTGTTGCTTCTGAATGATTATCAGATAAGTCTAGAATTTGACCTTCTTCTTCAGTTTCACTATTTTCGATTTTGTCCTTCTCTATTAAGCTGTTTTCCACAGGCGTTGTTCTTGATGTTTCATTTAAATTTAAATCTTCGTCCATATCTATCCCTTCAGGGTATAGTTCATCATCGTCCGACCCCATTTCAAATGATGTGAACCCGGTTGGGTTAAAAAGTTCTGTTCTATCATAAAATAGTTTCATCCTTGAAACGTGTACGTTCATTGTTTCATATTTGTCTCTTATTGATTCGACTGAATAAGTGACCGGACCTATTTGGTCAAGAATTTTATACGGTCCATAGAATTGATGTAAAAGCTTTTCTGATTTACCCTTATATCTACGAGGGTTAAAAACTAGAACCAATTGTCCAATTTTGAAGGTTACTTCTCTTCGTCTTTTATTGTAATGCTTTGTATTTCGCACTTGAGAGTCCGTTATATATTTACGGGCTAACTCTCGCGCATTTTTGATATATTTGTCCCTGAGTGCAACATACTGATCCACATCAGAAACACCCAAAGACGGTCTTCCCATTGTTATCTCTGCTGGGAATATAGGTTCTCTCGCATAGGTTAAAACGAAAGGAGAGTAATGTGTACTTTGTTGAACGCTTGTGTTATAAGCGAATGTTACATGCAGTAAAAACTTATCCCAATCAGATTGTTTGTCTGCTACATAATGAGAAATCATTTCTGCTAATGTTTTATTTAATCGTTCCACAAGCCCATTTGCTTGTGGATGATAACTGGAAGTGCGAATGTGAGCGATTTCATGATTTTCATATATCTGTTTACACAAATTGCTCGAAAATACTTTTCCTTGATCTGTAACAATACTATATGGAGCTCCATGCTTGAAGATGATTTGCTCATCGATAAACTTTGCGACTTCCCATTTATCAGCTTTTGGCACAGCCTTAGTTTCAGCAAATTTTGTCATATATTCGGTTGCTACTATTATGTTATTATTGCCGTTGCCTGAGACTGGAAATGGTCCTAAAATGTCAATTCCCCATTTTTCAAATGGTCCTCCCACTTTTACTGGGACCAATAAACCTGCTTTTGAAGGTTTGGGGTTTTCTTTGTTTGACAATCAACGCATGATTTTACATAGTATTCAATATCCTGATCCATATTTGGCCAGAAAAATCGTTCTTTAATTTTTGCCTTTGTTTTATTGATACCCAAGTGTGCTGACATGTAATCATCATGAAATGAATAAAGCTCGTGCAAGAGCGACTCAGGTATACAGATTAACAATTTACTTCGCAACCGACTAATAGGATCGGCAAAGAAAAGTATATTATCTTTTAGAACATACTCCACTTCATAACAACTCGATTCATCTGCTTCAAGTGATTTTATAATGCTACCGAAGAATTTATCCTCTCTTTGCAGTTTAGACATATTTATCATATTAAAGCGTGAAACATCAGAAGACACGTCTTGCTCGTCTTCTGATTGCGATATACTAGCCATGGCATATCTTTCAGTATTTTCAATTATATTTTCAGGAGGATCCACAGGACACCTACTTAGAGCATCAGCGTCCTTCATTAACCGACCGCTACGGTATACAACATCAAAGTCGTATTTTTGAAGATGTAAAGCCCATCGTATTAAACGAGGAGAGAGCGTTGACTTTTCTGTTAACCATTTTAGACTTAAATGATCAGTTACTACTGTGAATTTCAATCCATGTATATAAGGTGCAAATTTATCAGTAGCATATACAATAGCAAGACATTCTCGCTCAGAGGTACAATAATTGCGTTCTGCTTCACTTAGCAGACGACTTGCATTTGCTACTAATTTCCAACCTAGTTCTTCAAGTTGAACCAGTTCAGCACCTATTCCTATAAAGCTAGCATCACAACGTACTTCTAAAGGTTTCTTACTATCGAAATGTGTTAAAACCGGTTCACTGCTTAGAAGAGTTTTCAATTGTGTAAAAGCTTGCATTTGTTCTGGTCCCCATTGAAACCTCATATGCTTCTTTGTAAGTCGAGTCAATGGTTCAGCGATTTCAGAAAAATACGGTATAAACTTTCGATAATAAGATGCTCGACCAATAAATCCTCGTACTTGAGTTAAAGTTTTTGGTATAGGAAAATTTGTTATACCCTTTATTTTATCTGGATCTGTTCGAATTCCGGTTGAGTCTACAACATGTCCCAAAAACTTAACTGATTCCATGGCCAATGAGCATTTATTTGGTTTGATTGTAAATCCAGCAGATTTAAGTCTTTGTAATACTTCTCGAATGTGTTTAAGATGACTTGAAAAGTCTTTACTGAATACCAATATGTCGTCTAAGTAAACTAAGACTGATGAATACTTCAAATTACTTAGAGTTATGTCCATAGCTCGAGCAAAGCAGGCCGGAGCAGTCTTCAAACCGAAGTTCATTTTTGTATATTCAAATAACCCGTCTTGAGTTATAAATGCAGTCTTTTCACAATCCCTTTTATCTATCTCTATTTGATGGTAACCACAATTAAGATCGAATGATGAAAAATATTTTGCTCCTTGTAAACTGCTTAATGCAACGCTTATTGAAGGAAGAGGATATACATCACTCTTAGTTATACTATTTAATTTTCGATTATCGACGCACATGCGTTTTGTTCCGTCCTTTTTATCAACTAGAACTACTGGGGAACTCCAAGGGGACTTAGACCGAACTATTATGCCCATATCGAGAAGTTCTTGAACTTGTCGGTTTATTTCCTCTCGAAGAGGTGCAGCATATATGTATGGATTTAGATGTATTGGTGGGTGGTCTTCAGTATCAATTTTATGTTTGATTATTTTGCAAGTTCCGATATTTGTTGGATCGAAAGCTAACATATCTGCAAATTCATTCATTAAATCTGATAATTGATCCTGCATTACATCATCAATCTCCGGACCAGTGTCCATAAAGCCGCTAGCAACAGGAATTTGTATAGGCCTTCCGGTTTTATTGTCTACCCATCTTCCATCAGAGGGTGACCATCGACCTTTGGTTTCCAATTTCAACGTGTATAAAGGGCAATCACGTATTGGTCCATTGTGTCGATAAGATTCCACGATATTCAAAGGAATGTTACTGCTGACAATAAATTGATGCATTAAGGTGTTCATTTCACGCCATACTCGAAATGGATCATACTGTGCATAAGGCTTATTAGTATTTTCTAAGCGTGAATATTTAGAAAGATCACAACTCTTTCCTATGTCGCCGTTTAGTTTCAAATGACATATATTACATCGAATACAAAGTTGATCGAAATAATAAAAGATGTTGAGTATATCATTTGTCTTTAGCTTAGCTAATGCTATCAATAGCTCAAATCGATCAGCCGCGAACTTCATGTCATCAATAAGAGAATCATTTCCCCTCTGGATATAATTAGCTTGCCTTGAATATATAGTCTTTGGATAGTCTTTATTGTTCTCTTCTAATTCATCATCAGAATTGAAAAGACTACTGTCGCCCGAATCAATGGGACTACTACAATCAGCATCATAAGAAAATCCTGCATTACACTCATAATGATAATTTAAATCATCAATATGGTCCATAACTTCTTGTAATGAGTCTGAATATTTATTTGAAGTTTCTTTATTCAAAGTTTTGCTACATTCATATAAGTTTTCAGAGTTTAGCTCGTTAGCATTACTTGTAGCAACATTTCTAGCGATCTCGTCTTTCTCATTTGCTTCTGTGTTGAAATCACTTCCTGCTATATTTGCATCATATAGAAGAGGATCCATCATAGAACTCAAAATATCAATATCTTCATATAATGCTTCTAGGTTAAGGTTGGTTATTGAGTCGCTACTGAGGCTTTGTAACTCTATATCTTCAAACTCATTATCAAAATGATTGTTTTGAGTGTCATCAAGTTTATCGTTAGTCAGTAATTCAGAAAGATCAAATGAGGGGTTAGCAAAATTCATTGTTCTCTTCGCATTATCATGATAAGGACCTATTGTATTCATCGAGTTGCGATAACGATCGATAACTTCCTTTGGAATTTGCCATTCGTTTATAAATTCAGTTATTTTGTTTTCAATTTCCCTCTTTTCATATTCCTTGATTTTTTGATAATTTGCGCTTTCGGTACATATCGGCTCGTATATGCAAGTTGTAGTCTCGTCACAGCATTTATAATGGTTGCAGTATTTACAAAGATTTTCATAAAAATGAATTACATTTAAAGGATCATTACTGTCTACAGCCCGTGCATAGATTTGCTTATATAGATATTCAGCAGATTTCTTAATATCGTCTTTAGTAAGAAAGTATTCATCCAATGGTTTATTAAGCTCTATAGGCTTAGGTTCCTCTTTTTTGAGTCTTTCTTCATTATCCATGCAAAGAAGAGTGTACTCACCACACAGGATTAAAACGTTTGTATACCTACTTACGACTTTATCTTTATAGTTCCCGTGGTTGGTTATATAAGACTGCCTTCTAGGGCATTGCTCTCCAGATAAACAGCCAATGGTGAGACAAAATTTACATAGGCGGTTCAAAACCGTTATTATGCTCTCCGCCTTCTCTTCAGCCTTGTCTAAGATTCGACAGAAAACCAAATAGGCACGTTTATCTTTTCTAATAATGTCTGCCATAGTCGAATTTAATAGTGGATCGAAATCCGGTTTTGAGAAAGCAGCAGCACAAATGGATGGTAACTCATAATCGCTTACAATGCTACCGGCAGATATAGTTATAGGTTCATCAGAAAGGTTTACTACAGGAACGCGAGCAATCCCATTTTTGAGGGTAATATTTTGCTCTTTCACATATAGTTTGCGTTTAGAAAGTATTGTTGGATTTGACTGCGTATAGCAGTTTGCACTCAATAAGGTTTTCTTATAGCTTGGCGCACACTTAACAACCTGCATTCCATTAGCTGGTATTTCAATATTTTCTATCGCATGCATTTTGTTTAATATTTTTGGGGATTTTGGGCTTTTAACATCAGTCATTTCGTTTTCCTTGAATGCTGCAGAATTAAACACAATATTATTATTATAGATATCGATCACCGATTTAGATGCACGATGAAAGTCATATCCCAACAATAGATCTAAGTGAAATTTTAAAACAACAACAGCAGTTATTGATATAGAACGCTCTTTTTATCATCAAAGACGATAATATCGAGCTGTACTTGGCCGCTAATTTTTACAGGCTTTGAGTTAATTCCAGTAATTGGTCTACCTGTATACTTTTCAATGTTAAGACCAAGTTTTAATGCAAGATCATGAGAAATCATAGTATTCTCTGAACCCGTATCAACCAATGAACAAATTTCACACCCTTTTATTTTTACATAAACAAACATTAATTTGTTTTTACACTTAGGTACGTAGGGATGTATAGCTTGCTGAACAGTGTGACTCAGTCCTGCATTGTTTTGTTTAGACCGATAAGGACTGTTTTCTCTTGATCGGTTACCTTGTTTATGCGGACAATTTCGTAAATGATGTCCAGGTTCTTGACAATTATAACATATACCTTTACCTTCGGTATTTCGACTCTGTGTTAATTTTTCATCAAAATTAAAGTTAACTCGTTTAGGAGCTGTGTTTCTCCTCGAGTTAAAATCGTCTCTTGGTAGAGAACGTCTGAACTCTGTATTTTGAGAGTTAAACCCATTTCTATTATAGTTAGGGCTTAAAGATCTGCTATCGCGACTTACGCGTGTCTCATACCTGTCCCAGTTTCGATTGCCACGACGAAAACTGTTTTGACCATTATATGGTCTGTTTAACTGGTATGAGGCATTATTTTGACGGCTATTATTTTTCAAAGTATGAGTGAGATTTCTTACCATATCTCCAAAATTTTTCATTAAAGTGGATAACTCTGTTTCCGACCTACTTTCGGAAATCCCAGAAGTTTCGCACTCTTCAATGCCACGTTCTATTTGTTTTGCCCTATCTATGAATGCGTTCATAGTTTTAGGAGCATGAGAGCGTAGCACTTTTGCAATATCAGGTTTCATTCCCTGATACATATACTCCATCATATCGCTTTCATTCATGCTATCATCTAATTCGAGACACAAATCTCGTTTAGCAAGAATGTAATTATAAACGCTTTCACCAAAAGCTTGCTTGCGACGCCTTAGCTCGCTGTGTAAATAACTTTTGTGGTTAGTAGAAAGTAAGTCTGTGGTGATCAGATGTTTGAGGCTTTTCCAATCTGTTGGAGCATTTAAGCCTGCACGCTTAACATTCTGGTCATACCACAGTAGACCATAATCTCTAAGATATGTGGGAAATTTGCGCAACTTAGCAGCATCATCCCAATTATTTGCATCTGCGTGATACTCGAATTCTCGTAGCCACTTTACGAGTTCTCGGGTATCGCGACCTGTGAAAGGCTCTAATCTTAAGCTACTAGATGTAGTCATTGACATACGGACTACATCTGATACAATATCTTTTAATTCTTTCGCCGTCAAAGCAGTCACTTCTGAACTAGAAGTGGATAACTCAGATTGCCCTCTAATTGGCATTTTAATAAAACTAAAAAAATCAAAGAAGTGTTTCTTTCCTTTATTTGTGTGTTGCTCCTCTGTGATTCAGTCGACGCAACCACCGCGAAGCCAATGCTGGTGACCAATTGCAGACACTGATTACGACCACAGTGCAAACCACACAATGTTAATACAAAGGGTAAGAATTGACAACTTCATTTATACTTATAACTTCAATACAAGCAACATTGATTTCTATACATCTTCAACTCCTATCCCAGCGGTGCCTCCAATTGTAAAGTCTGGATCTTTAATAGGAGCGTGTACGAAATCAATTTTTAAAATATAGCACTTTATTTAACATAACCACAAATTACATAAGATTTCACAGGATTTTTAACACTGGAAGAAAGAGCGAAAAATTTAAGAAAAACACGACATTTTATAGGAACAATAGGCGGGTTAATCTAGAAAATGTTTTACAATGATAGGCTAAACCTTTTAAGGTCAGTAGTACATTTAGCTATGATTGGAAAATTTTATAATTAGGACATACTTAGGTAGGTTTTAAGAGATGAAATATGCTTATTATCAGCTGTCTTCATAACTTGTACAGTTTAGACAAGTATGTGAAGATTTCTTTTGCACAAACAAAAAAGAAATCTTTAAGTCAGTAATAAATGTTGACATATACGGTGAATTATGAAAATTAGAGTTTAGAGATATAGGTTATTATAAAAGTATTATGATATAGGTTTAATTAAGAAACTAAGACGTTATTACAATATTAAAAAAATAAGATTAAAGTCGTTAATGTAGCATGATTTTGACCTATTACTATAACTTAATTTTAGGACAGCACTAGGAGGTAGCTATTGCATGGCCGATCCATTTTTTGGATAAATATAAATTATTGGTTATGAATTTTAAAACTAAATTTAATTATTGAAAATAAATGCTATTCGAGTCTATTAAATTCTAGCTAAACTGTTATATGAGAGTTAGAGGTACTTGAATTCGATATAGTAAGGTTTCTAACTGTCGACACAAATTTTTGCTGTTAGATTCCGTTTAATGAACTGTGTCTAAGATTAAAAGGAATTAAACGGTTGGAACGCCTATAAAAATTGGAGGGTTCAAATCAATATTACTCAACAAGACAAAGTATTGATGTATTAATTATTAAGTTTTATACACCAGTCTGAAAGATACTTTTTTCTAATTAAAGATTAATTTAAAGTAATTTCAGATTTTACGAAATTAATAAAATTACGATCACTAAACAATGAGCATAGCTTATGATTATCGTATTAATCTATATTTCTCATCAGATTCTTGCAAATGAGCTACTTAATTTACTTTAATTCAACTGCATCCACTTAAAAATAACGAATTTTAACATTTTCTAAGGAATATACGGATTTTCGGTATGTAGGGAGAACATGAGGATTGGTCCAGTTCTTAGAAAAATTTAGTGCCACACCCACCAAACTTCTTACATATATACTACAGGACACCTTCTGTTTCCACATCATAAATTTTTGTCATGCCCACCCATTCAAGAGATACGACCACGGGTGAATCCGGGCTAATGAGGCTAAGAGGGTTCCCGGATACCCTAAACCCCAAGTGCGATACATCATTCTATTCAGTTCGTCGAGCTGAACATTTTGATACTGCACTTGACCACTTCCAACTCGAACCTTACCACTACTGGCCAACTCCAGGCGGAAATGGCTGACCCCGCCAAGTTATATATCGTTGGACTCAGGATATCGAACTGAGCATCTCGATGCCTCACTTGATAAATTATCTCAAGTAGTTCTCGAGATATTCAAATTTTAGTTTCTATAACGCCAGAATTGAGGCATACATTTACTGAGAAGCTAACATCACCTATAGGTGCCACCCAGACCTAACCTCCCCGAAAATGAATAGGCCGGCTTTACTAAGTTGTAACTCAAACCAAACCTGACATTAACTTTGGTATAATAGGTTAGATTGCAAAGAGAACTAATCTATAGTTACCTGTAAGTCACTTAACTTAGTCCTTGAGATCTTACATATAAAAACTTTTGAAAAGCTCTTTTAGATAAAATAAAAAGATTCTTTAAATAATAAGTACATTTCATTTATTTATTAGACGCTGAAGAAAATTAGTGAATTTAAACTTATATTCAAACCTTTACAACATTTATAAAACTTAAGTAAAAGATACTTTATAAAATATACTAAAGCTGAATTCACAACTACTTTTAAAAAATAATTAAATCAATTTTCATCTTATTGATTGATTTTTATTTGAGTATCTCAATTTTATGAGATAGATGGTCGTGTTCTTGAGATTGATTTGTCGATTACTGACCAAACTCATATGGCTTTGCTATTTCTTTCTTACACTTATAATAAATAAGGTATTGGAATAGAACGGCGGACTAAGTCTAATCAATTTTTTTAAAGTTTTAAGGTTTTACGAATATTTGATACCAGTATATCATTTTAAAGCTTATTTAGCTGTCTTTCTCACTGTATCAATCAAATCGCTAATTAATTAATTAGTATCAAAATTTTGATTAATAAACAAACACCACTTCGAAAAAGCTGTCATTTCTATCAAAATAATGTAGAAGGTAAACTTTTACTTTGAACTATTTTTAAGAGAAAATGCCGGTTAAACTACGTTTATATGATATATGAAGCTATAAAGACTAGACAATGAAATTAGTTTATATACAGAAGATCTGGAAGTGGTAGCAATAGCGCAATACCTCAAAAGTCAGACACCTCACTTTTTGCAATTTGATCAACGCATTCTACAGTAACTTTCTCTTGGATTTTTTGAGGTATTGCGCTATTGCTAACACTTCCAGATCTTCAGTATCTAAACTAATTTCATTATCTAGTCTTTAAAGCTTCATATATCATATAAACGTAGTTTAACCGCCATTTTCTCTTAAAAATAGTTCAAAGTAAAAGTTTACTTTTCACATTATTTTGATAGAAATGATAGCATTTTCGAAATGGTGTTTGTTTATCAACCAACATTTTGATACTAATTAATTTATTATCGATTTGATTGATACAGTGAGAAAGGCAGCTAAATAAGCTTTGGAATGATATACTAGTATCAAGTATTCATAAAATCTTAAAGTTTTGAAATATTAATTAAACTTAGTCCGTCGTTCTATTTCAATACCTTAGTTGCATTCTTTGCTTGTGCAGTTTTGGGATTTATTTTTGAGACAACCCAATATCAAACATCAAAGAAAATGAAGATTTCAATTTATTTTGCAATAAAGTTATAAAAGTTTAAATATTGAAAAGATTAAGGCAAAGAATAAATTTATTATTTTCTCTTAATTATAATTATAGTTAACACTATAAAAATTAGACTCGGAAACGGATTGACGGAAATCCATACAAGAAACTAAGTTTTCTTAAACCATATCCTTTAAACATGACGTCATTCATTGCATTAATAGGTAGTATCAAAGGACTCAAATAGATTGTCTCTCAGTGGTCTTTTCAGAGATTCAATCGGCCAAATGATGCCTTAACTGAAACATTGTGGAATTGTTATAAAGAATGTAAGTATTATAGATACATAATCATCATTTGATATCGAGGATATTAGAAATCCAGTCGATATGAAATTAATGGCTTGAGACAAAAATATGAAAAATAATAATACTATTGAGCCCTCATTTCTGTTATTGAATATAAAGAAAACTATGAAAAACATAAATAATATCTGTAATAATGCTAATGTCATGTTAGTTATTAAATGTGATATTAACACCATTTTGTAAATAACACCAGCAATCAATGACCTCTTAAAGAGACCATCTTTTCGTTCTAACATTAATGCTAACGAAGATGTGACCATAGATGAAATGTATAGCATGTGAGTGAACCTGGGCTAATGGGTCTAAGGTATATAGCAGTCTCCCGTCCCCGAGTGTGATACATCACTGGATTCAGCTCTATGAACTGAATCCAGTGATGTATCACACTCTTCGACTTACGAAACGAACCACTTCCGATGGAAGTGGCACGCCGCGTTGTAGAACGTCTAGCTAAGTATTTTGGCGCCTCCGTTATTTTGAGTAGTTCTCGAGAACTTTTTCAACCAATGCGCCAATTGGCTAATAGAGGCGTCTGAAAACGAGTGGGCTCGACGATCAAGTGAGGCATATTTTTTCAATGAACACAATAATTAGCGCAATAATTTATCCCAATCGTCGACTACCAATTCTAGTGGTGCCTTATTACGATCAGGACCTACATAAACTCTTACTATGTCGCTAACTAATTTTTCAAACCGTTTCCCATAACTAAAATTTTCTTTCAAGGGGTAAAAATTTTCAAATTCATACAAATGTTGAGCAATGCACGCTTCGACAAAGTCCGTGTTCTTGTATGATTTTACTTTTTGTTTGACTGCGGCCCAACGAGATTCTATCATGTTTGTATTGATATACCTGTTCGTAGGGCTAACAAAATTTACGCTATGGTTCACTGATTCATGTTCGATTCCTAGTCTAGTGTGTATATTTTCATAAACTCGAGCCGCGTCCGTCACTAAAATACTCCCTAACGCTATCCTTGAATCTACTAAATAATCAACACGTTCATTCTTCTGTTCGGAACTCTAACCATAAAAGCCTGGCGAGTAAGCCTGCAGACTCCGCCCACAACCCAGAATCTTTGTGTCTCAGTATTGTAAAGTCTTCCTCTGTTATACTTGCGGTTACAAATCTGAGTCTCGTCGACTTCTACAAAGTGCGCCACAATTTCCCCGTTTTCGTCCTCGTATATAAGGTTGCTAAGTCTCAAGGAATTGACCCGTACAGTCAGTATAAATTAACCTTCGAGTTCCAACAGAAAAAGGGTCCACTGAGTAATATAACTATTACTAGACACTTGAACTCTTTCCATTGTTGGGACTCAGAGGTCGACTTATCTGACTGTACAGATCAATTCCTTGAGATTTGGCAACCTTACTCGTATACTCCCCCTATTTGCCTACGCTGAGACATTATAATTTCCTGAACCACGCGTAAATAGCCGTACCAATTCGTAATTGTCTCTTTATCGACTTTAACCTCTACGACTGCCTGTTTATGCTTGAACCCTGCTACAAAACATACGATAATATGGAGACCGTCTCGAAGACTAATGAGCGCGTCATGAAACCATGTATTTTTCGTGGGCTCCGTTTTTATATTGCATGCAGGCTTCAAACTACAAACATATCTGAAACCCAATTAATTCCCTTTTTGTTCGTTTACAATTTTCATAACGACGTCAGGATGTTTGAAACAATACGGAGGAGGAGTTGCTCTGGTAGGTAAAATGCCTGATAATTGACAATATCTAAGCGCGTCTGACTCGGTTTTCATTTTATCCTTAAAATTAGAAACTGTTAGCTCATTATAGAAGGAATCAAGAAACTCCTCGTCTGAAAGGGCGCCCTGTTGCCGCTCCTGACTCCTGAGTCTCACCATTTTTGAATCGCTACTACAGAGTTTCTTCACGACTCTCTTATTACAATAACAATGAAATAAACACGTCGCACTCGGAATGTTAGATATGAAATATTGAGCACAAAATCTGAGGCCATAATTTCATTCTTCTTTATGCGCGACAAACTGAAATTAAAAAATCTACAGTGAAAATGTTAAAATCATAAGTTGTGCACGTATTGAAAACAAAAGTGCACTACGTAGTAATAGGACTGAGAAATATTATTTTCTAACGCATATGGCTAATAAACGTGCAGATTTTTCCCGCTATGAAAGGAGATTTTATAGTCTTTGGAGATCTTTAAAAGGTTAATCTTAAGCACACATGATAATGAATTTGTGATTATATCTAAGACTATTTCTATTGCTTTAAAATTGTTTATACAGTTATAGCTGTTTCTGAAACACCAAGTCATAAAACTGATCACGATTATAAGACTAGTTGTATAACAGAAACACTAACCAGGATCATTGGATCAAGTTATATTGAAATTATAAAATAAGTAACTCATTATGCAGACTGATACAGTATATATTTACAATTGTCGGCACGTTTGATACTATGGCATGTAGTAGGAAGGCAAAATTGATTTCCAGCTAGAAAATAATTCTTTTTTCATCTATGTGAAGATTTGGAGGTCGCATTGAACACCGACTGGATTGAAAGAATTCTAGTTTCCTTCGCTTGAATTTAAAACTTGTAGACTCCATGAGGAAGCGAATGAAAACATAATTGGCTTCCATGATTTCAGTGTACGATATATTTTACCATACACACTATATCTCTTCACTCCGCGTCAGTCGTCTGCTAAGGTAGAACTCCTTCTACCTTCTCCTTCTATGGACAAGGAGTGAAAGAGTCGCGCGCGAAGCTATACCTGCTAATATAGGCAGTTTGACGATATTAACGTACACGACGCTATTAATGTACGCAAATGAACGATACTAACGTGCAAGAATTAACGATATTTAGGTTAACAAACTAATGGTAATATCGATCCGTCTCTATTCTCTACAGAAGAAAATAAACCAATCACAAAGCAGAGACTTGTTCTATAACGATATTAACGTTCACACGGTCACGTTAATATCGTCAAACTGGCTATATAAGTAGCTATAGCTTCGCGCGCGACTCTTTCACTCAGCAGAAGACTGACGCTGAGTGAAAAAATATATATATATTGCGTAATAAATCATGTATACAATATATAATATATATATATATATAAAGAAGGGGATCGTAGAAGCCAACTTTATATCGTATCTATTCGCGTCTTTATGTAGTTTGCAAGTTTTGAAACAAATTCGATTGAGGAAAATATTTTTTTCGAGTGAAACTTTGAGTTTGAAAAAGATAACTCTGAGCTAAGTGACTGTCTATACTGCCGTCAGTTCGTTGTAGGAGAGAGAAAGGGCGACGCGGAGAGATTTATGTATTAATGTGAAATGCATATTGTACAATATTTATATGTATATATATTACATAATATATACATAATTATATATATATAATTTCATGATCCAGGATTGTAGGAACCATATTTATTTTAAACTTATTTACCTCTTTGTGTTTTGCAAGTTTTGAAACATTCGATCGAAGCGAATATTTTTTTCGAGTCTGAAATTTCATGAGTTTGTAGAACATAACTCTGCGCTAAGTGACTGCCTATACTATTGTTAGATCAAAGTCGTATAGAGAGAAAGAGATAAAGGCCGACGCGGATTTCAGAGATGTATGTATTCGTCTATAATGCATGTTGTACAATATAATTATATACACGTTTATTTATTATATATAATTTCATGATCCGGGATTGTAGGAACAAAGTAGTTTATTTAAACCTATTTGCCTCTGTGTGTAATTTATAATTTGTGAAACAAATTGGATTTAAGGGAAATCTTTTATGCGCCTCTAGAGCAGGTTGTTTGGTGTAGATCGACTCGACGCTTCATGTAGTTTACAAAACTTGAAATAAAATTTATAGGAGAAAGTTCTTCAAAGCAATATTTTACATATAGAGCAGAGAGAAAATTCTTATTCAAGTTAGAAATATATTTTTAATTTCTATATATATTGTATTGCGCCTGGAAGGCGTATTTGAGGTTCAGGCTCGTTTCTCAAGATTAGTCAATTATTAAGCACTAAAAACTATTTATTAAGTACTAGTAAGTAAGTTAGTGATTAGGCAGGAACTGAGTCAGCCCTACCAACCACTAAGAACACCAGAAAAGTTACTACTACTTATATTTTAAGGTTTGGATATGAGAACTGGCTATCTGACAATTTGCTTGCAGTCCCATACAATACAAGAAAAATTAAAGTAAAAGTTAACCTCAAAGGACTTAAACACAGACATTTAGGCATCATTATATGCACGGATAGGATTAATCCGATACATACTGTGAATGAGTGATTGCAAATAAAAACTGAAATGAAAAGCATTAAACAAAATAATAGAGGGAATAAGATTTTATTTGTCATTTGATTTTGACTTTTCAAAGTTGTCAAACATGACTTTCACTTTCAAATCAATCCATGCTTTTGTTAATAGTTTTCATTACTTTAATTATGTGTGGATTTTTTGAGTATTTGATTATTCAGATTGTTTTTGAGTTTCAAATTTTGTTTAAAAATGATTCATTTTTCCTAAAATTTAAATATTATTTCGACTTAATATATATTTTGTGAATAATAGTTTGAAGGAAAAATTTAATAAAATGCCAAAATTTTTTAGTGAAAACAGAAAATATCTTTTCGATAGGACAAGTCTTTTGACACCAAGTGACACAAAAACTATTCCTTTTTCGGATAAATCTAACAAAAAATGGATACAAAACTTAGTGAGTATTTCTAACAAAAGAAGTTCAAAGGAGAAAAAGTTAGAAAAATCTAAAAGTTCAGAAAAAAGTTTTGAAATTAGTTATACTAAGTGTTGTGAAAAGAATCATATCTTGAAAATTACAGAAAGAGATAAACAAACAGTTTTAAATTATTATAAAAAACTAAGTAAAGATCACAACAGAGAAAACGATTATTTAAAAGGACTCGTGATTCCAGTGGCTATAAAAAGAAAAAAGTTTTCAGAAAATGACAGTAAAAACTCAAAATCTCAATCTTTTAATTATTTCATTGAACTCAATAATCAAAGACAAAAAGTTTGCAAAAATGCTTTCCTTCAATTGCATTAAATTAAGAAAAGTAGACTCTTATCAAAAGTGCAAAATAATCGTGAAGTTAGTGAAGATCTCAGAGGAAAACATGAAAACCAATGGAATAAATTGCCTCAAGAAGTATTAGACGACGTAATTGACTTCATAACAAATTTGCCTTCTCGTGAATCTCATTACTCCCTAAAACTGAGCGCAACCGTAGATATCTTTCTTCTGATTTGAATATATCGAAACTTTTAAAAACTTCATCGAACTCTTCAGTGAATATAAAGGTTTAATTTCTTATGATTTTTTTCGTCATTATTTTAAAAAGCAAAATATAGGGTTTGGATTTCCTCGCAGTGATATTTGTACTGAATGTGAACTTTTCAACACTAAAATTAAAACTTTAAACTTAGAAAGTAGTTTTGAAATTGCAAATTTAAAAGAAAAACAACAAAAACATCAAATCGAATCTGACTTTTTCTACCAAATCAAAAAAGAAATAAAAATTTTGGCAAAAACGATAAAAAAATAGCTGCTATCTCTTTAGATTACGAGAAAAACTTACCGATCCCTGTAACAAAAGTTTCGTCTGAATATTACATGAGACAGCTATGGCTTCACAATTTTAATATTCATAATATGGCTGATGAAAAGACTGAAATGTTTGTATATTCTGAGCATTTTGCCGGAAAAGGTGCTAACGAAGTGATATCTTTTTTGGATTTCTACATAAATCGATTAAGTTCTGAGATTAAAACTTTATATATTTTTGTGACAATTGTTTTGCTCAGAATAAAAATCGATATATTTGGATGTTTTATCTGAGTCTAATCAAGAATGAAAAATTTGAAGAAGTTATAGTTGTGTACCCAATCCCTGGTCACTCCTACCTTGATTGTGACAGAGATTTCGGGAGAATCGAAAAAAATAGGCGAAAAAGTTGGGTTTCCTTCTGAATGGGTTAAACTTATTGAAGAAACCGATAAAAATTTTACAGTTAAGTATGTAAACTATCCTTTAACTGATGACTTGAAAAATGATGAGAAACCCATAGTTTCAGTTAAGGACTATAAAAGCTTTTTTGAGAACTTTTTGGTCAAAAGTGTTGATAAGTTGTCAAATATAAGAAAAATTAAGTTTAATAGAGATGGCATTTTTGCGAAAATTGAACTTCAATCTGACTCTTTTAATATGAACATCAATTTATTAAAATCTAATATTTTTGTAGATAAATTTGACCTTCAAAATCTAAAATATGCTTATAATAACTTTCTAGCCATTAAAAAGACTAAATTCGATGATGTGAAGCATCTTCTAAAATATGTGGTAATCCCTGAAAATGTTACATTTTATGATTCAATAACTCATTCTAATGAAGATATTTCAGTTTCAAAGAGTAAAAATCGAGCTCGAGATATAGTTATTGATAGAACAGCCACTTATTGTGAGTGTAAAGGAAAATGTATAAGATTATGTTCTTGTAAAAAAATAATAACTTATGTACAGAAAACTGTTTTTGTATGCAGACTGAATGTAAAAATAAAAATTAAAAAGTTTAGGTCTAAATGAAAATAAAAGATCGAAAACAGAGTTCTAATGTTCAATATATTTTGTATATCAGTGTGAATGAGAAATCTTTACTTTTCTGTCGTGTATGTTATAATCCTTATACCCTAGAGTATTGACGATGAATACGAGTCTCGTTATGAAAAGGGCCCAAATCTTAACTGAGAAATGTCCAGTTCTCGTATCCAAAACTTAATTTGTACAAATCTTATATATATAACAAAATATGTCAACTCAAAGCAAGAGTTTCAAAAGTACAAAAAGTGACTCAACTTTAGTTGAATAGTTGTGAACTGACTTTTAGGTCAGGTTCAACTCAATATATTTAATTTTAATATATTTTAAGATTAGTCCTATAACAAAAACACTAACCAGGATCATTGGATCAAGTTATAATGAAATTATAAAATAAGGAACTTATTATGCAGACTGATACAATATATATTTAAAATTGTCGGCACGTTCGATACTATGGCATGGAGTAGGAAGGCAAAATTGATTTCAAGCTAGAAATAATTCTTTTTTTCGTCAATATGAAGATTTGGAGGCCGCATTAAACACCGACTTGCTTGTCTGTGAATGAATTCTGGTTTCCTTCGATCGAATTTAAAACTTGTAGACTCCATAAAGCGAATGAAAACAATTGGCTTCTGAGATTTCAGTGTACGATATATTATTTTATATATTATATAATATATATTATGCCATACACATTATATCTCTTCCCTCCGCGTCAGTCTTCTGCTGAGGTAGAACTCCTTCTACCTTCTATGGACAAGGAGTGAAAGAGTCGCGCGCAAAGCTATACCTGCTTATATAGGCAGTTTAACGATATTTACGTCTATAAGTTAACAATAACTACGTGCACAAGATAACGATAATATCGATTTATCTCAATTCTCGAATGACGTTGAACCAATCACAAAGCAGAGAATCGTTCTATTACAAAATTATCGTTCACATGGTCACGTTAATATCGTCAAACTGCCTATATTAGCAGGTATAGCTTCGCGCGCGACTCTTTCACTCCTTGTCCATAGGAGAAGGTAGAAGGAGTTCTACCTTAGCAGAAGGCCGACGCGGAGTGAAGAGATATAATATATATTGCGTAATATATAATATATATAATGAATGGATTTATAGAATTCAATTTTATCTTGAACCTATTCGTCTCTTTATGTAGTTTGCAAGTTTTTAAACAAATTCGATCGAGGGAAATATTTTTTTCGAGTGAAACTTTGTGTTTGAAAAAGATAACTCTGAGCATAGTGAATGTCTATACTATTGTCAGTTAATTGTAGAAGAGAGAAAGGGCGACGCAGAATGTAGAGATTTATGTATTCATGCATAATGCATATTGTACAATATATATATATGTGTGTATGATGTATATATAATTTTATGAACCAGGATTGTAGGAACCAAGATTATTTTAAACTTTTTTTTGCTCTTTATTTAGTTTACAAGTTTTGAAACAAATTCGATCGAGGGAAATTGAAATTTTACGAGCTTGACAAAGGTAAATCTGAGTTAGGCGACTATCTATACTATCGTCAGTTCATAGTAGTATAGAGAGAATATTATATATATGTATATAAATAATTTCATTAATCTAGATTGTAGGAATCAAACGTTTTAAATTTATTCGTCTTTTATGCGGTTTATAAATTGAAAAAGTCGAAGGGAAACATTTTTACTTCTCTAGGGATTTACCTAGCCAAAATTCTTAGACAATTCAGTCGGCATCTGGAGAATTCATTTTTTAAACTTATATCTCAATGAGGTCTACAAATTTTTACTTCAAACGAATCAAATAAATTATTTTCTAGTCGACGTTTAAAACAAATTTTAACTATTCCTGCACAAACCATAGCATCGATATCAACAGTAGTATTTCTCATGTTTCAGTTTTCACAATAAGTTACCATTTTCAGAAAATATTGATCCTGGACAATGCACTATATTCATATACGTTCGATATTATTGGTACTATCGCTTGTGAATCTTTGGGCAAAATTTAGTTCAGTCTTCGAATCGAAATTTTTCTTTCGATTCGATTCAAAATTTGTATGTCTCACTTATGCATAAATAGTTTTAAAATAAATTTAATCGATCCCAACTTAAGGAATATCTATGGATTTTTATTTTTATGCATGCTACTTGTCTAAAAGAGCACAAAACATTTTGTTTCAATTTTTTTTCTAAAACTTGTATGTTTTACACATAGAGAATTAGTCGAAATTAAAATGAATTAAGCGAACTTAAAGAACGCCTATGAATTTCAATTTCTAGACATTCTATTTGTCTAAAAGAGCGTAAAACATATCGATTCAGTTTGTTTCATACTTGTAAGTTTCATTTAGAGACGAACTGAGAATTAAGTTGGATTCAATGATCTCTATCATTATATAACATACATTATGCAATATACACTATATCTCTTCACTCCGCGTCAGTCCTCTGCTAAGGTAGAACTCCTTCTACCTTCTCCTTCTATGGACAAGGAGTGAAAAAGTCGCGCGCGAAGCTGTACCTACTTATATAGACAATTTGACGATATTAACGATAATAAAACGATTCTCTGCTTTGTGATTGGTTCTACATGAGTCGAGAATAGAGACGGATCGATAATGTCGTTAATTTCTGTACGTTAATGTCGTCAAATTGCTTATGTAAGTAGGTAAAGCGCTATACTTCTTCACTTCTTGTTCATAGAAGGAAAAAGTAGGTTTCACTTTGCATTATATTAATTTTTCCGGGTTTTAGAGTTTGATGAAAACTTGAAAAGTTAGCAAAACGACATGGGAACTCCTCTCATGTGTATAGACTTGAAAGATTTGGGTGTTCGAGCTGTAGTAGTGAAGGAGAGCGAACGATATCGTTCGGTTCGGATATATCTCAGGAACCACTGGACATAATTGGCCAGCTGAGGTATCAATATTGTCACATTTATTTCTGTGACGAGGGATCATCTATACACGAAAGACCTGATCTAAATGTTTTTTGTAGTCTTTCATGTGTGTGTCCAAGTTGTACGAATTGGAATCGGGGGGCCTCAATGTAAGATCCCAATCCGTTGTTACTTATAATTCTATCAGAGAGTCTAATAGGACTCGATAGAATGTGCTTTAGTAGAGAATTAAGTTATAACTTACTTTTAATATTACTTTTATTATAATATATAACGATAAAATAGTAGTTATTCACTATTACTTTTCTTACATACCATACAGTACAAAGTAAGAGGGATTTCTTACATACTTTACAGTACCAAGTAAGAAATAAGTCTGTTCTTAATAAGAAATCATCTCTGCTTTTATACTCTTTTTGATGTCCTAAACTTATTATATTTAGCTCAATTGAAAAAATTAGTCTTACATCAAAATACTTGTAATTTAGGTAAACAATACATAGTCAATTGGAAATTTACCTGTACTGTAACTAAAAACTTAGGACACCTAAAAGATGTAACTACAATTTCTACAATTACTTTATTTTTATCATATCAAAAATAGATTAATATCTAATTCTTATAACGAAGAAAACAAACTAAATATTTTTCTATTCACAATATGTTCAGCTCAAAGAACTGAATCCAATGATGTATCACATTCGGGGTGGGAGTTCAAAAACCCCCTTAGACCCATTAGCCCGGATTCACCCAATTTAGTAATATAGTAATATAGTATTTTAGTAATTTAATTATTCAGTATTTTAGTCATTCAGTAATTTAATAAAAAAATAATTTTATATATAATTTCATTAAATTACTGAATCACAAAATTATTGAATTATTTTTGATATTATAAATGAATAGTCAAATAAAAAGATTTATACCATCTAATGATGAATTAGAAGGTATTGAAAATATTATATCAAGTGTTCCAGAATTAAAAGAAATGATACAGAATGATGATACTAATCTAGAAACAATTATAAATGCAATAGATAATATAAAATCTTTGAATGAAAATATGAAAACTACAATTAAACAATTTTTTATTGCATTACAGAAAAAAATATAGTTTATAAAATATATAAATATTCTAATTTCAGAAATCAAGAAATTATTGAGAAATTATTAAAAAATAATTATCAACACATTAACTTATTTATTTTATTTTTCCGGTATTGAAAGTATTTAAATCTTATAATTTTCGAAAGTATCAAATTGTTACATTAAGTTATTAATAAATTATCAAGTTCTTTTCCATATTCGAATTACCATATTGCTTTTTTATTAAATTGAAATTGTAGATAATAACTTTGTACAATAAATTGGGATAGCTGATAATGACAATTTCCTAGAGGTCTACCCTCTTGACGTGCAATTGCTTCAAACAACAAAGACGCGAAGTAATGACAATTCGATTTCGTGAGGTGATAACTCTGATTTAGATAATCTTTTCTATAAATCCAAATAAAAATATCTTGGATCTTATCCCCTTTACCTAGCTGAAAATCCCTTCCTTCCGGCTTGACAGTTCCGGTCCGCTTCTCCCCACGATAATATTCTTTCACAGATTCTAAAGTTTTCCCACGCTGGACGCGAATACCTTTCGAATCTTTCTCAAACGACCAGTACCAACTTTCTGACTCTACCACTATAAATTCATGCCAGGCTCCACACAACTTCGGCATGTAGGACATCAGGTTGCTCTTGAAAATATCTACTCGCACTATATCCTCTTCAGTTCCATTAACTTCGGCGAAGTGACTCTTTAGATCATTATCCGATACCTCGGTAGGAGAAGAGTCCGGATTTTTAGCGTCGGGGGTAAAGTACAAAGTTTTTGTCCAGTCGTCACCTTTTGAGGGCCCTGATGAGTTGCTGCTAAATGGCAAAATAAGCAGTAACAAAACAATATTTAAAATATCAGAAATCATTTCCAAATTTGAATATGTATTAATCTTTGTTAGGTTATTGAAGAATGAATATAAAATGGAGTCTAATTTTTTTGTTAGCACACGTTTCTAATGCAATAAAGTACATAACTCATTGATTTTTACCATTGATATTATCAAAATCTACGTTACAGAGTAATTTATGACTGCATTTCCTCATACACAAATATTTATTAGATTATGAAAGTAAGCATCCTAAACATGATTTTTCGATAAAATTCTGGCAAATTCTTCATGTGTTAAAATAAAAATAAACATTACATGCTACCAAAAAAGTCCTTGCCAACTTTTGCATACGAAAAAATTTCTTGTTTACCTGTCTGAGGCTTAATGATCTTTTGATTATTATTCATTTGTTTATCGGCTGTGTAAAAGTGAAAAAAAAACCAACAAAATCAATGGAAAATGCTAAGAGAGTACAAATTGAGTCCTTACCACTTGAAAATAGTAACAGATTAAGGCTTAGTTGCTATTTTATCTGATTTGCCTTTGATATTTTTCACTTCTTCCATTAATTGTCTATGAGTTTTCTTTTTTCTTAGTGTTCTTCTTGGTTTTCGTTTTGTTGAATTTGATGATTTCGGTTCATTAATAGCTTCTTCATTATCAGATACATTTATTTCTTCATTTATTTTATCAACAGCTGTAGATAATGAATTTTCTCTGTTAAAATAAAAAATATAAATAAATTATCATATCAATAACAACTACTCACTTTGGTTTTAAATTTTTGAAGTATATTAAGTAAAATTCATCAACTTTCTCAGTCCAATAACTTCTCCTGTTTTAAGGTATTGCAGTCAGAAGTTTCTTATGTAATTCTACCATATCTTCCCATATATTGTTAGGTAATTCTATGTTTAGTTCATCTAAAAATATTAAAACTTTTGAAAAATAGAATTAATAAGAAAATAACATACTTTAATAATCCATAAGAGATAATGGAGAAGGTATTTTAATACGTTTTAATTTCTTGTTTTATATTTTTTTCAAGGTTTAAGGAAGTCAGAATTTGTTTAAAAATAATGAATTAAAAAGTTTTCAGAATACTATGACATTTATATCATTTGATAGATCTTATTTTACACTATTTAACTCTAAAATTTCAATTAGATCAAATAATTGGTTTATTTGTAATTAATTTATAAAAATATCAATAATTTTATTAAATTTTAAGCTTAAAATAGTTGTTATACAACTTTTAAAGTGTTTGAATACGCTTTACATTGCTTTCAATGAGTTAGAAGTTAATTTTTTCTTATAGAGTGAATAAAAGGTTTTAAGTTGTGTACGTGACTAGAATTCATAATGATTTTTATCCAAAAAAGGACTCAAACTTTAAGAAAAACATAACAATATATATATCGTTGGAAAGCATTCTTCATACTGATTTCAACAATACTTGAGTAAAAATTTTATGATGACCGGTTCAAAAGTTAGACTGACAAATGTCCACTCATTAAACTTGACCACTGACTATAACAATATAGGTATCAAAATGAAGGATATTTAAAGACAAGTTAAACTAAAAAGAAACTAATTCTTAATCGGTTACCGTTTCCGAGATATGAATTTTCAAAGGTGTGAATTTTTACCATTACAGGCATAGGAATTTTGTTTTTGTGAATTTTTAAAATTTACTTCTGGTAATTGGATTTTGAAATTTTGCTATATATAGTATCACACATCATAAGATATTTTAGAGAATAAGAATGTGGAATGAGTTGTACTGTCCCAGTATTTTCCCTTAACTTTTAGGTAACTATTCGTTATTTTGTGAGTTTTTCATGAATTTTAGGGGTATGAAAAGTACAAGCTCATAGTGTCCCAGAATATTAATAGTAAAACATGATGATTTTAGGTGATTTTCTTTAGTATTTTAGCTTAAATTCTATATTAAAAGATGAGAAAAGTTCAATTTTTAATGTTTTTTCATGATTTTTTGTGAGTACGAGCTCGTAGTGTCCCAGCTTTTTTTGATTGATTTCAGGCTTTCTATTGACTATTTTTGTGAGTTTTATTCGACGAATTCTGCTATTTTTTATGAATTTTAGAGGAGTACGAAAAGTACGAGTTCGTACTGTCCCAGCATTTTTCATTGATTTTGTTGGTTTAATAGCTATTTTGTGAGTTTTTTCATTTTATTTTATGAAATATAGTAAATTTTACTTTTATTTAACATTTTTTCTTGAAAAAAATCGAGAAAAAAGTAGATTGTGGTTTTTAGAAGTATGAAGTACTACTCGTAGTCTCGTACTGTCCTAGCCTCGCCTTATATACATACTAGTACATTATATGTGTTAAGTTCGGTGTTGATATTCAATAGGCGTTATTTTCAAGTACACCTAAAATATTTATGTTAAAGTTTAAAAAATTAATCAAATCTTTGATTGACTGAAAAATTTAACATCAGATTAAAAATAAGATTTTTGATTAGAATCGACGAAATGGTTTATCTTAAATATTCGAGTTTATGTAAAACAGGAATACATGAGTAACAGTATTACATTATTTAAAATAATATATTTCTACTTCTTTCATAATAAGTCTAAAACCAATGAATATTTTGTTTCATTTGATTGAGTATCTATAAATATGAATATAGAAATTTGGTTTCCATATTTACTTTGTTAATGCAATTGAATTTCTTTATATTGCAAAATATTCCTTTAGAAGAGTGTTTCTTGTACTTACCATGAATATGTCCTAACTGTATACTTTTATTTCTTTTATTAAATTCAATACAATCGATTTTTTGAAGGTCTAAATAATTGAGAATTCATATTGGATATAACATTAATAAGTTGAAACATATGGCGTAGTAATGTATTTATTAATGATCAAATAAATTAAATATCAGTCGCGCATCAATAATAATTATCAACTTTCGTTTAGAACAGATGAGTTATTGATCAATCTTGATGTGTTTGGAACGTGATATTTCCATATAACTCGAGATACACTAACGTTTAATGATTTTTATATATGAACTAGAATTAAATCGAAGAGAAATATGGTCAATTCCAAACTCTGATAGAAAAGGAATCTATGATTGAGAGATATTTCTAAAAATAAAATCATTAATTTCAATTCGAATGAAACTGTGATAAAAGATAAAATAATAGTTTCTGGTGATTTCTAGTATCCTCCATTTGTTATCAATCTTAGAACAAGGATCAGTACACATACGATCAAAATAATTGAAGAGCTGACTATTAGAAAAAACTAAAAGTAGGACATCGAAAATTGTCATGTAGACCTTAGAGAAACTTGTTTATATCCATTATAATCTCTTTACAAATATTAAAAGTTAATCAATTTTTTGTTTTATTAATTGGTTTGACAATAATTTTGAAAGCTCGCTTAGACTGATAAGAACTGGAATAATAACGAAGGCCTTCAACTGCTAGCCAATGAAAAGCTCAGCTTTTTTGTATCCCTTAACAAAGTCACGAGCGGAATTAATGTAATCGTGGCTTTTTGGTAAAGGTGCTATGAATTTCATATAAATGTGAGATTTACAGCCCCTTATTTCTGTATACTCAACTGTCACGTCTGATATCTTCAATTACCACCGATTATCGGGTTATCATAAGAGCAAAATTAAAATAAATCTACCAAGACGTTCATGTAGAATCTTTTAATGAAAGATTATGGGCATTCATTCCTTTGAAAATTTTGAATATAAAATTATTAGGAATGAGTTTTGACAATCTCGCACCATTTTGGAAGTTTTTGATGTCATATTTAATAATGAATTCCATTAAGTCAGTCAAAGATCTTACCGGTGAATGGAACAAATGATGTTAATTGAAACTTCAATGTATGTGGATCACATTGAGTATATAAAAAACATTAGTAATAAGCGCGTGCATTAATACGGTAGGGCTAAACATGAGGTAAATAAAATTTGATAACCCCCGGTATATTAATTTCTAGAAATAGGGCAAAGCTAACCTAATTATTGATTCAACAACTTTCTACTTATAATATTTTCTAAGCATTTATTTAATAAAAAGAGAAAATCATTCAGACAATTATTAGTTCACATTACTCATTAGTAAGTGTCGACATCTTCTCATAACGTAGTTAATTATTAAAATTAGTCAATAATATTTTTTCGATGACAATAATTAATGCCTTAATTATTGAATTTGAATAAAGTACTTGTGACAATCAACTAATATAAGAAAACTGATCATTAATGAATATCATCTAAAAACTTGAATGATGTAGTTAGTTTCCTGTTTCACATTTAATTCATAGACTTCTCTTTATTTTATATAAAAGTTGAAATTTGTTTAAGAAATATTCTATGAGTAAAGCTTTTAATTTGAATTAAAATAAGTATGAGAAAAGTAGAATGATTATAGTGATTTAGAGAGTTCTGGTATTGGTCATTTGTTTTTGATCCTATTTCGTTTCAATCTGAATTTTATACCAGAAAACAATGTATTGTTAGATTCAAGTTGGGAATGCTCTACTAATCAGATCCTATCAATTAGATACTCCAAACACGTATAAATGGGGAAATGAACTGAAAAAGTTATTGTATATGAGAATTATTTCCGTTTGCATGGTGTTTTAGGGAAAATTGTTTCCAGACCAACGAATTATCTAACTTTAGCGAAATCACTTGAACAATCGGAATTCAATGACAATAGAAAGGCGAATATATGAGAATTTTGATTCATGGAAACATTTAGATAATGAAAATTTTCGGTGAACGCTTTTTGGATGAACGTGTAAAAGAATAGATTTTCCTAGAATCAACTAGATAGAGGTTGAAATTCAATAAACACATTCATAAGGATATTGATTTTTCATTTGGGTATAGCTATTATATAGCTATTATTTTGAGACATTTCAGAACAACAAAGTCATAAGAATAAGAGTAATTATCTATTAATTAGTAAACGAATAGAATAATACAAAAAAGTTAACGAAGTATATTGTCACTAGACTACAATTTATTTGATTCATTTAATGTTAATGTTTCAGTCAGATATTATTTAAGTGAATATTTGAAAATAAGAGTTTTAAATAGTGCTTTTAATCACAGAATTTGAAGTTAATGTTTAAAGATTTAAGATATCGAAACTAGTTTATTTTTATATAACAATATTTTTGAAGATATGTTAAATGCGAAATATTTTATACTGAGTTTCTTTCGGCACGAAGTTTTTGAACTGAACAAAGTTGTAAAGTGTTCAGATGGAATAACGCCGATTGGAAACATAACGATCTACGCTCACAAATACCTTAACGTAATCAAAAACCAAAAAATCCCTTTCAAGTCAAATTTTGTTGAAAGTCTAATATATTTCTTTATCAATAGAAAGAAATAGTTGTGTTCAACAGTTTTTTCTTATCGATTACTGAATATTTAATGTGTTCACTTAAGCTGAATGTTATTATAAAGTTACGAGAACATATCGATAAATTCGATGTATGAGTTGTTTTGTTACGACAATTTGTATAAATTCAAAATTAAATAACGAACTATTCATTTATTCACAACTGATGTTTTTATTTTCTAGGTTCTTAGATCTTTACATCTACACCGTCTCACTGCAAATCTAGGATCTAATCTATACGATCCTATTGTGACACATAATGTCTATTTAGTTGAGATAATGACAACCATGCAACTTATGAAAGATTATTCACTTCTACCATTCTTACGTCTTTTTGAACTAAAGGTAATTTTACTATAATTGTATATTTGAATGTACATTTAAATAGTTAACCGCATATTTGTTGACTTTTAATACGAAGGTTTGGCTTTGCATATTTTATTCAATTGTGCTAATTTGTTGTTCGTGGAAATTATTGAGTAGTTCGAAAATCAAAGTTAGTTCGTGTTTTTTGGACACATTGAGTCCATTAATAGCACAGCCGTCTATCAAATACAAAATGATGAAGAATATGAACTTGGATTCAATTGACACTTTGAGAAAATTAGTTTTATTGATTCTATTAACCAATTGGATGATATTTAGTTTTGTTTTATCAAAGGGGTTTTCTGGACTTCTTGTGAACACATATTTCAATGTAAAATTAGAACCACTCATTCGGACTATTGAAGATTTGGCTCAAAATGAAGATTTAAACTTCGATGAAATGGACGCATTGGTCGCGTTGAAATCAGTTAAACCTAAAGAATACTCAATTTTGAAAAATAGATTAGAGAAATTCGCTAATCGCAGAAAAATCTATTATGAAAGAAATGATATAATCACAAGGTTTATCGATATCGCGAATCGTAGAATTGTCTTCTTAGTCAATTCTGATTTGATACAATATTTCAAATTACTATATCATGATTTGAATTTGATAAGTGCTGAAAGTAAATACGGCCTTAATTTTGTAAAATTTTATATGGGAAAAAGTCATGAACTGAGTACAAACATCACAAGAATGTTAGTATTTGTATCATGAAATTTTCGAAATAATGATAGAAAATGAATTTTGTTTCTAGGCTTAAAGTGGGAGTTGAGAACGGAATTCACGAACATCAAGAGTTTATAAGTAAACTCGAAATGACTCTTTATGGTCATTGGCGTTCATCTATCCCTGGTCATAATCTTGAGAAATATAATCCAAATTTAGTTAATGACTATGTAATAGAATTAAATGATATGATGAGAGGAATATTTTTTCTTTTAAGTGTTTGTTATTCAATAACATTATTTACTTTTGTTTCTGAAATCATTGCTTTTAAAAAATTTAGAAATATTTTCCTATTTAACTTAATGTTAAAGATCAAGAAAGAGAAATTACCATTGAACAAATCAAGGAGATGTTTACTATAACGATATTAATCTTATGAAACGAGAATTTTTACACCTTAAATTGAAGTTTATTTGTATAGTTGCACTTTAATTATATCTTTTCTAATGCTTTCTTTGTCTGATCAACATTGTCATCATTATTAAACTTGTTGAACGCTTGAATAAACGCTCAATCATTTGAGTTCAAATATGTTTAAAATACAAAATCAAAATCGTTAATGTACCATAATTTACTAATGCTTTTCTTCATTTCTCGTATTCAATTAAACGGTTGGAATGCCCATAAAAATTGAAGGAGTCAAATCAATAGTACTCAACAAGACAAAGTATTGATTTGTTAATTATTAAGCCTTATACACCAGTATAGAAGTACCTTCTTTTCAAATTATAGATTAATTTAAGGTAATTTCAGATTTTACGAAATAAATAAAATTACTACCTTTAAACAATGAGCATAGTTTAATGTTTATCATATTAGTCTATACTTCTCATCATATTCTTATAAATGAGTTACTTAATTTACTTTAATTCAACTGCATCACTTAAAAATTGCGAATTCTAACATTTTCTAAGAATACCCGGACTTTCTTAGCCGAATCTTCGCAATTTTCGGTTGCATTTATTACATAAAGTTGATAAAAAGTTTAGGACATGTATCAAAAAGTTGCATACATCAACAATTTTCTTCCATCACCTTTTCATAAAAATTAAATTCTTATTCAATAAATTTTTAATAAATTTAATAAATATCTTCAAAACCATATTCTACCTATGGGAATGGCTTCCCGTCAAAAATTTTAAGAAAATCAATATTGGAAACAATTAACTTTTAAGGGTTCTACTCTATACATCTAAAACCACAACATATAAACCCAAAACAACTAAAAAATTGATCTAAAAACATAAAACCGAAATAGACATAAAGTCGAAAATATTATATCGAAGACACAAAATCTAAACCATATAATCGAATAACAAAATATCGATTGTAATTTTAGTCGAATGAGAAATAACTAAAATTTTCGACAGTTTAATATCTACAAGTGCTTATTGATGTTTGAAATACAAATAATCAAATTTGATCAGACCATTATATATCCTTTAACTGTTAACTTATCACAATTTTATTAGATTTAACTGCTTCACATATTCTATACGTGTCTTTAATCACTTCTTAATATAAATAATAAAATGTTAATCAATTATTTTAGTGGGCGTTAGAAGTATTGAATACTTTGAAACTATTAATGGCTAACAATGTATATAAAGCAAAAGGTGACTAATTATTTCAATTTTTCGGAATACTTTTATGTAAAAGTACACTTTATAAACTATTATAAGATTTCATTAAAATGATTTTAGACTATAAGAACTTGGTTTAATAAGTCGTTAATATATAGTTTTTCGACAATATATGTTTCGGTTTTATGTAAATTTCGATGAAAAAATGTTTCGAATAAAAAATTTTAGATTAAAAGAAACTTTCGATTATAAAAAATTAGATCTTATGATTTAGACATTTTGTCTTTAGTCATTTAATAGTAGACTGAACTTTTAATATGATGTTTTGAAATAGTTTCTAGCTTTCAATGATGTTAGTTGCGTTGTTTTTTATTACAGTTTTGAACGTTTTGCGACATCTTCACTGAACATAAGTTTACTTTATTACAATTATGATTGTTAATTTCATTAAAAATTTTAAACTAGTTCATCATGTGCATTCTCTCACTTATTGGAAATTAGTTTAAAGAGAAAAGGTAGGAAGGTCTTTAGTAACGATTGAATGGACTGGCAATTCTGATGGGCTTTAAATATTTCCCATTTAACAACACATTTAAGTCAAATTATTAAAAAAATTTCATCTCCATTATTTTACGAGATACGAATTTTTTAGTATTTTTAAGATTGGGTTTTATAGGGAAAAGTTGATTTTGAAGGAAATTACTTTCGTTTTATTGGTAGTTTGATTAAATAAAGAGCATTATAGGAAGATATTTTTCTAAAGTTTAAAGTTGGCTAAAGAATCGAAAGTGAGTCAAAACCTGAACTGAATTTACAATTCAATATGAGTTTAAAAATTAAGATCGTCAATACAATTTTAAGAAAACTATTTTAAATAAAATTCTTCACTCCTTTTTAATTGTCAAATAGGAATACAAGAGTTTCTAATGCAATGATTTTTTGATTTTCTTTAATTCGAGCCCGAAATCCAAAATTAAGTTTGATTTCAATGTTTAATATTTAATTTTAAACAAAGATTAAATGGAATTCAAAGAAATTATTTACGCCTATATATATATTTAATTCTAACCTGCTTTTAGACTGATTTGTCGACTATTGACCACTCATCTGGCTTTACAATTTCTTTCTTTACATCTATAAAAATTAGTTGCACTCTTTGTTTGTACAGTATTGGGATTTATTTGTTATGCAGATATGAATTCTCTGACTTTAAATCAGTTTTTCATTCTTTTAAAATAGTTTGCCAAACAGTTATCTATAAAAACGCTTTATATTTTATGTATTGCTTTACTAACGCTTTCAAGGTTATCATTGCATTAAAGTTTGTTATGAAATGCGACTCATATTTTAAAAGAATAACAATTTAGATCTATATTGTTTATATAATAAACGTTAAAGAACTTGTAAAGAGAGTCAGTCTTTGGGCGGAGGCCTCGATGAGAGGACCTCTTTATGCCTCTGAGTGAAAGTAGAAAAGTGTTAGAAAGAAGTAAAAATCTTTTAACATGTGAAAACCTTTAAATATGTTTATAATGTTTTTATGTATCAATTAAGTGATGAAGTCAGGTCTAAATCTTATGCTATATTCCTTTTATATATTTTTATTAAAGTATTATTTTAAATTCTTATAATTTTTAAGAAAATAAAAGATTTCAATCAAACAAAATCTAATATTACTAAGATTTTAATAGAATATTTGTTTTAGAGTTCTGGATAAATAATTATTTTTAGTCCCCAGTTATGCGTTTAGGTTTATGAGCTCGAACCAGAACGGCATAACATATTTTTGAGACAACCAAATATCAAACAACAAAGAAAATAAAAATTCAAACTTATTTTGCAATAAAGTAACAAAAGTTTAAATATTGTAAAATTAAAACAAAGAATAAATTCATTGTTTTTTCTTAATTATAATTATAGTTAACACTATAAAAATTAGACTCGGAAACAGATTAACAGCAAATCCATACAATACACTAAGTTTTCTTAAATCATATCCTTTAAACATGACGTCATTCATTGCATTAATAGGTAGTATCAAAGGACTAAAGTGGAATATGTCTCTCAGGGGTCTGTCCAGAGATTCAATTGGCCAAATCACACCTGAACTAAACAGTTGTGGAAGTGTTATAAGACATATGAGTGTTATAGTCACATATTCATCATTTGATATCGAGGATATTAGGAATCCAGTCGAAATAGAATTAATGGCTTGAGATAGAAATATGAAAAATAATAATACTATTGATCCCTCATTTCTGTTATTGAATATGAAGAAAACTATGAAAAACATAAGTAATGTCTGTATTAATACTAATGTTATATTAGTTATTAAGTGTGATATTATAACCAATTTGTAACTGACACCAGCAATCAATGACCTCTCATAGAGACCATCTTTTCGTTCTAACAGTAATGCTAACGAAGATGTGACCATTGATGAAAGGTATAACATATATAATAGCATTCCAGATGAATAGTAATCTCTAATTGAAAGATTTTCACTATAAGTAGTTTTCTCCACAGATATTGGAGTTTCAAAAGATGTTGAAGTTTTTTCTTTATAAACCATAAGTAAATAATTTTCTAAAGATTTTTGTAAAGAAACCATGAAATAACTACTATAAGTAGCCATTGAATTGTCCAGATATAAGTGTAAACTGCTTTCATCTATAGTTTTGTTGTCTATATTGAATGGATCTTCAATTCTGTCATTAATAGCTTGAGAATAGTTTTGTTTGAAATGAATAACAGCTACCGCTTTGTTATTGTGTATGGAATTGAGTGCTGAATCGAGTGTCGAATAGTTGACAGGTTTAATGATGTGTTGATCAATGCTTATCAATGAAGATAACAATTTTTGGCTATAATATGGATCTATATCTTCATTGAAGATTGCTGTTTCAACCTATAATGATAAAATGTTATCAGATTATATTTGACAATCATATAAGTTGATTCTCTGATGAGATTTCTAGTATTGGTCGAAACTTCATAGAAATAATATCGAGAACTTAATTGTTACTCGAGACCATCACATCTCATGGGTGGGCCTCACTTTGACTCATTTTGGCTCAAATTACTCAATCAAAAATACTACATTTACTATGAAACAAAATATTGTGATTTCAAAGCAATTACATTAATACCTTAAAGGTCAATTAAATTTTTAAGAAAATATTATTTTGGGAAATGCATAAAAACTTTTAATAATCATCCTTTTAATACTAGTTTTAAGAAACCATAGTGTTTATACTGAAGATTTATTAACAGACTCTAATTTAACATCTGTAAAGTTTTGACACAATAAGAGTAATTTTTACATTGATCAAGCTTTACAGACTTGAGAAAATTATATTGAAACTCATATATAAATCATTTCTTTGCTAAACGCCAGACAAAACATTAGTACTTGTAAGGCTGGCGATAGAAATAGTAGAATTCCTGGATAACTCGTTTGACTGGATCGTAATTAATTTATTATTAGAGGATTAGTTAAAAGTATTATAATAAGTATCTAATTTAAGTTGTGATAATGTCAAGCAATGTAAAACATAAACTCTATGAGTTTCCAGTTGAGAAAAAGTTGAATCAATAAATGCTTATCAGGTGAAAGAGTTAATAAATTTGCGATCGATTACGCGATATCTAAGTGCATGTTTTGTAACATTTTCAAGAGTAGAGAAAATTTCTTAAATGAGTTCAACAGTCGTTATAAAAAAGTGAAACGAATAAAAAAAGTAAATACTAACGAGAAACGAATGTTTTTAACCCTCTTTAACTTAAACCTAAATTCCGGTCTCGAACCGCTTTAACTTATTGAGTTTCCACTGTACTAGAAATGTCAACATTGATTAAGCTTTGCAACCTTGAAAAAATTGTTTTCAAATACATACATATATTATTTGTTTACTAAACATCAGACAAAACATTAGTGCCTGTATGGCTGGCAAAAGAAATAGCATAAAATTTAGGTAACCCATTTGACTGATTTTTAGGAAATTTCTTCGAATTAAAATTAAAATGATCCAAAATATTGTTTCCCAATTTTGATCTTTAGAAGTATTTTCCAACTTTTTGTCGTCGTTTGGATCACAAGTCAATGAATTAAGTTTATTATTAATTTGATTTCTATCTGTTTCACAGCTTTTATCAGTACTGTCATCAATCAGACAAAGTTTGAGGAATATTTTTTCCAAACTGATTTCGTTATAATTTTTCATAAGAACAGAAGGCTTTTCTTCCACCAACATTTTTCCGTTTCTCATGAATGCAACTTTATTTGCATGAGTCGCTTCTTCAACATATTGTGTAACAAATAAAATAGTCAATCCCTGTTCACATTTGTTGCAAAGATATTTCCAAATATGACTGGTTGTCATCAAATCTATTCCAACAGTTGGTTCGTCAAGAATTATAAGTTTTGACTCATTAAGTAAAGCGATCGCGAGTGAGACTATTCTTTGTTGGCCTCCTGATAATTCACTTATAACTTTATTGCCTTCAGGAATGTTCATGACTTCATCTAATTTTTGTTTTCTATTTAATAGAAGATCTCATTTAAAAAGTTGTGATTTAAATAAAATAAATGTTTCTTGAAAAACTGTTCGAAATTAATTGTAGTAAAATCTCGATGTAACGAACATCTCTGTGACGAACATTACAGAAATCTTTTTCCAAAACCCTATGAAATCAAGCTAACTCGGAATTGGCATTCGCTGTAAATTTTTTTAAACAAAATATGCCTTAAATGATAGGTAATTATTAAAGATTTTAAGTTTTCGGTGTGATTTGGGCTGAAATGCATTTTTTGAAATTTTATAATTTATTCAAGTTTAAGCTTCCCTCTCATTTCCCTCTCAAGTTGTGAGTTTGCTATAATTAGAACTCAGTTCGATTCATAAAAGTTTTTACGCATAGATCAAAATCTTTCAAAATCTATTAATGTTCTAATGGTTATAAACCATTTTTAGAATAACTTATTTTAAAATGCTAAACCCAATTATTATTATTAATTAATTTTATAAAATTGCTCATCAAAAATATCGCAACGAATTAACTCAAATATGAGAATACTCAAACACTACAATTTTTATTGCTCTACTTGAGAGGGAAGCCTAAACTTGAATTAATTATAAAATTTCAAAACATGCATTTCAGCCTAAATTACACCGAAAACTTAAAATCTTTAATAATTACCTATCATTTAAGGCATATTTTGTTTTTTAAAAAAATTTACAGCAAATGCCAATCCCGAGTAAAACTCATTCGATATAAGGAACGTACTTTAGGTACATTGAAGCATATAATCATTCGATATACAGTATATTTCTTATTAATATAGCTTTCATCTATTTCTTAAAGGATTAAAATTAAGTTTTTAACCTAAAACTCTGATTTTAGATATTAAGTTTTAGATTTTAATATTTTTAAGTATAATATTCAGACAAAAATAACAGACTTTTAAAATAAGTATTTCTATTCATTGTTATAATATTAGCTATAGATAAGTCTGTTCTAGAATCTGAAATATTCTAACTTTTGATATAATCAGCTGACCACCTCTCATGCAACTCATGTGATTCTCTCACATCGGGGGTCTGAATCGTGTCTCTCACAATGATTACTTGTGTGAGGCGAGAGTCTCAAGCATTTAGAAAATTTATTGAAATTTTAAAATTTATACTAGAAACCAATTTCAAAACGAATAATTTCGATTTATATTATAGAATGACATGATAACATTTAAAATACTAAGCGATAAACTGTAAAACAAATACTTTTATGTTATTTTTAAGGCTGTCAAAAGCTAGTGAATATGAGCACTTTAAAAATGTATGCGTAAAAGTTTAATACATATAAAGTTGTAATTACAAGCAAAATATCTCAAATAAGTAAAAGGCAAATTCAAACAAACTAATCATAAGTCAAATTAAAAAGAGTTTAAAATGTATTATCTCAGCTCTGTATGAATCGTGTTCAAATGAAGAGATTATGGAATGATGAGAGAAGTCAAATGAGTATTGATTTGGTCAGAGCATAAAGTCTAACTTTCAAATGTCACGCATTGAGTTTGCTGATTACCCTTCGAAGAATGAGGCAATATTAAAAGCTGCAAAATCTAATAAAAATATACTTTCAAATACAGTTATTCGCTAATTATTGATGTTATTCTCAGTAGTAAAAGTTTTTATGTATCTTAAGTATATAATTGATTGATCCCTGGAGTTGCATTTAGAAAATCGCTTACTCCCCCTTCTTTGCATCAAAATACCACACAAGCGGCCCGAACTGAGGTGGTCAGCCTGGGTATAACCACACCCTTAGAATATTTTTTGGGTTGAATACGTTTGAAAAGATATAAAAATAAAGTCGTCTTATTTTAAGCTTAAGGCCAGATATGAATCTCTAGGAATTTTATTTTATACGCTAGAATGGTAGATATTGTTCAATTGAAAGATGTATGTATATTTATAAGCCTCTCAAATGCCTTTCATCAGACTTGATATCTTCGTTTTGAACCGTTTTTGAGTCATACAAAGTATTTTTTAAGACTCATGAATAGAAATTTTTTCGGTGCGGAGAAACCCAAAATAAATAAGTTAAATTATAAAGAAACAAACCCTTACATTATTTGCTCAAGTTTTTATTAAAATCAATCAGTGCGTTAATAAATCATTGCTTTTAATACATATTCTAGTTTGCTCTTATGTAGTGTTTTGTATGCATCCTATGATATTTTAAAATTACTGTTCAAAGTTGAAAAAACTTTAGGACTAACTCATTTGATTATTTTTTGATAAGAATTTGAATAGTCACAATAAGGATTCATCTCGCTATTTCATGATTTAACTTTATTTTTCACCTATTTCGAGTTTCTATGGATTAAAGCGTACAGCTCGGTGTAACGAACGAAAACTTTCGTCACTAGAGTGTTTGTTATATCGAACTTTTACTGTATATAGAAACAGTCAGCTATCTCGTACTCAATGTGGAGCGGATCTCAGTCAAAGTGATAAACCGTTTACCTTTCCTACCTGTATGTCGTTATAAAATTATAATATAAGCCCCACATTCCTACCAAATAATATACAAAAATAGGAAAATTAAATGCAATTGACTTAAGATTGAACATAGAAATCAAACTTAATCTTTTTGGATCAATATTCAAATCAATTAACTAGTATTTCATTTTATCAAATTTTATGAATAATAAACCTTTTGAATAATAGTTTGAAAATGAATTGAAAAAATGGCGTCTAACACAATGATTTTGAGCCAATTTTTAAAATTTATTCTGAATAATTTAGTCACTACCATGCCAGGTTTTCGGTTTGGGAGGCAGTAATTAGAAGATTTTCGACAAATTGATTATTTTTTCAAAATTAGTTTAAATTAATGCATTTATTATCAAATTCTACAACAAGAATTGTTTTAATTGATACTAATTTGCAAAAAATAATCAATTTGCCGAAAATTTTTTGATCATTGCTCCCACAAATTGAAAATCTGGTCATGGTAATGAATAAATTATTCAGAATAAATTTTTAAAACTTGGCTAAAAATCATTGTTTCAATTAATTTTCAAATTATTACTCAAAAGGTTTGTTATTTATAAAATTTGAAAAAATAAAATACTAATTAACTGATTTGAGTATTGACCCAAAAAAGTTAAGTTTGATTTCTATATCTAACCTAGTGTTGTAAAAAGAAATTTTTCGGAGAAATTTTCTGGTTTTCTATCGCAGAAGATTTCTCTTAAGAGAAATCTTCTATTTTCTCAGCTCAAATACATGTTTTAATTTAAGTGATATACAACAATAGCGATTTTTAAATATTCAGGATATCATTTGTTTTGGTTTGGTATTCAAAATAATCACAGTGTAGGAAAAATTGTCCCGAGGAACATTCTAGAAAGTTTCTCATCAAAAAGAGAATTTCTAGAAATTTCCATCACTTGTCTAACATTAAGTCTATTACATTTGATTTTCCTATGAAATCCTTCAAGTAGTTGTTACAATTGAAATGAAGTTTATATCATAAAATAAACGTAGGAGTCAGTTTCGCAGAAGTCAGTTTAGCCGAAAAGTGTAATTTCTCTGTTTTCGTATTCTCAGTTTAGATTTTAGAAAACCCTCTATTTTTCAAAGCAATTATGAAGAGCTCGAATTCTAGAAATAACTTTCGAGTGCACACTTCATGTTCTGCGTAAAAATTAATTTATTATTGATGTAATAAATTCTGTAAGTTTTTGAAACATGCTGTAAATTGGAGCTGTTAAGCCAAATTAGTACAATCATGAAATAATAAAAGTAGCACATGTCTTCACTAGGTGTTAGTTTTTAACCTATCCTAATATAAAAACACTGACTGCCAAAAATCAGGGTTAAAAAAGTTATATAAGAGAAATAATGTTTTAGCTCGAACAAAACTCAAAATTGACTAATATTTAAAAAATGACTCAAAATGTAACACTTTATCATATTTTAAAGAGTATTATTCAAAATTTCAAAAGCTCACAACTCTTGAAGCGTTCGTCTGATATGCTTAAGACTTGTATTTCTGGAAACTGTGTGCAAAAACCTTTGAAAAGATGTACATATCATTATCTGTCCACCGATGAACATTGGTGACATGCACATTTTTTCAAAGGTTTTTGCATACAGTTTCCAGAAATGTAAGTCTTAAGCATATCAAATGAACACTTCAAGAGTTATGAGCTGTTGAAGTTTTAAATACTACTCTTTAATAATAAATTAACCATGTGATAACGAGTGTTTCTCATTCGTTATACAACCACTCATCGGTATTCATTATGGATCTGATGACTATTGGTGAAATAGTTGTCCGTGAAACGTCAGTGAATTTGGAACTAAATTTGTAATGTATGAGAAAAATTAGGCGGCACTGATATTGTTGAAAATTGTATCGTTCAATGCCTTCTAGAATGCAGTTAGTTATTCAAAGTTGTGGTCAATGGACCAAATATTAATGATAAACAATCGGCGTTTAATATTCAAGTTATTTAATAGATAGATTTAAGAGAAATTTCATTGAAATAAAAGTTATGTTTGATAAGAGAAAAAGTTGTGCTTAACTTAGTTTTTTAAACTGTTTTACACTAAAACTCAAACCCTAAAATGCACTCTCTTTCTCTAGTGCGACTTTTATTATTTCGTAATTGTACATATAAAAGCTAAAAATCTTATTCAACTATTCAAAATAATATGATTAAATATTTTTTATAACTCTAATAATAAGTTAAATGTTATATTTATTAAATTTTCAAGATTGAGCTTTAATGGAAATGAATCAAGTCTAATATTTGACCAAATGTTTATAGTTTTGTCATCTATTGACTATTGGTGCTTAAGCTTTTATCTAAATCTGATGATTACTATCAGATTTTTAAATTTTACTTTGATAAGTATGAATGAACTGACAAAGTATGTATGAAATGAGAAAATCAGTTGTAAAATTGATTTTAACCTGTTTCAGCTGAACTGACTATAAAATCCCGTTCTGCCAAACTGACACCAATCAAAGTAAAAGTAATCTTTCAAGTCATAAACACTTTATCTATTGTTTGTTATAAGTTTCACAATACTTTCACAAGTATGCAATGAGTAAGCATTATTTTTATGCCTTTTTAAAAAATAGAAATCATAAGTAAAGGTGTACACGGGATTCGCTCCATATTGCTCGTACTAATTGTAAACTATTAAATAAGGTAAAAGAAATTGTTTTTATTTGGCTATTTTAATAAAATCAAGTTATCGATTTCGAAATTGTATTTTCGAGTATTAAAAGTGTTGCCATAATTTGTATATCTCATTTCTTACCTTTCAATGTAATCCTGTTTAGAAATTCGAAAAATTCTGGCAAAATAATCAAAAGTTTGATCAACAGTGAATTGTAGACATAGAGCACGTTCTTGAGGCATATAACTTATCAAACTATTAGCTGAACCCGGTTCTTGGCCTAAAACAGTAATCGAACCACTTTTAGGCTTAATTCTACCGAAAATCAGTCTTAAAAGAGTAGTCTTTCCACAACCACTCGGACCAAGAAGTGCATAAATATGATTTTGATCAATTTGTGCACTAATACTATTAAGTATGGCTTGTTTATTATATTTAAATGAAACTTCACTTATTCTAATTGCATCCATTTTACGAGGCTTAGTAAAAAATAGTTAATATTTTCAATCAATTCTTAGAAGATGTAAGTTTCTTATTTCTTATGGTGAAACAGGTTTTGGTGGCCTCCCCATAACAATAGTAAGTTTACGCAACGCAATTTAACCTCTGGTTAAATATATTTTGCATTACCTATTTTCCAATTAAAAAAAATCTTGAAAATTTAACTTAATAATTGGCTTTTAGATAAGTCTTCAAGCATTGGTTCCAATGTAAGCAAAGTAATGTTACTACTTTATAACTGCATTTTTTATAAACTAAGTCTTTTTAAGGACTTTCCTCTTCGATAAGACAAGATAAGATGTCATAAGATTATAGAATAATTAGCGCTTTATTAACTTTAATAAGTACATAAACATTATTTGAAAATGGGTCTCAATTTCTAGAGATCACGTGAGATTCATAGTTTATTCTGTAAAAGCTTTATGAGGCTATTTACGTCAATAACAATACGATTCTCTCGACGAATTTTTCTAAACTCTTAGCCACTATATATTACGCTCGATCTCGAAAAAATAAATTTTTGTAGCAAATTCCTACGATGTTTAATTACATTAGATTTTTATTTAGACTCAACTCAACAACAGATAAAAAATTATTCACATAAAAAATTTAATGAATTTACAAAGAATTGAATAGCAGATCACAAATAAATTTAAAAAACGTTTATAGATAAGTTAAATATTCTGTTAAATAAGTAATGAAAAAAGTACTCGACCGAGCTTCAGGCTCGGGTTCGAAGCTCGAGGTAACCGAGCCTTTGTCTTTCATTAACTATGAGAGCAAGTATTGTTTTTGGGACATCTTTCAACTATTTATTGGAGAAATGTTTATATCGTTGTAAAATGTTAGAAAATGTAATGCCTTATAATAATAATACATATAAGTCATGTGATATTGAAAAAACGAAAGTGCTAAATAACTTGGCATTTGTTTGAATGTAATTTCAGGAAAAATGCAAAATATCAATTCAAACTACTTGAGTTTACACCATTGCACAATACCAAACATAATATCAAAATAGAAGAACTCTTATAAGTCGAGTTACAGAAGTTGTGAAGCTAAATAAGTTCTTTACTATTGAAAGAATAGGAACTAGTAAATAAAAAGTGTTTCACTTTGAAGAAATTCTAAGCGAAAAATTATTCAAAATATTAAACTCAGTCGAATACCAACAAGACTGGCAATTATTGTTTGGGCAATAAAAATTTTTATTGCTTAGAAAGTTGAGAACACTTTTTGTTGCATTCAGGTCATGAGCCGGTTTAATGCTTTTACTATACTTTCTTCGCTATCATTATGAAATCCTGAGTGCACACGCATTGAATCTATGACCTAGAAACATATATTCTTCAATGTCAGATCTGATTTTATTGCATGCCTATGAATGTTTTATCGAAAATTATGAGAAAAACTACTACATTTAGAGAAACTTTAATCAAATATTGCTCAATCATTATATCAGGCTTGGAAGGCGAAAAGTACTTCTTTGCTCATTTGAAAATCAAAAGGGCTTGTAATTACATTTCATACCTTGTTCAACATTTGACTCAATAGAAAGTTAACCGAATACTAATTATTTTACAACATCATTGTTTACGATATTTATCGGTATCTGATCTAGTTTTCATTTATATCATTACAATAGTTTAATAAATAGCATATTGGACCGATTAATAAGAAAAAACTTATTAATTGCACATTTAATTGAATAGAAATGTTTTTAACTCGAAAGTTACAAACTAATACAATTAGTAATATTTTGATAACTAATCATCGCCTCAAAAATTTACATTTTATGTCACGATTACAATTAATGTCATTAGTTAGAACTCTCGCGAAAATATTTTTTCCAGATTTATATATAAAAATGTTATTTCCTTCAAAATAGCGATTTATTTTCAAATTTTAGAATCCTTTATAGCTTTCATCTCACTTTCTATTTTATTTTTGGAGATATTCAAACATTTTAAAAGACTAAATGAATGTTAAAATGTATTTTAGTGTTTAGAAAGAATTTAATTCATAAAATAAGTGCAAACCCCGATTTGGTTCTAAACAACATTTGACTTACATAAAAGTTCGTTATGAGTGGAGGCAAAATGACTAAATATTAATGTTCAGTATTGAGTATTAGTTTTAGATTAAATTTTTTCTTTTGTTTTCTATAAGCCACTTTATTTTTTCAAGTAAGCAAAGAAGTTCAGTCGGAAGCTTTTCAGCTCGTATTTGAACTTAAAAATAATTTGAATAAGACTTACAAATTTTATAGTCTTTATCACAAATGAAAGTCTCGTAAACTCACTAACCATCATCTCTAATTATAGTAAGCCAAGTAGTTTTAACTTATACTTCGTAATGAACTTTTATATATTAATTTCTAGAAATAGGGCAAAGCTAACCTAAGTATTGATTCTACAAGTTTTTACTGATGTTTTCTAAGCGTTTATTTAATAAAGAAGAAAATGATTTGAACAATTGGTAGTTCACTTACTCATTGATGCGTGTCATCATTTTCTCATAATGTAGTTAATTGTTATTAAAATTAGTCAATCATATTTTTTCAACGACAATAATTAATGCTTTAATTATTGAATTTCAATGAAGCACTCGTGACAATCGACTAATATAAGAAAACTGATCATTAATGAATATCATCTAAAAGCTTAAATGACGCAATTTGTTTTCTGTTTCACATTTAATTTATAGCCTTCCCTTTATTTTGATATAAAAATTTTAATTTGCATAGGAAATGTTTCTACGAGTAAAGCTTTTAATTTAAATTAAAATAAATATGAGAAAAGTGGAAAGATTGTAGTTTTTAGAGAATTCCGGTATTAGTCATTTGTTTTTGATCTTGAAGCAGAAAACTGTGGATCTTTGATTTAAATGATTGAGAGTTTGCTATACAAGTGAATTATAAATTATAGAAGTATAAAAGCTCTTATGTTAACTTAAATAAATTTTTTTACATCATAATAAACTGTTAAGATTAATGAATTTTTTTTATTTCGAAATTAATTCATTTTTAAACTTCCTTCTCTGTTTAAGATTGGAAAGGCCTCAAAATAATATCGAAAGCTTAGAACTGCTATAAGCTGAAAATCTGTTTTTTTATATCATTTAATACAGTCTAATACAGAATTAATTCAATCGTTGATTTGTGACTCTGATACTGTCCACTTCAATCGGCTAATCGGAATGAAGACTGAAAGACTAATGATATCAAAATCTTTTATCCGACATTATTCGAATACATTCTAAGTTTCGAATGTTTAGTTTGGTTTTCGGCATTTATTTCAATCATTCTTACACTAATTGCGCTGTAAATTATTGATCAAACATTTACTAATTTTCTATTTGACTTTTGAAGATGTTCGTCCATTTTAATTCCAGAAACGATTACAAAAAAATTGAATCAGTCCTTGGCAATTCCTCTGTGCTATATTGCCATCTTCATATGCCACTACTTTACAAGACTTTCATTAGAGGCTTACAAAATATAATAATCGATACGTGAGAATAGTTATATGAGAAGATGTAATTGCGTGTTGCAGCAATAGAACTAATAATTATAAATAATTATACTAGGTAACACGCGAGTCATGATAAAGTGTCTCGTGATCACAAATTGATATAATAAAACTTCCCGAAGAAAAAAATCATTTAGTTCTATAGAAAAATTCTAGATGGACAATGTACGATAAATGCAGTAAAGCATTACTTAGACTCTGCTCAGGCTACCCCTCCATGATTGCCTCCATCTCGTAAATAAAACGACGGCGACAAATAACGCTTCTGCAACTTTTAATCTAAATAGACTAACACATTATTATTTTGAGACGAGTTTGAGTGCTTATCAACAAAATCTGAATCATAATAAAGATTATTTCAATACTTTTATTTCGATTAAATTTCATGCATAAAAATGTCTGGTTCTAACTTTACAACAATTTAGAAAAATGTTCATTAAAAAGCAGTTTCCAAACGCATTTTCCTACGTTAAATTAAGAACCCATAGAAACTATTTAGTATAAAATGCAGTATTTTTAATATTTTCCAGTCCTATAAATTATAAATTCTTATCGACTTTTCAGTAATTTCTTCTTTTTATATTGATGGAAAATAGTACTTTGAATATAATTAAAATCAAACTTATTTTTCCTACTGAAAATTTACTTAAAACTTTCAATTAAGTGAATTTATTGAATGGAAATTAATTTTTAATGGACATTTTACTAAATTGTTGTGAAATTAAAACCAAATATTCTATATGCATATGAAAATTAATCAAAATAAAAGTATTGAATTAAACTCTACTTTGTTATAGGTTTTGTTGATTTGCGTCTTATATTTATTGAAATATAAGCGCTCAAATTTGTCTAAAAATATTCTTATAGCCCTGTATTTTCTCCAAACGCCCGTCTCTTACATCCATCTGCCACTTTAACCAAATCGTCTTCCCATACTTGTGGCGGGTACCAGAACGCGCAGTCGAGTTTCTCGAAGACTCAGAGGTGCTGTGAAATCCATCACCACCCGGAAGCAACAAGTATTATTCAAAAGAATATTATAATTGAAGTAAGCGCAATTGAAGGTTTAGAAAAAATTGCACATTTCTCAATATAGCGAGAGTTAATTTTTTATACCATTTTCAAAATGTACCAAATCTAAATTGAATGGAATATGAGTTTGAATACAAATCCTATGTAGAAAACTAAGCAAGCACATTCATTATTGTTGAGCCTTATTGAATGATTAATGCTTTGATACAGATCTCGTCTTAGTATAATTTTAATGCTAACCGAAACAGCACTTAGGACAAGCGGTTTCTTGAATCAAATTCTGAATGATCAAAACTAAACTGTTCAATTATAAACAAAAAAGATTTTAGACAATATCAAAAAATTAGTTCATCTATAAATCATGGATAGAAGCATATATTTTCTGGTCTGGTCAGTTCTAACTCTTTTTTCGATTCTCGTTTTGTTTATTGAACTCAAAATAATTTATAACCTCTAGATTAGAATGAATGAAATTCATTTTCAGGTTTTTGTTAACAGAACAACTCATGAGTAAGAACATAAATATAATAACATATTAGTTCAATCAAACTGTTTTTAGAGGCTTAAATTATATATTATGAGAAAAGTAGTGAATTCAAGTGCTACAGTAGTATGAACTTGCTCTTAAGTTTTTTTTTACTGTTTCCGTATTAAACCTGCAAATGAATATAGATTTTCATTGATTGTCTGAATCTCATTAAAATGAGTGTTAAAATAAGTTAAACAGATATAGTATATGAGACAATCAACTGATATTATTAATACATGTTACTACGCAACAATATATCAGTGGCGTCACTAAATAATTCCGAACCATGGGCATAATTTTAAAGAATTGTTATGTAAGCTTGTTTCGAGTTATATCAGTTTAAATATAACTTTCCTCTTATTTACGACACTGAAAGTATTGAATATTTTTGAATTTTAGAAAACAATTAAGTTTCTCGAAATTAATTTCGATTAGAATGCAGTCCTGTTTCACTATTTACTATAAAGCTTACAGCGAACCTTCTCTGGTGTCAGATTAAGATTAAAAATGAAACTTGCCACAATTAGTACTAATAGAGAAATGATTTATAGTCTAATAATTATCGGTTACAATCAATGGGTGATGAGAAAAAACTGATCAAAGATAGTGAAATTCAATTGTAAAGTCATTTATTTTCTCTGCTAATAATGATTTTTAACGGTATTAATAACAATCATAATAATTAACAAATTACTAAATATGATGATGTGGTCACATAAACAATTTTACTGCTCGTCAAAATAAAGGTAAGATATGTGTCCACTTTTTATCATGCACTTTGCAAGCGTATGTAGCTCATTAATTATTTTTCATTACCTACTGAGTGTCAGTCGATAATTATTTGACCACAAATCATCTCTTAATCAGTATTAATCATGGTAAATGTTTCAATTTAATCTAAATTTGAGACTAGAAAACTGCATTTTTTAGATTCAAGTTGGGGAACGCTCTACTAGTCGGATCCTATCTATTAGATACTACATAAACGTATAAATGAGGAAATGAACTGAAAAAGTTTTCGCATCTTGCATTTTGCGAACCATCTCCGTTTATATTCTGTTTTTGGGATAATTGATTACAGATCAACAAATGATCTAACTTTTGTGAAATTAATCGAACAATCGGAAGATCAATGACAGTAGAAAGTTGAATATACGAAAATTTTGATTCGTAGAAAGCTTTAAAAAGTGAAATACGACAGCTTTTTGGATGAACATGTATACGGATAGATTTTCCTAGAGTCAACTAAAATGAGGTTAAAATTCAATAAATGAGATACATTCATAACAATATTGATTTTACATTTGAAGATAACTATTTGATTGAGACATTTCAGAAGAACAAAGTCTTGAGAATGAGAGCAATTACCTATTAATTAGTAAATTAACACAATACAAAAAAGCGAATAAAGTATATTGTCACTAGACTACAAATTATTTGATTCATTTAATGCTAATGTTTCAGTTAGATATTGTTTAAGTGAATATTTGAAAATTAGAGATTTTAAATAGAAATTCTAATCACACAATTTGGAGTTCATTTTTGGTATTTTAAGATATCAAAACTATTTAATTTTTGCATATAAATATGTTTAATGTGAAATATTTTGTACTGAGTTTCTTTCGACACGAAGTTTTCGAACTGAACAAAGTTGTAAACTGTTCAAATGGAATAACACCGATTGGAAACATAACGATCTACGCTCATAAATACCCTAAGGTAATCAAAAACCAAAATAATTGTTTTAATTCAAACTTTATTGAAAGTCTAATATATTTCTTTATCAATAGAAAGAAATAGTTGTGTTCAACAGTCTTTTCTTATCGATTACTGAATATTTAATGTGTTCACTTAAGCTGAATGTTATTATAAAGTCACGAGAACATATCGATATATTCGATGTATGAGTCGTTTTTGTTATGATAACATTTTTTATAAGCTCAAAATTAAATAACGAACTATTGATTTATTCACTACTTATGTTTTTATTTCCTAGGCTCTTAGATCTTTACATCTACACCGTTTCACTGCAAATCTAGGATCTAATCTATTCGACCGCGTTATAACACATAACATATATTTAGTTGAGATAGTGACAACTATGCAACTTATGAAAGACTATTCACTTCTACCATTCTTACGTCTCTTTGAACTAAAAGTAATTTCATTGTAATTGTATTAAATGCATATTTAAATACTTGAACACATATTTGTTGACTTTTGATACAAAGGTTTGGTTCTGTATATTTTATTCAATTGTGTTAATTTGCTGTTCATGGAAATTGTTGAGCAGCTCAAAAATCAGAGTCAGTTCATGTTTTTTGGATACATTAAGTCCATTAATAGCACAGCCGTCTATCAAATATAAACTGATGAAGAATATGAACTTGGATTCAATTGACAGTTTGAGAAAATTAGTTTTATTGATTCTATTAACCAATTGGATGATATTTAGTTTAGTTTTATCAAAGGGGTTTTCTGGACTTCTTGTGAACACATATTTCAATGTAAAATTAGAACCATTCATTCGGACTATTGAAGATCTGGCTCAAAATGAAGATTTAAACTTTTATGAGTTGAACGCATTGGTCGCATTGAAATCGATTAAACCAAAAGAATACTCAATTTTGAAAAATAGATTAGAGAAATTCGGTGTTCACGGAAAAATCTATCATGGAAGAAATAATATTATCACAAGGTTTATTGATATCGCAAATCGTAGAATTGTCTTTTTAGTCAATTCTGATGTGGCACAATATTATAAATTATTGTATCATGATTTGAATTTAATTAGTGCTGAAAGTAAATATGGTCCCTATTTTGTCAAATTTTGTATGGGAAAAAGTCATGAGTTGAGTACGAACATCACAAGAATGTTAGTATTTGTACCACGAAATTTTCAAAATATTGACAGAAAATGAATTTTGTTTCTAGGCTTAAAGTAGGAGTTGAGAACGGAATTTACAAGCATCAAGAGTTTATAAGTAAACTCGAAATGACTCTTTATGGTCATTGGCGTTCATCTATCCCTGGTCGTAATCTTGAGAAATATAACCCAAATTTAGTTAATGACTACGTAATAGAATTGAATGATATAATGAGAGGAATATTTTTTCTTTTAGGTATTTGTTATTCAATACCATTATTTACATTTGTTTTTGAAATCATTGCTTTTAAAAAAGTTAAAAATATTTTCCGATTTAACTTAATATTAAAATTCATGAAAGAAAAGTAAGTAATCTATTAAATTAAGGAGATTTTTACTCTAAAGATATTAATCTTATTATGAAATGAGAGTTTCTGTACTTAAATAAATTGAAGTCTGTTATAGTGGCACTTTAATTATATCTTGTTCTAATGCTTCCTCTGTCTGAATAATATTGTCATTATCATTAAACTTATTGAACTCTAGAATATACATCCAGCCTTTGAATTTGAGTATATTAAAAAATAAAATCAAAATCGTTAATGTACAGTAATTTTTACCTATTTCTATAACTTGATTTCAAAATAACACTAAGAGCTAGCTATCGCTTAGCCTATTCGTCGTTGGATAAATATAAATTATTGGTTATCAATTTTTCAACTAAATTTATTTATTGAAAATAAATGCTATTCGAGTCTATTAAATTCTAGTCAAATTGTTATATGAGAATTAGAGGTACTTGAATTCAAAATAGTAACGTTTCTAACTGTCGATATACGTTTTGCTATCAGATTCCGTTAATGAACTGAGTCTAAGATTAAAAGAAATTAAATGGTTGGAACTTTTATAAAAATTGGAGGATTCAATTTAATAGTACTTAACAAGACATAGTATTGATATATTAATTATTAAGCCTTATACACTAGTTTGAAAGATAACTCCTTTTCGAATAAAAGATTAATATAAAGTAATTTTAGATTTTGCGAAATAAATAAATTTACGACCACTAAGCAATAAGCATAGCTTAATGGTTATCATATTAATCTATTTGTCCCATCTGATTCTTGCAAATGAGCTACTTAATTCACTTTAATTCAACACCATCCACTTATATATGAAGAATTTTAACATTTTTTAAGGAACATTCAGATTTTCATAGCCGAACCTCCACAATCTTTGATTGTATGTATTACATAAATTTGATAAAAAGTTTAGGGCATGCTTCAAAAGTTGCATACACCAACAATTTTCTTCCATCAACTTTCCACGAAAAATTAAAGTCTTATTCTCAGAGCCACATTCTGCTTATGGAAATGGCTTCCTGTCAAGAGTTTTGAGATAATCAACATTGAAAATAATTTAACTTTTAATATGATGTTTTGAGATAATTTCTAGCTCTCAATGATGTCAGATGCATTGTCTTGCATTTTAGTTTTGCACGTTTTGCAATATCTTAACCGTACACAAGTTCAGTATAATCACAGCTATCATTTTTATTCTTCCAAAATTTCAATTGATTCATCAAGTATACTTTCATCTATTGAAAACTGGTTTAAATAGCAAAAGTAAGGTTTTAAGCAATGATTGAGAAAACTGGAAATTCTGATGGGCTTCAAATATTTTCCGTTTAACAGTACATTCAAGCCAAATTATCAAAAATTTTTAATTACAATGTTTTAAGAGATATAATTTTTTAAATTGGGAATTAAAGAGAAAAATCAATTTTGACGAAGATTATTTTTATTTTATTGAAAATTTAAATAAAGACTATGACAGGCAGAAACTTTTCTAAAGTCTGAAGTTGACTCAAGAACCGAAAGTGAATCAAAGTTTAAACTGAATTTATAATATAAACTAAGTTCAATAACTTCTATATAGTTTAAACGAATTTTTTTAAAAATTAAATTGTCAAATAAGAACATAAGAGTTTCTAATAAATTATTTTTTAATTTTTTCTAATTCGAGCCCGAAATCCAGAATTCAACTTGACTTCAATGTTTAACATTTAATTTTAATCTACGACTGAATGGAACTCAAGGAAATTATTTACGCCTCTATACAGAGTCCGGCATATAAAACTCTAAGGATATTTACTTTTATTGCACAAAATCTACAACACATTTTAGTAATTTTGCAAATGAAAAGTAAAACCTATATATTCAATGACTTATGGAAAAACTACTATCGAATTATCTGCTTTCCATGAGCAACTATACACCTCCGAAGACAAGTAGGTACAGATCGACAATTTTTTGAACATAGCTCTAGCGGAAGTTGTAATAATGCACTTGTAACTCTTTGCTTTAATTCTGGAATATTCCTTGGTTTTGTGGCATAAACGGTATCTTTAATAACTCCCCAAAGGAAAGAATCGGGTGGCGTTAAATCATAACTTCTTGGGGGCCACTCGACAGGGCCTTAGAGTTTTATATGTCGGACTCTATATATGCAGTTTTCAATTATAATCCGCTTTTAGCAAGACTACCCGCCTATGATATTCTTGGGTCGAGATAATTCTTAGGGCAATAAAAATAATCCTTCTTTAAAAGTCAACTTTTAAAATTTGATTTTTTCTCTATTAAGTCTGTTGTAAAAATTTACTACCGTTTTACCGCGTTTTTAACTGCATGCATTTATGTGAAGATTTTTGAGAAGGAGCGCAGTTATGTTCGAGTATAACTGCACCTTAATTTGAAGCATTTTATCTCACAAACCAAATGATGATCCGACCGGCCTGACACAGGATGGGAGTTGGGAGTGATGTCAGAGAGTCTCAAGAAATGATAGAAGAAATTGAACTAATCGTTCATTAATTTTTATATTGACGTATTTTAAGTTCATTTTTACTAAGTCATTCATTAAAAAATTTTAATACTCTTATATGTGCGTCTAAAAAGGAGTGCAATAATATGTGTTTCTTTGAGATGGGGTGCAGTTATGTTCGAGTATAACTGCAGTAGATTTTGAGAGAACAAAATTCTTTTGAATCCGACTATTACTGCATGCAGTAAAAAGCGCGGTAAAACGGTATATTCACATCTGCTAAACTAATAATTTTTTAATAACTTTTCTTGAAAAAACTAATACAACTTGTTCTACAGTCTAAATATTAGCTTGAATTTTTTATTCTTTTGTTTGATCTTAAATGAACCTTGAAACTATTTTCAAAAGGATTTAGCTACATTAATAGAAATCCAATCAATAATTAGTAAAATGTCATAATTAAGTAGTGTTCGAGGTTTTTGGTATAAACATGACTGAGGTATACCTGGTATTACACCGGAATGAAAGGTATAATCACTTTTATGCATAAATTCTTAAATTCGTTCAATTATTTATTAAAGGTGTACAAGTATAATACAATACTTTGATTTTATGATAAAATCAACTCTTTTATTTGTAATAATCATTAAACGGGTCCTATAAGATAGATTCTTGCCCAAAATCATTTAATGGTTTGTCCATGTTATTTAATTGATGGATATAAAATAATTTGGCGTCAAGTTCGGTATTCTCTACAAATTTAAACTCGAGATCTTATATAGGGTAGATGAAGGGTAAATTATTTTGTACAGTCAACGCCTTTTCAATTTTTAAATTAGAAAGGCAATTTCTGTCTCTAAGTTAATTTCTGATTGTATTTACTATTTATTTTTAAGTGCTTCTATAATTTAGAAAATACCAAAGGAACGATATTTTTCTATAAGGTATTATTCCACATTATACCTAGTATCAATGGTATTTTATCTCAAAGTAAAATACCACCTCGAACCATAACTAGTAGTAATAAGTATCCTTAATAAAATATTAAATTATGAACATCTGTCATTTTTGCGGGTTTTTACAAGTAACCCATTTACAAACCCCTACGGGTACGGGTTGGGTTTGAAAATTCAACTTACATTCGAGCTCTAAAGTACATAATACACTACAGACTTTATGAAAGGTTGCATACGGCGTCTCAAAAACAAATCTCAAGACTGTACTAAAGTTAATTTCGATTATATGACATTACCGTGCAAGCGACACTACCGCGCACGACTACCGCGCAAGTCGTTACAGCACACGAATTTACCGCGTACGACACTACCGCGTTGTAGTATAGTTTTCGAGGTATTTATCTTACGCATTAATGGAGTTTGCGCGGTAATGTCGTGCTAGCGTTAATTTCGATGTGTCATGCTCTTCTCAATTTTGTGACGATGTTTCCAACCATATTAATGCACTAAATACTGCTAATACAAACAAAAATTAAACTTTTATACAAAAGAAATAAATAAAATAAATAAATTTTTTGTAAATGTTTTACTCTATTCATTATGAAATTTTTAATAAAAAAATACAGTGCACTATTTTATCCCATTCTGAATCAGCTAAAAGGTGGCATCAGTAACTAAGATGGAAAAGAATGTGTATGTGCTTAGAATTCATAATTCAAATTGTCACTAATTGTACTCACATAGTACAGGGTTGCCACGAACCTTGTACCCGAGGGTTACAGAGAAAACCACTAGAGACTCAAATATGAATATATCAAAATGTTAGTTTTTTAAAATGGAAATAATCTATTTAGTCAATAATCAGTATGTTTCCCATTAGCAGCTATTATAGCAGTAATTCTTGAAGGATATGAGCATAAAAGTTTATCAATTTAGTTACAAATTAGGGCCATGATATTCAACAAAGCATTTATTTTCTGACTTATTCCACCATTGGCTAACAAAAGATACTGATCGATGCAATTTTCAAGCAATCCAATCACGGTTGATGAATGCAGCTCCAGCATCACGCGCTTCTCGATAGGCAATACATTTAATTCTATCGACTAACCTTTGTTGCTCGTTATCATAAGTTCCGGCTATTATTGAAGTATTTCAAAATTTATTAATCAAAAAATATTCAAATTGATGCACAGTTAGTATTTACTATTTGTTTATATGTGAAATTACTTAATCCGATACTATATGGCGCTACTAAATTCCATAGATAGAAATTTTTAAAGAAAACATTTACACACTTCAATTCCGTTTGAAAAAATTAATATATTTCATATATTATTTGTTTGATACATAATTCATATATGTAGCTTTTGTGGTTTTCTCTGTAACCACCGGGTAGAAGATTCGTGGCAACCCTGTATTTAACAGATTATGGTGAAAAATGCAAATACTAAATATCAAATAAAATAAAATTCAAATTTATTTTGCAATAAGCTTATAAAAGTTTAAATATAAAAAAATCAAGGCGAGTAATAAATTTATTTTTTCTTAATTATAATTATAGTTAACACTATAAAAATTAGACTCGGAAACAGATTAACAGCAAATCCATACAATACACTAAGTTTTCTTAAACCATATCCTTTAAACATGACGTCATTCATTGCATTAATAGGTAGTATCAAAGGACTAAAGTGGAATATGTCTCTCAGGGGTCTGTCCAGAGATTCAATTGGCCAAATCACACCTGAACTAAAACATTGTGGAAGTGTTATAAGGCATATGAGTGTTATAGTCACATATTCATCATTTGATATCGAGGATATTAGGAATCCAGTCGAAATGGAATTAATGGCTTGAGATAGAAATATGAAAAATAATAATACTATTGAGCCCTCATTTCTGTTATTGAAAATGAAGAAAACTATGAAAAACATAAGTAATGTCTGTATTAATACTAATGTTATATTAGTTATTAAGTGTGATATTATAACCAATTTGTAACTGACACCAGCAATCAGTGACCTCTCATAGAGACCATCTTTACGTTCTAATAGTAATGCTAACGAAGATGTGACCATTGATGAAAGGTATAACATGTATAATAGAAATCCAGGTGAATAGTAGTCTATAGTTGAAAGATTTTCACTATAAGTAGTTTTCTCCACAGATATTGGAATTTCAAAAGATGCAGAACTTTTTTCGTTATAGATCATAAGTAAATAATTTTCTAAAGATTTTTGTAAAGAAGCCATGAAATAACTACTATAAGTGGCCATTGAATTGTCCAGATATAAGTGTAAACTGCTTTCATCTATAGTTTTGTTGTCTATATTGAATGGATCTTCAATTCTGTCATTAATAGCTTGAGAATAGTTTTGTTTGAAATGAATAACAGCTACCGCTTTGTTATTGTGTATGGAATTGAGTGCTGAATCGAGTGTCGAATAGTTGACAGGTTTAATCATGTGTTGATTAATGCTTATCAATGAAGATAACAATTTTTGGCTATAATATGGATCTATATCTTCATTGAAGATTGCTGTTTCAACCTATAATGATAAAATGTTATCAGATTATATTTGACAATCATATAAGTTGATTCTCTGATGAGATTTCTAGTATTGGTCGAAACTTCATAGAAATAATATCGAGAACTTAATTGTTACTCGAGACCATCACATCTCATGGGTAGGCCTCACTTTGACTCATTTTTGGCTCAAATTACTCAATCAAAAATACTACATTTACTATGAAGCAAAATATTGTGATTTCAAAGCAATTACATTAATACCCTTAAAGGTCAATTAAATTTTTAAGAAAATATTATTTTGGGAAATGCATAAAAACTTTTAATAATCATCCTTTTAATACTAGTTTTAAGAAACCATAGTGTTTATACTGAAGATTTATTAACAGACTCTAATTTAACATCTGTAAAGTTTTGACACAATAAGAGTAATGTTTACATTGATCAAGCTTTACAGACTTGAGAAAATTATTTTGAAACTCATATATAAATCATTTCTTTGCTAAACGCCAGACAAAATATTAGTGCTTGTAAGGCTAGCAATAGAAATAGTAGAATTCTTGGATAACTCATTTGACTGGATCGTATTTAATTTATTATTAGAGGATTAATTAAAAGTATTATAATAAGTATCTAATTTGAGCTGTGATAATGTCAAGAAATGTAAAACAAACTCTATGAGTTGCCAGTTGAGAAAAGGTTGAATCAATAAATGCTTATCAGGTGAAAAAGTTAATAAATTTGCGATCGATTACGCGATATCTAAGTGCATGTTTTGTAACATTTTCAAGAATCGAGAAAATTTCTTAAATGAGTTCAACAGTCGTTATAAAAAATGTGAAACGAATAAGAAAAACAAATACTAACGAAAAACGAATGTATTTGAATGCCATATTCTATATCTTAAAACCCTCTTTAACCTAAACCTAAATTCCGGTCTCGAACCGCTCTAACTTATTAAGTTTCCACTGTACTAGAAATGTCAATATTGATTAAGCTTTGCAGCCTCGAAAAAATTGTTTTCAAATACATACATATATTATTTGTTTACTAAACACCAGACAAGACATTAGTGCCTGTATGGCTGGCATTAAAAACAACAGGATACTTGGATAACCCATTTGACTGATTTTTAGAAAATTTCTTCGAATTAAAATTAAAATGATCCAAAATATTGTTTCCCAATTTTGATCTTTAGAAGTATTTTCCAACTTTTTGTCATCATTTGGATCACAAGTCAACGAATTAAGTTTATTATTAATTTGATTTATATCTGTTTCACAGCTTTTATCAGTATTGTCATCAATCAGACAAAGTTTGAGGAATATTTTTTCCAAACTGATTTCATTATATTTTTCCATAAGAACAGAAGGCTTTTCTTCCACCAACATTTTTCCGTTTCTCATGAATGCGACTTTATTTGCATGAGTCGCTTCTTCAACATATTGTGTAACAAATAAAATAGTCAATCCCTGTTCACATTTGTTGCAAAGATATTTCCAAATATGACTGGTTGTCATCAAATCTATTCCAACAGTTGGTTCGTCAAGAATTATAAATTTTGACTCATTAAGTAAAGCGATCGCGAGTGAAACTACTTTTTGTTGACCTCCTGATAATTCGCTAATAAGTCTTTTGCCTTCAGGAATACTCATGACTTCATCTAATTTTTGTTTTCTGTTAAATATAAAATTTCATTTAAGAAGTTTTAATTTATATAAAATTAATCTATTTTCTGGAAAACTGTTCGAAATTAATTGCAGCAAAATCTCGATATAACGAACATACTCTAGGTACACTGAAGTATGTAAACATTTGATGTACATAGAGACTGCTTCTTAGGGATTAACTATGCTTAATAAGGGATAAACAATGATGCAACTTAAAAATCTATATCAATTAATTACTTGTGTATCACGACAAATACACTCGTAAGACGTCGAAAGATTATTCAGCAAACTTCGTGACATTCAGAATCCTAAAAGATGTAAAATGAATGCCGAGACAGTTTCAATTGAAATGATTATGTATTTCAATAGTGATGTAGAACATATTCTTAATCATTAATTTTTAAACTGAATAAACTGAATTTAGATCTAATTTTTTAATAATTTTTTTCGATACCGAAAATAACTTAATTTCTAAATAAATTGATGTAACTTTCTTACTAATAGAGCATTCATCAATTCCTAAAAGGATTAAAATTAAGTTATTAATGGTAGAAATTAAACTATAAACTTGCTTTACTGCTCGTTAACCTTTGTCTCATAAAGTGTGTTAAAAATTTGAATACTTTTAAATCGCCTCTTTAAAAATCTGTTAAAATTTATTCTAACTTAATAATTGTACTTATCTTTATATAATTCACTTGTATTTCTTCAGTTATTTGCATAAGTTTTCAAACTTATTTGTAACAATGATCCTACAGTACGCTTGGAAAAATGCCCGTTATGAGATTTTTCAGTTATGTTATTACTACTACCTCTTATTCCGAAAGCCTACCCTTTCATTCTATGACTTATTATCAATTATGAGCATGCTCGGTGCTCGTGCTCAGACAAAGTTTGGTGCTCAGTGCTCGCGCTCGTGCTCGGTGCTCGTATTTTGAAGGTGCTCGAGCACCGAGCACCAACTAAGCACTATGTCCAAACTTTATGTCTATTGAAAGCTTTAATCCTAAACATATGTAATGCAAAATACATTCAAAACGTCAAAAGTAAGATCAAATACCGTTCAAGTATATGCTTAACGATAAAAATTGATGTCATTTTGCAATAAAATAAGTGAACTATTTATAAAAGGACGAAAATAATTATTGAACATTAACTTTGAAGTTAAATCAAAATTTGTTCAGATTTGATATTTATATTAAATTCCAACTTTAGTTTCAGGCTCAAAAGGTCGTCAGACGCCACAGTAAATATTGAACCCTTTAATACTGATTGTAAATCTCCGGGGGTAGAGGTTTATAAGCAAATGACAGAAAAATCTGATTAAAATCTTTAAAACTTTCTCATACTTTATAATACATGAATTACTATATCAGTTTGTTAGAATAGCAGTTCTCATAGTTTTATTCAATAAAATTATTTATTTTTACATTCAGTTGACATCGTTTTTATTAATTTTGATGTTAGGACTAAGTGCTTGGTGCTCGTGCTCGGTGCTCGAGTTTAAGGTGCTCGAGCACGCGCTCATGCTCGGCAAAATTGAAGTGCTCAGTGCTCAGTGCTCGCCACCGAGCACCGAATGCTCGAGCACTGCTCATCATTGCTTATTGTTTTTCTTGTGGATATCAAATAAACTGATTTCAGCTACGAATAACATTATTACTCATATTATGTTTCTTAATTACTGAGTAATACTATAATATGACGCTACAAATTAGTAGTTTCAATTTTTCTCGTCCCTCTAATCTTATCCAAACGAATCAGAGATTAATCCGGAATCTATGCATAACTTTTATTGACCGACTGAACAGCTTGTTTCCTTGAAATATGATTGGAAAAGTCCGGAAATGATGCGTAAGTAGTTTTTTGAGTAAAAAGTTATAAAATTGATAGAAACAATACTGGACGAAAAAATATGCTTAGCTTTACTTGCAATTCATTGATAAAAAAGTTTTAAAATAAACAAACTTTGGGTGAATCCGGGCTAATGGGTCTAAAGGGGTTTCCGGCCCCCACCTCCAAGTATGATATATCATTGGACTCAGGACATCTAACTGAGCATTTTGATACCTCACTTGATTAATTATCACAAATAGTTCTCCAGATATCCATCATTGATTAGTTTAGTGCCTCGTAATGGATAAACAATGATTCTCGAGTCGTAATTTAAACAAGCCTGATATAAACTAAGTGAGAATAAGTTAGATAAGTTTGGTCGCGAAGCGACCTAACCTATTATACCTTAGTTTATATCAGGTTTGGCTTGGGTTACAACTTGGTAAAGCCAGGTTTACCCATTTTCGAGGTTAGGTCTCGGTGGCCAGATGTGGTCAGGTTCGGATTGGAAGTAGTCAAGTGTGGTATTAAAATGTTCAGCTCGACGAGCTGGATCCAATGATTTATTATACTTGGTGGCGGGGATCGGGAACGCCTTTAGACCCCTTACCCGGATTTATCTCAAACTTTGATGTGACCATTAGTAATAAAATAAAATTTTGTTAAGAGTCTAAAGCCAGATCCACAGCAGTGCAATTTTCTTGGAATGCGATGCGAAGCAACGTAATGAGATCGCCAGCAAAATTTCATGAGATACTTTTTATGCGATAAATTGCCTGCAATCCTTGTCCACAACATTAGGACATCGCATTTAAATAATATTCAATAGAAGCTTTAGAGCCACCTCGTATAATTTACATGTTTCGCTTTTGTTTTGTTTGTTCTTTATTTTGATGTTGTCGTTGTATTAAAACTGTTTTTATTGTTTGCTTATATCAAGATCGTCGCATGAAGTTGGAATAAGTTCAACTCCTTTCCAGGAGACGAGCGATGTCTCTTGAAGAAAAAATGTCAAGTGACGCGCTTATCTACAGCATGAGCGATGATCGCAGGGTGATAATCATCATAGATTGCAAGCGACGCATTGCACTGCTATGGATAAAGCTTAAGCGTATGTGGTAAAAATTTGCGAACTATTAAACTATAAGAAAAAATTAAACTTCTATTATATGAAAATTCTATTAATTTTGATCTAAATGTATCACTTATAGTTCAGAATTTAAACATATTTCAAGGAAACAAGTTGTATGTCTATTAGCCTCTCAAATGTCTTTTATCAGGTTTGACATCGTTTTGAACCGCTCTTGAGTCATACAAAAGCACTTTTTAAGACTCATGAATAGAATTTTTTTCGATTCAGAGAAACTCAAAATAAGTAAGTTAAATCACAAAGTAAAGAAACAAACACAGTAGTTGTTCAAGTTTTTATTAAAAAACAATCAATGCATTAATGGATTGTTGCTATTAGTACATATTCTGGTCTACTCATTTGTAGTGCTTTGTATGCATTTTATGATATTTTAAAATTATTATTAAAAGTTGAAAAAAACTTTAGAACTAACCAAAAATTACAAAAAAGGTTTATTTCACTATTTCAAAAGTTAACTTATTTATTTCACTATTTCACGATTTAACTTATTTTTAGCCTATTTCGAGTTTTTCTGGATATAGAGTACAGCTCGATGTAGCGAAGGAAAACTTTCGCTCCTGGAGTGCTCGTTAAATCAAACTTTTACTGTATATAGAAACTGTCAGCTATCTCGTACTATTTGTAAACTATTAAATAAGATTAAAGAATTTATTTTTGTTTAACTATATTGAATAAGATCAAGTTATTAATTTCAAAGTTGTATTTTCAAGCATTAAAAAAGTGTTGCTGATCATTTGAGAAATTATAATTTTTGTTTGATTTCTTACCTTTCAATGTAATCCTGTTCAGAAATTCGAAAAATTCTGGCAAAATAATCAAGAGTTTGATTAACAGTGAATTGTAGACAAAGAGCACATTCTTGAGGCATATAACTTATGAAACTATTAGCTAAACCCGGTTTATGTCCTAAAACAGTAATCGAACCACTTTTAGGCTTAATTCTACCGAAAATCAGTCTCAGTAGAGTAGTCTTTCCACAACCACTCGGACCAAGAAGTGCATAGACATCATTTTGATCAATTTGTGCACTAATACCATTGAGTATGACTTGTTTATTATATTTAAATGAAACTTCATTTATTTTAATTGCATCCATTTTATGAGACTTAGTAAAAATAACTAAAACCTTTAGTCAACTCTTAGAAAAGTAAGTTTCTTGTAATGAAACAGGTTTTGAAGGCCTCCCCGTAATAATAGTAAGTTTATGCAATCCAATTTAATCGCCGCAATTCAATGTCTCGCATTATCTGTTTTCCAGTTGAAAAAAACAGAATCTTGAAAATTTAACTTAATTAGCTTTCAGATATAGCCTCGAGATGATGGTTCCAATGTAAGCAAAGAAATGTTTCTTCATTATAACTGCACAATCTGTAAATTAAGTTTTTCTAATGACTTTCCACTTCGATAAAATAAAATAAGACGTCATATGATTATAGAATAATTAACATCTTATTAACTTTAATGAATACATAAACTCATTTGAAAACTAGCGTCAATTTCGAGACATTACATATTACATTACATAGTTTATTCTGCAAAAACTTCATGAGGCTATAACGTCATTAACCATATGATTCTCTCGACGATTCTTTCTAAACTCTTAGCCGCTATATATTACACTTGATCTTGAAAAAATAATTTTTTGTAGCAAATTCCTACGATATTTAATTACAATTGAATCAGATTTTTATTTAAATTCAACCCAACAAAACCACAGACAAAAAATTATTCACCTAAAAAATTTGATGAATTTACAAAGAATTGAATAGCAGATCACAAATAAATTAAGAAAAATGTTTATAAATAAGTTAAATATTCTGTAAAATAAGTAATCAAGGGCAGAAGTGCTCGACCGAGCTCCAGACTCAGCCTTGAACTTCAGGGTAGCCGAGCGTCTGTCTTTCATTAACTTTGAAAGCAAGTATTGTTTTTGGGACATCTTTTAACTTTTTATTAGAAAAAATGTTTATATCGTTGTAAAATGTTAGAAAATGTTGTACCTTATAATAATAATACATATAAGTCATAAGATATTGATAAAAACCTAGCATTTATTTGAATGTAATTACAGGAAAATATGCAAAATCTCATTTCAAACTACTTAACTAGGTTACACCGTTGCACAATACCAAACATAATATCAAAATAGAAGAACTCTTATAAGTCGAGTTACAGTAATTGTGAAGCTAAATAAGTTCTTTACTATTGAAAGAATAGGAACTAGTAAAGGAAAAATGTTTCACTTTGAAGAAATTCTAAGCGAAAAATTATTCAAATCATTAAACTCAGTCGAATACCAACAAGACTGGCAGTTATTGTTTGGGCAATAAAAATTTTTGCTGCTTAGAGAGTAGAAAAAACCTACTACATTCAGATCATGAACGGTTTAGTGCTTTTACTATCCTTTCTTAGCTATCATTATGAAATCTCTGAGTACATATGCATTGAATCCGTAACCTAGAAACATATATTTTTCAATGTCAAATCTGACATTATTGCATGCCTATAAATGTTTTATCAAAAATTATGAGAGAATCACTATATTTAAAGAAACTTTAATCAAATATTGATTAACCAATATATAAGGCTTGGAAGGCGAAATATAGTCTTGGGATTTTACTTTGAGGCACTGTATGCCAACATTGATAAAATACTTAGTCAAATAATATACACTTTACTAACCAATTTATATCAGCTCATGATAAACTTTGATTTACAATAACAAAATGTATGTAGTAAAATAGGTGTTTTTGTTATAAATTCTATTGGAATGAATCGGATATTGATAAAAAGCATTTGGAAAACTTAGCTCTTTCTATAGCTGACCACTAGCAAGAAATATTGGATGAAAGCGGTGGTGCGAATGGCAACTAGATTTATATTTACATAAATTCTTGTGTAAATTTATCGAATCGAGAAAAGTTATAGTTTTTCAATGTTAATATGAGCTGTATAAAAGGTTGCACACAGTGTCTCAAAATAAAATCACAAGACTGTACTTCTTTGTTCATTTGAAAAACCAAGGGCTTAAAATTACATTTTATACATTGTTCAACATTTGACTCAATTGAAAGTTAACCGAATACCAATCATTTTACAATATGATTGTTTGGGATATTTATTAGTATTTGATCTAGTTTCCATTTGTATCATTACTAATGAAGAGCCTAGGCCCTAGACTCAGCTAGAGGGACTTTTCGAGCCTATAGGCTCAGGTTCAGGCTATCGAGTCTGAAACATTTCAACAAAATTTCACACTAAACGGTGAAATAATGAGTTATTCTGCTTTCAAAATTCAAATTACAGAAACAGATGTACAGTCGTCGACAAAACCCCTTTAATCAGTTTTAAAGTAATACACGTATCTGATCATTTTTAGTTAAATATTGAATGTTTGCATCAGAATATTAAAATTCTTGCTGAGATCCTCTGGGAGAGTTGCCTCAATTTACAAATAACTATATTAGAGTCGGATAACGCCTTTCAGGTCAAAGGTCGGTCCCAACATACCCTTCATTCAAAAAAGATTTCATCAAGATTCATTGAAGTTTAGGTATCAAAACGCTTAGAACTGATTGAAGGGATTTTGTCGACGATTGTGTATTGAAAACAACTCTTTGAATAAGTAGATGAATCACAACAACATGAATCAAATAAATAAATCATAAGGCTTTCATTTTAAATAAAGCTCACAACCTTTAAAACAATTTCAATCTCTTTTCAAAAATAAAGTTTTTGTATTTAAGAAAGGTTTGAATTTGTAATTAAATCTGAAAGATTAATCTGAATGTTTCAATGAGTGAAAAAACTGAAATTGAAGACAGCGAATCAGAAGAACCGAAAAAGAAGGGAATGGGGAAAATAAAGGATTATATCATCAATTTGAATGAGAAGTGAAAATGTAAGAGTTGTGATAAGACCTATAACAAGTTGATTTCTGGTAAAGTATTGAAAAATCATTTTATTAATAATCATTCCTGTGGTAAGGAAAGAAATATTACTGATTCTTTAGATAAGAAATTTGACAACAATTATAGTAAAGACTTGAATAACATTATTATCAATGGTTATCATTCTTTCAACAATGTTGAGATGAGAAACCAGATTTGAAGCAAATGATCACAAATCTCCCTCCAGACACACAAGTACCATCTCGATTTACTGTTTGAAAAGATAGTAGTATAGGAAATATGAGGCAAATTTTTCACTTTTCTGTCAAGTGTCGAGTTTTACATTTCAAATTTTAACCGTAAAAATCAATAATTTCAATAAATTCCACCCTAAAAATCTAACTTTTATTTGAAAAATTATATCTTCTTCTCAAAAAAGATGTCTATTTAAAAGTATTTTAAATTAAAATTTTAAAAATCTTTCTTTGAAAGTTGGTCTTTGAGTTTTAAACTTCTGATTTTTGCTAGAAATTTCAACTATTTTTTGAAAAATTATACCTTTTTCTTAATAAACAATAAAAAATTTGTTTCATCTTTAGGTTTTGTGTTTCTCATTTTTGCTCAAATTTCATCTGTATTTCCGAAAAATTATGCTTTTCCCAATAAATAACAAAAAGCATAACATTCCTATACTTGTAATGGTAAAAATGCACACTCTAAATATTTATATCTCAAAAATAATAACTGACTAAAATTTAGTTTCTTTAATATTTAATTTGTCTTTGAAAACGCTTCATTTTGATACCCACATCATAGTGATCATTGTTCAGCATCAATGAGTGGACATCTGTCAGTCTAACTTTTGAACCGGTCGTCATAGAACTTTCATTCAAGTTTTATTGAATCCAATATGAAAAATACTTTCCAACAATATATATTTTAATACTTTTCTTAAATTTGATGGTCCTTTTTGAATAAAAATAATTACGCATTCAAGTCACGTACACATTTCAAAGCTTTCTATTCACTCTATAAGAAAAAAGTTCTTAATCCTTTCTTCTCATTGCATCATAGAAAACAATTTAAAGAGTATTCAGAAAATCTTAGAGTTACTTTACAACTATTTTAAGCTTGAAATTGAATGAAAGTATTGTTATTTTTGTAAATTAATAACAATTAAACTAATTATTTGATTGAAATAAAAATTTACATTTAAATAGTACATAATAAGACCTGTTAAATGATAAATAATTCATGTTGTTTTGAAAACATCTTCATTCACGACTTTTAAAATTAATTCTGAATAAATTGTTACACTGACTTCCTTAAATCTTGAAATAATATAAACAAGGAATTAAGGCGTATTAAAATGGCTTCTCCGTTATCTATTATGGACTATGAAGGTATGTTATTTACTTATTAATTCTATTTTTTAATTAAAATATTTTTAGATGAACTAACTATAGAATTAACTAACAATATATGGGGAGATATGGTAGAATTAAATAAGAAACTCCTGTCTGCAATACCTAAAAACAGAAGTTATTGGTGTGATAAAGTTCATGAATTTTACTTAATATACTTTAGAAACCTAAAACCTAAGTTACTGTTAAGACTATATGATAATATTCCTTTTTTTATTAATACAGAAAAGATTTAATATCTAAAGCTGCTGATGAAGTTATCGATGAAATAAATGCTAGTGATAAAGAAATTACATAAGAAACTCATAAACCATTAAAACGAAAGCTAAAATCAAAGAAAAATGATCCAAATGAATTAATAAAGTTAATGAAAAGCAGTATTTCTACTAGAAACGAGAGTAAACCTACAAATAATATTAATTTCGAAAATTTAAATGAAGGAAAAGGAGCTATTGTTTCGATTAGCAACGAGCTGGAATTTCATCAAAAACAAACATTAAAATACGCGGTTCAAGCTGGAGAATGTCTTTACAAAATTCAAGATTTGTGTCTTATTAATAGTAAAAAATCCAATGAATTTTTAATAGAATGGAATATTAAATGGTCAAAATCTTATGTTCAATTTCTAATTTCATTATGTAATTTTACCAAATGTTGTTCTAAAATATGTTAAATTTCTCTCACTTCATTTTATGAAAAACTTCAAAATTATAAAGTTAGCTATCATATCTTCTAATACAGAGAGACTTTTGGAAAGCCTTATAAGCTTCAAATTTTGTCTCACGCTGTGAGACTTTGTCCTTTGATAACTTCTCGTTCTATACTTAATTAAATGATGAGTTTTGTAACAAATTGATTTTACTAATGTGTAAACTTATAAACGTTAAGTTTCACTTGTTTTATGTATTAATGGATAGAAGCATATATTTTCTGGTATGGTCAGTTGTAACTCCTTTTTCGATTCTCGCTCTGTTTATTGAACTAAAAATAATTTATCATCTTTAGATTAGAACGAATGAAATTCATTTTCAGTTTTTTGTTTACAGAACAACTCATGAGTAAGAACATAAGTATAATAACATATTAGTTCAATCAAACTATGTTTTTAGAGGCTTAAATTATATATTATGAATACCCTGAGAAAGTAGTGAATTCAAGTGCTACAATAGTATGAATTTGCTCTTAAGTTTTTTTTAACTTTGTTTCCGTATTAAAACTGCAAATGAATATAGATTTTCATTGATTGTCTGAATCTCATTAAAATGAGTGTTAAAATAAGTTAAACAGATATAGTATATGAGACAATCAACAGTCAAGCAATCAACTGATATCATTAATACATGTTACTACGCAACAATATATCAGTGGCGTCACTAAATAATTACGAACCATGGGCATAATTTTAAAGAATTGTGATGTAAGCTTGTTTCGAGTTATATCAGTTTAAATATAACTTTCCTCTTATTTACGACACTGAAAGTATTGAATATTTTTGAATTTTAGAAAACAATTAAGTTTCTCGAAATTAATTTCGATTAGAATGCAGTCCTGTTTCACTATTTACTATAAAGCTTACAGCGAACCTTCTCTGGTGTCAGATCAAGATTAAAAATGAAATATTTGCCACAATTAGTACTAATAGAGAAATGATTTATAGTCTAACAGTTATCGGTTACAATCAATGGGTGATGAGAACAATCTGATCAAAGATAGTGAAATTCAATTGTAAAGTCATTTATTTTCTCTGCTAATAATGATTTTTAACTGTATTAATAACAATCATAATAATTAACAATAATATTAATATTAACAAATTACTAAATATGATGATGTGGTCACATAAACAATTTTACTGCTCGTCAAAATAAAGGTAAGATGTGTGTCCACTTTTTATCATGCACTTTGCAAGCGTATGTAGCTCATTAATTATTTTTCATTACCTACTGAGTGTCAGTCGATAATTATTTGACCACAAATCATCTCTTAATCAGTATTAATCATGGTAAATGTTTCAATTTAATCTAAATTTGATACCAGAAAACTTTGTATTTTTAGATTCAAGTTGGGGAACGCTCTACTAATAGGATCCTATCTATTAGATACTACAGAAATGTATAAATGAGGAAATGAACTGAAAAAGTTTTCGCATCTTGCATTTTGCGAACCATCTCCGTTTATATTCTGTTTTTGGGATAATTGATTACAGATCAACAAATGATCTAACTTTTGTGAAATTAATCGAACAATCGGAAGATCAATGACAATAGAAAGTTGAATATACGAAAATTTTGATTCGTAGAAAGCTTTAAAAAGTGAAATACGACAGCTTTTTGGATGAACATGTATACGGATAGATTTTCCTAGATTCAACTAAAATGAGGTTAAAATTCAATAAATGAGATACATTCATAACAATATAGATTTTACATTTGAAGATAACTATTAGATTAAGACATTTCAGAAGAACAAAGTCTTGAGAATGAGAGCAAATGTCTATTAATTAGTAAATTAACAGAATACAAAAAAGCGAATAAAGTATATTGTCACTAGACTACAAATTATTTGATTCATTTAATGCTAATGTTTCAGTTAGATATTGTTTAAGTGAATATTTGAAAATTAGAGATTTTAAATAGAAATTCTAATCACACAATTTGGAGTTCATTTTTGGTATTTTAAGATATCAAAACTATTTAATTTTTGCATAAAAATATGTTTAATGTGAAATATTTTGTACTGAGTTTCTTTCGGCACAAAACTTTCGAACTGAACAAAGTTATAAAGTGTTCAAATGGAATAACACCGATTGGAAACATAACGATCTACGCTCAAAAATACCGTAAAGTAATCAAAAACCAAAATAATTGTTTTAATTCAAACTTTATTGAAAATCTAATATATTTCTTTATCAATAGAAAGAAATAGTTGTGTTCAACAGTCTTTTCTTATCGATTACTGAATATTTAATGTGTTCACTTAAGCTGAATGTTATTATAAAGTCACGAAAACATATCGATAAATTTGATGTATGAGTTATTTTGTTATAACAATTTTTATAAATTAAAATTAAATAATAAACTATTCATTTATTCATTACCTGTGTTTTTATTTTCTAGGCTCTTAGGTCTTTACATCTACACCGTTTTACTGCAAATCTAAGATCTGATCAATACGATCCTATCATAACACATAATGTATATTTAGTTGAGTTAATGACAACTATGCAACTTATGAAAGACTATTCACTTCTACCATTCTTACGCCTTTTTGAACTAAAGGTAATTTCATTGTAATTATATATTAAATATATATTTAAATACTTGAACACACATTTGTTGACTTTTGATCTAAAGGTTTGGTTCTGTATATTTTGTTCAATTTGTTAATTTGCTGTTCGTGGAAATTATTGAGCAGTTCAAAAATCAAAATCAGTTCGTGTTTCTTGGACACATTGAGTCCATTAATAGCACAGCCGTCTATCAAATATAAACTGATGAAGAATATGAACTTGGATTCAATTGACAGTTTGAGAAAATTAGTTTTATTGATTCTATTAACCAACTGGATTGTATTTAGTTTTGTTTTATCAAAGGGGTTTTCTGGACTTCTTGTGAACACATATTTCAATGTAAAATTAGAACCACTCATTCGGACTATTGAAGATCTGGCTCAAAATGAAGATTTAAACTTTGATGAAGTGAACGCATTGGTCGCATTGAAATCGATTAAACCAAAAGAATACTCAATTTTGAAAAAAAGATTGGAGAAATTCGCTGATCGTAGAAAAATCTATTATAGAAGAAATGATATTATCACAAGGTTTATCGATATCGCGAATCGTAGAATTGTCTTCTTAGTTAATTCTGATTTGGCACAATATTATAAATTACTATATCATGATTTGAATTTGATAAGTGCTGAAAGAAAATATGGCCTCAATTTTGTCAAATTTTACATTGGCAAACGTCATGAGTTGAGTACAAACATCACAAGAATGTTAGTATTTGTATCACGAAATTTTCAAAATATTGACAGAAAATGCATTTGTTTCTAGGCTCAAGGTGGGAGTTGAGAACGGAATTCATGAACATCAAGAATTTATAAGTAAACTCGAAATGACTCTTTATGGTCATTGGCGTTCATCTATACCTGGTCATAATCTTGAGAAATATAACCCAAATTTAGTTAATGACTATGTAATAGAAATAAATGATATGATGAGAGGAATATTTTTTCTTTTAGGTATTTGTTATTCAATACCATTATTTACATTTGGTTTTGAAATCATTGCTTTTAAAAAGTTAAAAATATTTTCCGATTTAACTTAATATTAAAATTCAAGAAAGAAAAGTAAGCAATCGATTAAATTAAGGAGATATTTACTCTAAAGATATTAATCTTATTATGAAATGAGAGTTTTTAAACTTATATAAATTGAAGTCTGTTATAGTGGCACTTTAATTATATCTTTTCTAATGCTCCCTCTGTCTGATTAATATTGTAATTATCATTAAACTTATTGAACTCTAGAATATATGTTCATCTCGTGAATTTGAGTATATTAAAAAATAAAATCAAAATTTTTAATTTACCATAATTTTAACCTATTTCTATAACTTAATTTTAGTACAACACTAGAAGGTAGCTATCGATTAGCATATTCATTGTTGGATAAATATAAATTATTGGTTATCAATTTTAAAACTAAATTTATCTATTGATAATAATACTATTCGAGTCTATTAAATTCTAGCTAAACTGTTATATGAGAATTAGAGGTACTTGAATTCGATATAGTAAGGTTTCTAACTATTGACACAGATTTTGCTCTTAGATTCCGTTTAATGAGCTGAGCCTAAGATTAAAAGGAATTAAACGCTTGGAATGTCTATAAAAATTGGAGGGTTCAAATCATTAGTACTCTACAAGACAAAGTATTGATGTATTAATCAAGCTTTATATACCAGTTTGAAATATACCTCCTTTTCGAATTAAAGATTAATTTAAATTAATTTCAGATTTTGCGAAATAAATAAAATTAAGACCACTAAACAATGAGCATAGCTTAATGATTATCATATTAATCTATATTTCTCACCAGATTCTTGCAAATGAGCTACTTAATTTACTTCAAATTTTAATTCGCATTGTAATTTACTTAATTCACAATCATCCGGCTCCGGGAACTACTTTCTCGCTGTGGTGGCGAGCAACTGGACTATAAACGTAAGCCAGGTTAAAGATCTATGCCAAAAAGTATGCCAAAACGTCTAAATGCTTCTCACGCATTGAAGAGAACATTGGCAATGGATTGAGCATCGCTCTAACAATGCTCAGTGGAGCCAATAAGGCAAACTATTTGGCTTCACAGGTCGAAAGCCAAAGGTTTAGCGGAGATCCACCCCTTTCACGCCAATGGATGGAAATTCTCTGTATCACCTCAAAGTAGCGCAGCAATAACAACGCTTAAACAAACAACGTTAATTGTAAATAACGCTAACATAAATAACACAGCAATAATAACAACTTTTATAGTATTTTTAATATGTTTTTAATGACTTATTTTTTGTAATATTTGTATTAATTTATATTACACGAGGAATCACAATTATTTTCTCCCTATCAGTATCATTTCAAAAACATATAGTGTATCGGGGAACCATTTTATGCCAAGGTCCCGTATGACTTGGCACTTTATTTGAATTTTTTAATTTTTGAGGTCATACCAAAAATATAAAATTAGAGCAGTAAAATTCTGTTCGCTTCAATCGTTTTGAGTTGAAATTTGATTCTATATTCTACTGAAATTTTCTAGCAACGTATACGTGATTATTGGGAAATTTTCTTACTGATGTTCTGGTCACTTGGAGTAAATTAAATTTATATATTTGAAGTCAGCTTGAGCTATAGTTTATTTATATACAAAGCTTATTTCAAAAATCTCTGTCCACGTAAATCTAGTTCAACCGAAATTAGAAGCTCTATTTTAGAATAGAGGAAGACTAATATTTCGTGACTCAAGATTTCTCAGAAAGTAGTCATCTGAGACATAAAATATATGACGTATGAGGTATGAGACAAAAGTACGTAGTTTAACGTCGAAAATTAAGAAAAGATCGCAACATATTGTAGGTGATTCAATTCTGTTTATAAGAAATACTCCAAAGTAGAGTGAACGGAATCTGATTTCAATAAACTCAATTCTATTCTTTTAAACGCAATGGTTTAAGACCAATTTTGAAGGCTTATGTGTAAATAGATGAAAAATATGAGATTTACAGCCCCTTATTTCTATATACCCAACTTTCACGTCCGATATCTTCAATTACCATTGATTATCTGAGTTATAACAAGAGCAAAATTGAAATAAACCTATGAAGGCGTTCATGTAGAATCTTTTGATGAAAGATTATGGGCATTTATTGCTTTCAACAATTTGAATATAAAATTTTCAGAAGTAAGTTTTGACAATTTCATAGCATTTTAGAAGTTTTTAATGCTATATCCAATAATAAATTCCATTAAACTAGTCAACGATCCTATCGATGAATCTTATAAATGATGTTGATTGAAACTTCAACGTATGCGGATCATATTGAGCATATAAAAAACATTACTAAAAGCGCGTACTATCGATCAAATAATTATGTTTCAAATTTTGCGCTTAAAAATTAGGGATCACAATATCATATTTTAAAACTTATATTTCAATATAAACTCAACAGTAATGAATGCATTATAAAAAGTTCAGTTCTTAAAAATTTTAATAACAAATGTCATATCGTAAAATATCATTAAATTTTTGTTGACTGGATTTTTTAGCATTCCTTGAAATTTATGCGTAAAAAATTGCGGGAAAATGCACAATTTGAGACATAATTATTTGACCGATAGTACATTAATACGGTAAGGCTAAACACGAGACAAATAAACTTTGATAACCCTCAATATATTAATTTATTAGAAATAGGATAATGCTAACCTAAGTATTGATTCCACAACTTTTTACATACAGTATTTTCTAAGCATTTATTTAATAAAGAAAATTATTCGGAAAATTATTAGTTCGCATTTCTCATTAGTGAGTGCCATCATTTTCTCGTGACATAGTTAATTGTTATTAAAATTAGTCAATATTTTTTCAACGACAATAATTAATGACTTAATTATTGAATTTCAATAAAGCACTCGTGACAATAAACTAATATAAGAAAACTGATCATTAATGAATATCATCTAAAAACTTAAATGATGTAACTATTTTCCTGTTTCACATTTAATTCATGGTCTTTTCTTTATTTTGATATCAAAATTGAAATATGTTTAAGATATATTCTTCGAGTAAGGCTTTTAATATGAATTAAAATAAGTATGAGAAAAGCAGGATTATAGTTCTTAAATAGTTCTTGTATTCGTCATTTATTTTTTATCTTGAACATAAACTGTGGATCTTTGATTTAAATGGTAGAGGAGTTGGCTATATAAGAGAATTATAAATTATAGAAGTATAAAAGCTCTTATATTAATATATATGAATTTTTTATATCATAATAAACCGTATCGACTAATGAAATATTTATTTATTTCGAGGTTAATTAATTTTATACTTATTTCTCCGTTTATATTTAAAAGACTTCAACATAAATTTCGAAGGCTTGGAACTGCCATACAATTAAAATTTGTTTCATATCTTTAATACAAACTAATGCAAAGTTAGTTCAATCGTTGATTTATGACTCTGATACTGATCGCTTCAGTTGACTGATCGGAATGAATATTGAAAGACTAATAATATCAAAAACTTTTATCCGACATTTATTCGAATACATTCTAGGTTTCGAATATTTAGTTTGGTTTTCGATATTTATTTCAGTTGTTCTTACACTAATTGCCCTGTAAATTATTGATCAAACATTTACTAATTTTGTGTACCGTTTTTGGAGATGTTCGTTCATTTTAATACCAGAAATTATTACAAAAAGATTCGAATCAGTCTTTAGATATTGTACTGTACTATTTTACTATTTTCATATGCTACTACTTTACGAGGAGTTTTCGGTAGTCTTACAAAATATAATAATCGATACGTGAGAACAGTTATGTGAGATGTAATTACGAACTACAGAACTATTAATTATGAATAATTATGCTAGATAACACGCGAGTCATAATAAAGTTGCTCGTGATCACAAATTGATATAACAAGACTTTTCGAAGACGCAAAAATCATTCACTTCTATAAAAAAATTCTAGATGGACAATGTACGATAAATGCAGAAAAGCATCACTTAGGCTCCGCTCAGGCTCTTCCCCCTCCTCCATGATGATCTTCATTGCATGAACAGAAGCAACAGCGATAAATGCGCTTCTGCCACTCCTAATCTTAGTCCACCAAACATATCTTCTTTGAATGCCCTTTTCTTACATCCTTCCACCACTTTCACCAAATCATCTTCTCCCTGTGGAGGGTGCCAGAACGCGTCGTCGAGTTTCTCGAAGTCTCAGGCGTGCCGTGAAATCCATCACCATCCGGAAGCAACAAAAGCAACAAACATTACCTAGAAGAAAATTATAATTGGGGTCAACCGAACTGAAGGCTTAGAAAAAAATGTATTTTTCTGAACATAGTGATAGAGTTACTTTTTTATAACACATTTTCTATTTACATTCTATTTCTATTTCTACGTATTTTAGTATTTTCAAAACGTACTAAACCTAAATTGAAGAAAGATCGAGTGAAATGTAAGTCTGAATACAAATCTTACATAGAAAGCTAAGCAAACAGATCTATTATTATTGTAACTTTTTGAATGATTGATACAAATCTTGTTTTACTGCAATTTTTATGCTAACTGAAAACAGTATTTAGGATAAGCAATTTCTTGAATCAAGTCCTGAATGATCAATACTGAGGCCATCAATCAAAAATAAAAGTTTTTAATGAACATAACATATTGACTCACTTATAAATCATAGATAGAAGCATTTATTTTCTGTTCAGTTGTAACTTCTTTTCGATTTTCGTGTTGTTTACTGAACTCGAATAATTTATAACCTCTAGATTAGAATGAATGAAATTTATTTTCAGAGTTTGTTTGCAGAAAAGCCCATGAATTAGAACATAAATATAATAACATATTAGTTCAATCTAACTACATTTTTAGAGGTTTAAATTATATATTATGAATATCCTGAGAAAAGTAGTGAATTCGAGTGCCACAGTAGTATGAATTTGCTTTTTAGTGTTGTATAGAATTAGATGTTCTTGAAATTCTTTGTAATATTTATAGCTGACGTTATTTCTACACCATTTGACGTAGAAGAGTATTTTAAGGAGCGCATAAAATGTGACAAAAAAATTATTTTAAAAAAATTTAGAGTCACCTCTATACACATAACTTAAACATTAAATATAGCGGTTGTAAGATTGTTAGTGGTTTTGTTAAGTAAGGTTATGTTGAGTTGAGTTTTACCGAACTAGGTTAAGTTGACTTAGATTCGGTTAGATTAGAGTAGCCTTAATAATTAAGATGAAATGTACTATCATTTTGTCCGTTCTTCCATAATATTCAATGATGGCGTAGAAAGAGCACTTTAAAATTCTCTTTCCACGCCAAATGTTATATACAAGAATCTCAGTCAATAGTGATGTTAACGCGGTTTCCGCATTAAAACTGATAATGAATATAGATTTTCATTGATTCTGTGAATCTCATCGAAATAAGTGTTAAAATAAGTTAAACAGATATAGCATACAAAGTATATATAAGTATTATCATAGTGAAAGACTTAGTCCACGACCCACTTCTTCCCAAGTATTATATGTCCCCTTAACGTCAGCAAACTCTTAGACCCGATTACTGATGTTAAGAGGGGTGTAATTCATATGGGAGAAAATGGGTTGTGTACTGAGTCTTTCACTATATGACATTGCCTGTAATACAATCAATAGTAAAGGAATATACCAATATTATTAATACATATAGGTATGCAACAATAGATCAATGGTGTCACTCAAAATTCTGAACCAGAGGCGTAATTTTAAAGAATTGTGACATAAGCGTGTCTCGAGTTATATCAGTTCAAATATAACTGTCCTTTTATACGTGACACTGAAAGTGTTGTATATTTTTTAATTGTAGCAAACAATTAAGTTTCTTAAAACTTATTTCCATTAGAATGCAGTTCTGTTTCACTATTAGCTCTAAAGCTTACAATAAACCAATAAAATTAAATGAAACTTTTACCATAATTAGCACTAATTGGGAGGTGATTTATGGTCAAACAATTGCTGGTTAACACTCAATAAGTAATAAGAAACAACTGATAGTGTAATTCAATTGTAAATTCGTTTATTTTCTTTACTAATAATCATTTTTAACAATAGTAATTGTTATAATAATTAACAATGATATTAATATTAATTAATTACTAAATATGAAGATGTGATGACTTAAAGAATAACAACTTTACTACTTGTCAAAATGAAGGTAATATATTTATCAACCTTGTATAATGCACATTGCAAGCGTAAGTAGCTCATTAATTATTTTTCATTACCTACTGAGTGTCAGTCGATAATTGTTTGACCATAAATCATCTCTCAATCCGCACTAATTATAGTATAAGTTTCAATTTAATCTGAATTTGACATCAGAAAACTTTGCAATGTTAGATACAAGTTGGGAGATGCTCTACTAATCGAACCCTATCTATCAGACACTCCAGACACGTATAAATGGGAAAATGAACTAAAAAAAGTTTTCGTATATGCGAATTACCTCTGTATTCTGTTTTAGGGAAAATTGATCCCAGACCAACGAATTGTCTAACTTTAGCGAAATTAATCGAACAATCGGCAGTTCAATGACAATAAAAAGATGAATTCTATTCATTCTATTCTATACGTTTCTAACGTATAGAAAATTTGATTCGTAGAAACCTTTTTGAAATGAGAAATGATAGCTCCTTGGACGAACATGTACACAAATAGATTTTCTTGGAGTCAAATAAAAAGAGGTTAAAATCAAGTAAATACATTCAAATAAATATTGATTTTCCATTTGAGTATAGCTATTATATTGAGACATTTCAGAAGAACAAAGTCATAAGAATAAGAGTAATTATCAATTAATTAGCAAACTAATAGAATAATACAAAAAAGTGAACGAAGTATATTGTCATTAGACTATAATTTATTTGATTCACTTAATTTTAATGTTTCAGTCAGATATTATTTAAGTGAATATCTGAACATTAGAGTTATTTGAAAAGTGCTTCTAATCACATAACTTGAAATTAATGTTTGAAGTTTTGAGATATCGAAACTAGTTGTTTTTTATATAATAATATTTTTGAAAATATGTTAAATGTGAAATATTTTATATTCAGTTTCTTTCGGCACAGAATTTTCGAACTAAACAAAGTTGTAAGCTGTTCAAATGGAATAACGCCGATTGGAAACATAACGATCTACGCTCAAACATACTCTAACGTAACCTAAAACCCAAAAATTCTTTTAATTCAAACTTTGTTGAAAAGTATAATATATTTTTACCAATAGGAAGAAATAGTTGAGTTCAACAGCTTTTTCTTATCGATTATTGAATATTTAATGTGTTCACTTAAGCTCAATGTTATTATAAAGTCACGAGAATATGTCGATAAATTCCAAGTATGAGTGGTTTTTGTTATGATAACAATATTTATAAATTCAAAACTAAATAATAAATTATTCATTTATTCACAACTTGTGTTTCATTTTTTAGGTTCGTAGATCTTTACATCTACACCGTTTCACTGCAAATCTAAGATCTAATCAATACGATCCTATCATAACACATAATGTATATTTAGTTGAGATAATGATAACCATGCAACTTATGAAAGACTATTCACTTCTACCATTCTTACGCCTTTTTGAACTAAAGGTAATTTCATTGTAATTATATATTTGAATGTACATTTAAATAGTTAACCGCATATTTGTTGACTTTTAATACGAAGGTTTGGTTTTGTGTATTTTGTTCAATTGTGTTGATTTGCTGTTCGTGGAAATTATTGAGCAGCTCAAAAATCGAAATAAGTTCGTGCTTTTTGAACATATTGAGTCCGTTAATAGCACAGCCGTCTATCAAATATAAACTGATGAAGAATATGAACTTGGATTCGATTGACACTTTGAGAAAATTAGTTTTATTGATTCTATTAACCAATTGGATGATATTTAGTTTTGTTTTATCAAAAGGGTTTTCTGGACTTCTTGTGAACACATATTTCAATGTAAAATTAGAACCACTCATTCGGACTATTGAAGATCTGGCTCAAAATGAAGATTTAAACTTTGATGAAGTGAACGCATTAGTCACATTGAAATCGATTAAACCAAAAGAATACTCAATTTTGAAAAATAGATTAGAGAAATTCGCTGATCGCAGAAAAATTGATGATGATGATATAATCACAAGGTTTATCGATATCGCGAATCGTAGAATTGTCTTCTTAGTTAATTCTGATTTGGCACAATATTTCAAATTTCTATATCATGATTTGAATTTGATAAGTGCTGAAAGTAAATATGGCCCCCATTTCGTAAAATTTTATATGGGAAAAAGTCATGAGTTGAGTACAAACATCACAAGAATGTCAGTATTTGTATCATGAAATTTTTAAAATGATGACAGAAAATGAATTTTGTTTCTAGGCTCAAAGTGGCAGTAGAGAGTGGAATTCACGAGCATCAAGAGTTTGTAAGAAAACTCGAATTGACACTTTATGGTCATTGGCGTTCATCTATCCCTGGTCATAACCTTGAGAAATATAATCCTAATTTGATTAATGATTATGTTATAGAATTAAATGATGTGTTAAGAGGAATATTTTTTCTTTTAGTTATTTGTTATCCAATAGCGTTGTTTACATTTGTTTTTGAAATCATTACTGTTAAAATATTTAGAAATACTTTCCTATTTAACTTAATGTTAAAGTTCAAGAAACAAAAATAACAATCGAACAAATCAATGAGATGTTTATTCTAAAGATATTTGTCTTATTATGAAATAAGAATTTTTACACTTATACGAATTGAAGATTACTGGCATTGTGGCACTTTAATTATAATGTCTTTTTTCTAATTCTTTCTTTCTCTGATAAATTATCTCACCATTGTTAAGCTTACTGAACTCTAGAATATACGATCAACCATTTGAATACAAAGTTTTTTTAAAAAATCATCAACCTTGTGAGAGTGAATTTTTGTATACCATAATGATAACTCTTAGACTTTAACAGTTAATAATCTTTATTAATATTTGGATTGGATATAATACACAAAATTAATGACTTTCGAGAAATAACGGAATAATTTATAAAAAATTTTAGGGTGTTACAAGATCTGAAGCATAGTGAAATCGACGATTGAAGTTCTCATTCGATATGTGTTGCCTTTTATAGAACTACTTCACTGACAGTCATCAAACCCAATGGATACCGATGAATTACTGTATAGCCAGTGAGAAACACTCATCATACCTTCATCTCAGTGCTGTAATGCGCTAAGTCATTAAAGCCCGTTATGTAGAAAACTAAGTTTAAATTTTAGAATCGAAATTTCAAGAAACTATAACAGCTATACAATTCTCGACATAATATTTGATATAGATATATTTAGCTCCATTGTCGAGGAATATGTGAGTCCTGTAACTTCTTAGCTACTTGTAATCGGAAGCAGACTTTTGAGTTAGTTATTTTTGGCTTTGCAAACTTCTTAAATACCCAGTACTATAATACGCTAACTTAATTAAATTTAAAAGTACTTAAGTTTATATGAAAAATCGTAAGAATATAAAGCAACTTTATTGAAATACTTATTATTGAAAACCGTAGAAATTTATTCCATGATCTTTATATTAAAACTTTATAACTCAACAGAACTCAAATACGAACACAATGACGACCAAAATCATCACTTAATTGTGTTACCGGTTATGACTTACGCTCACAAACCACTGACCACTAGTGCGACCAGAATTAAAGACTTAATTCCTTGAGGTTTTGTAAAAAGTATTTTAATGGAAAACATATCGAATGAAAGTGTATAATTTAGAACTTAACTCCCAGAGTTTATAATCTCAAGGAAAGACACGCTCCTTGAGGTTGGAGTCAGAGTACGATTTCCAGAGACTCCGGGTGATCCCTGAAGGTCTGGTCACTCTACTGACCACTACAATTACTTAGGCAGCTAAAAAGTGGTTTCATTATTTATGTACAAAATAGTCTAAATTTTTTAAAGGTTTATAAAATTTTAGATAAAATGTAAACTTTATTTTCATTTTAATAGTTGATAACTTTAGAATTAGAATTTAAGTTAATAACTTAAATTTCAAATCTTTTAGTATGTAGAATTTGATTTCAACTAATAAATAATTATCGTTTTTCTGTCAGTTGATTGAAATCAAAATCAGATTTTTACTTTTGTGTAATAAAGCCTGGGATAGTTAAAAAACGAAAATGAATCCTAAACTAAAATCTCAATTACTGAGAATCAATTAATAACTGGTTTATTGGGTTCTAAGTGAGTCGAAATTCAGATGATTTAATGATAGTTAAGGCACAATAGAAACTCTCTGATCAATTTAAGACAGTTTATACATTTATTTGTAAAAATATTGGTAAAACTTTAAAACTTAGAATACATTCAAAATTCATTATACATATACTTATTGAGAAATTGTTTGCATTACAATTTGTATGTCCACAGTCAAGTGATGAACATTTAGAGATTAATAAGATCAAATAATGAGTGCTACGTCTTGATTCAGTATGAAATAGATTGAAAATACTACTTTCTCTGTAACTTTATACATGAAATAATTGATTTTGTGTTTAAATAAATTTATAGAGTTAGCCCAATATTTTGACGAAAGCTGACAATTCTGACGATAAAGAGATATTGCGTAATCGATTTCTGGAAATCTACTTTAAAATTTTGAGATTCGAATCGAGTAATTTATAAAGGTTTGATATCTTGCTTCAAAAGTGGCATTAAATCATTGATTTAGCGCATTATAGCACTTAGGTGACGATTTAGTTAATTGATTTTTAAAAAGTGATATTCAAAATTTCAAAAGTGAATAACTCTTGAAACATTCATTTAACATGCTCAAGACTTATATTTCTGAAAATTGTGTGCAAAACCATTGAACGATGTGTATATTACCGATGTACATTGATGGACCTATTGGAACAAATGATGATATGCTCATCATTTCAAAGGTTTTTGCACATAGTTTTCAGAAATATAAGTCTTAAGCATATCGGTTGAACGCTTCAAGAGCTGTAGGCTTTTGAAATTGCAAAAACCACTCTTTAAAAATTAGTTAACTATATGATAACGAGTCTATCGAAATCGTTGTACAGCCATTCATCGGTATACATTGTGGGTCTGATTGTCGGTGAAACGTTCCGCACCCATAGTTTGAGGCTCAATTGAGTACCGTTTAATGCCTGATAGTAATACAAAATGATGACCACTCAACTCTTCTTCTACGAAAGGCAACACATATCAGATGTAAACTTCAATCATCGAATTCATTATGTTTCAGATCTTGAGCCATAAATTTTTTCCAAAATTATTTCCTTATTTTTATTGATTTATGAGAGAAATCCCGAAGAGAAACTAAGTGGGAGTAGGGGCCAAATGAATTTTTGAAGTTTAGATTTGTTCTGTAGACATAATGTTAAAGAGGTGAGAATTTTTTTCTCTCCGGAACCGAAAGTAACTAAGACCTAATATTTTGGTTGAAGATGTATCAATATATTTGCCATCTCACTAAAAGCTCAAAATCCTTGCCCACGCACAATAGCTTAATTTGAGTTCTCCCTTCTAACTCTAATAAAGTTATTTTAAATTTTTATAGTATTTACAAACCAATTTTTCCTAAATAAACCTATACGTTGGATGAATTTAGAAGCTTTTCGTGATAAAAGCATGAATTAGATATTTCGTAAATATTTAGTTTAGTCCCTTTTGCCTCAAATATGTATTTTTACAGTACAGCATTTTTATGAACTTACACTCGCCTTTCTATATGGTACAACAAAATAAGGACTAGAGTGTAATGTTCAAGGATT